>OX359249.1:44281414-44881414 GCA_947179485.1 Allacma fusca | reverse complement strand
TGTCCTTACTTTTTGTACCCCTCTGTTTGTTCCATAGACCAAGTTGACTTACACATCTCAACAGTCTGTATTAAATGAGAAGTTGAGAGACTAATACAGAGATAAAAATCAGAGCTCTTCCTAGTACACATGTGTAGTATGGTTTGGAATTTTTGAGTACAAGACATATTCAGAGCCAATTATCATTTCAACAAGAGAAAATCTTTTGGACTTACAATCAGAGCACGACTACAAGGTGTGCAACGTCGTAAAAGTTTACGACCTTGATTTCTCAACTTAAATTTCTCAAATGTAAGCAAAAATAAATAATTCTAGTAAGAATGGAAAATATTTCTTAAAAGGAATAATGAATAAATATTATATACAGTTAGGGTAGATGTGTAGGTAAGTGTACACTTGATACGAGCACAGTTGATTGATGTCGTCTTCCAATTAAATGTATTTAATATGCCATCAACATCTATATGAACTCTCTTGATAGGGACGGATGTACATACGTAAGCGCATGTTTCAGATATTGATTTCTAAGTGGTTTCTCAATTTAATCACAATCTCGAGGAAGAAGATACAGAAATTATACTCACAATAAGGAACCAAATGCTTCCCTGAGTCTAGCAACGAGCCAGAGGTCTTCTCGTATGCAATTTATTATATACGATTTAATGCTTCCGCAATGGTTTCAAATAGGCAGTCACATATTATTTGAACGAGGAGTATTCTTTCCTCCTAATGCTAGTAAAAGCTTTGAAGGTGAATGAAATTATGGTAAAAGCCACTCACATATTGGAAGTAATAATTTGGGATGAATGTGCAGTTGTATTGGCTGAGGAAGAAACCGGAGCCTTATCAAAATAACCAGGTGGTGCAGAAATTAATGAGGTTGAGGATTGAGGAAGCTGAGTCATTACTAAAAAAACAGGCAAAATTGACTGTACAAATGCATCTATTATATGCTTTTAAAATTTTAATCCACATCTTGAATCCTGACTGCACTCATTCCCAGATTGCCAGACGACTTGCACAAGATATTTTTTTTCAAGATGGCATACAAACATACATGTTTCAGGAATATTTTCTCATCTTGCAATATCATCTCCTGTAGTGTGTATAGTGGGCCCAATTGGTATTAAAAGTTCGTGCTCCGGTTGTCTTGCCACAATGCAAGGTAGCTCAAATGGAGGCTTCCAAGATGGGGTTCAGCATAAACAGTGTCATAGTGTTGACACACCAGAACACCGGTGCTACAAGGCTTTCCAAGTGTGTAATGGAACACAAAAAAAAAATTTGGTTGAAAAAAAAAACGGCTCTTCAACTTTTATGTAACTAATAAAATTTTCCGCTTTTACTCACATGTAGTGTTCAATGTATCCAATGCAATGGAAGATCCAGTATGTTATTATTCTGCTACACTACACCTTCTCTCTACTCAACCTATCACCTTCATCGGATATGATAATTCACAGCTCTTCTGTAGTGATCAGATGCCACGACAGCCAAGGTCTTTTCCGTGCAGAGAAAAATTAAATGGCATAAAAATTCCATTTCTTTGCCTACTTATAATTATTCCATTCCTTTACGCACTGTAGAGTTTTTCTCCTCCCCTGTACAACCAGGCCTCAACACACGTATGAAACGACGTAACAAGCATATTGTCATGTTCAGGAATTGCTCATTAGAATGTATTATTACCATATGGATAAAATTGCATCAGAATTATTGGGCATGAAAGGGATTG
Organism: Allacma fusca; assembly: GCA_947179485.1. NCBI lineage: Eukaryota > Metazoa > Arthropoda > Collembola > Symphypleona > Sminthuridae > Allacma > Allacma fusca. The sequence goes on along the minus strand of OX359249.1, from coordinate 44,879,679 downwards.
CACGGAGTGGAGTCCTTGCGGATTATTTTTACATTGATTTTAGAAGCAGAGCTTCAACTCCCTCGAAACTATGCAGAAAAAGTGCTGTCAATTTTAAAATCCTTTGGGTTCCTTCCATTTCCATTTGCCCATATGAGATGTATTAATTTTTTTGGGAATTTTTTTTTTTAACCATGCTTGTTAGCATTTAACCTGAGCTCGGAACCGTAAGATCTGATGTCACTTATAGTATTAATATCTTCCCCTACATATACTTCAAAAGTCGACATCAAGGTTTGCCCCAAATTGCCATGCATGAAAACACTTTAAGAGTTCGTGCGATTTTACACTTTACTTGAGACACTTCAAATGCATTTCAGTGGAGAGATTCCAGACAAAAATCTCAAATGGAATGGTTCGTCCTGGCTGGCATGTTTGGCGAGTACTATATGCTTATAATCAGGAACGAGTCTAGCTGACAACTAGCGGAGTGGCAAGGAAATGACGGGAATGTTTTTTTACACGAAATATTGAACCCATTGACCGCCTTTGTTGCCCTTGAGTTCGGAGTATATTTTGAATTGTCAATAATAGTACAAGTAAGGTTGGGTTATTTTTAAGACTCACAATCCGAACAAGAAATTTCCATGACATCACTTGTGGGACTCCCCTCCAACCATACAGCGAAAAATTCAACGTTGAAAACTTTGGATGCCATGAACATACAGCAGACTCATCTGACGGCAACTTAGGACAAAACTAAATCTCTATGCAGCTTACCCCAAAAAATGTTGTCACTCCTTTCCACACGGAGTGAGGAGGAAATGCGGACAAAATGAGCGTATGGAGTTGAATTTTTGTGTAATCGAGTAAAAGTTTGCTGTTGATTTTTCCCCGATTCGCAATATTCCTTATATGTTGGCCAAAAGTATGGGAGCAGTCATGAGAAAACCTCCGGAGTTGAAAGGGAGGGTTGGGGGGGAAGATACAGGCGAAGAATAACGTTAGTCGTTGACTTCTTGATAGCAACAACCATCAATCAACAAGTAGCCTCATTTACGTGCATAAGTCGGAAACTGAGAAGACGACAGTTGAATTATTCAAATAACTAACACTGGAAAGCGGAAAAGCTATTTTATGCTCGGAAAAGTCATATGAAAATCATTAGAATAATTTCGTGTGTGTAGCGTCATGAGATTCGTTCAAGTTAAAAAATCTGATTAGGACTACAAGGGAACTAATTGCTCACCGCAACACTGCCCTAACTAACTCAAGCGTCCGAAACCCCACACTTGTACCCCCGTGAGTTCAGAGGTGCATGCTCAGGTTATTTAAAAGTGACAATTCATCATGTCACCATGAAATCAAATGCTGAGCGGTAGCTTTTATTTTATTAGAGCAATTTCCAATTCATAGCACACGATCCGCTTGACCAGAGCAGAGCATGGTGTTTGTTTGCACCGAAAGGTCAAAATGAAAGGATTCCATTAACATTAAAGCAAGAACATAGGACAACCTTGGAGTTTCGATCGGAGTGACGTTTCTAACTCGGATTTGTTGCCACGCAACGCTATATACTATGGAGAGAATATTACATGTACTCTGTCAGAGGGAATAATCTGAGGCGCGCTCCCTCTTATTTTTTATGTCGCTTCCAGAATTATTTCCCTTTCTTCATGCTTACATGATAAATTTTCAGGAAGAAACCAGGAAAGATTGGACTGTGGACTCACTTGTACGAACGGAACAATCAAATAGGAACTGGATAGTGCGAGAGAATTTTCAAAACAAAGATACAACTGGTTGCTTTGGAAGTGCTCTGAAGAATTTCCACAGTGAACTATTTGGCGCATTGCGTAAAACTTATATGCATTACGTACGAGGACCGTGTCTTCCTGCCATTGTTTTCCGGGTCGCTCAAATATCTACTTTTTCGAATAATAACTTTTTTCTTATCGGACGCCTGCCTGATACACGCAATCAGTATATTTTCTTGCTCGTCCCTACACATTGTTTCTTCATTGGTTACTAATATTGGGACTGCAGTATGCATGTTATTTTGGAACACTCCGTCTTCTCCTCTCGCAATGTCCTCTATATAGCACTCATTCCTCCAAAGGTTCCTAGATCCTGGTGGGAAATGTAGCAGAAAGTGCGCCTCTTCCTTCCGAACAGCCGTCACTGACAATCAGAGTTAACCTTTAATTCCAGAAACAAATTGAAGGAAGTCAGGTTTTTTTTTGCTTTGATCTATCCCAATGTTAATGCTAGTGTGGTGTGTGTGTGTGTGTGTGTGTGTGTGTGTGTGTGCGAATGAGTGCGCATAAGCTCCAGCGTAAGTATGTATACCAAATGTATCTAATTGTCAGTCCCAGCGAATGTGACTTACATTGTGACATATGTACATGTGCATATCCCTCCCCGGGTCCTGCTCTCCTCTAGTAATCAAAACGGGCCGAATCATGAAAATATTTACTCCGGCGGATAAAGCCCTCTGGAGTGAACTCGTCATGCACCACAAAGGGGATTAGAAATTCAACCCAATCTCATGATACATAAGTCTAAATCTGTCCTCTCTCCAAGTACTTATACACTTTCCCATTTCCCATAGTTTCAAATGGAATTTGGGGGCATTGCATTGGCGAATCCAGGCCGAGATCGTTGCGAATTACTTCTCACAGCACACACAGCTTTCCTTATACATAAAAAATTTGATTAACTCTTGTTTTGTTTGGGTTTCCTCAGTGTCCAAATATTTGTACAGATACACTCCTTCCGACTTACACAGTTGGAAATGGAAACCTTTACATTAAATGACCATTCTTTTCATTCGTTCTTTTATTTTTTCCCTTGATTCATGAAAAAAGATCCCTCTTCTTTAAAATACGCATATTGGCCATTCATCAGTCAATATTGTGCAATGGGAGTAAAGTGAGCTCACCAGATCCATATTTTAATTGAAAGATTCTAGGAAGGTAAAAAACAATTAAATTTTTTAAATTCTCGAATCTCCACCGTGGAAATGGTAAGTGGAGTACAGTACATAGTTTGTCTGCATGATCAAACGACATGTAATGCCAAACACCGACAAGAGTTGTACTTACGCATAAATTAGCATTTTGCTTTCAATTCAACGGCAAGGTACTTGCTTTCTCAGCCATGGTATCTTCGTCATTACTCTGCCTTGAACCTACAATTTTTCTATTTTTAGTAACTTGAAGATGTTTATCAAAAAAGTGTCACCATGCAGGTAAAAATACTCCATGGGATAGGAACGTGGATCCTTGCCGTTACGCGGTCGGTACAGTAGCCATGACCAAGGACACGTCTCACGTCTGAAAAATTATCCCATAATGTGGATGACGTAGTGGTAATTGCAGAATAATTACTTAAATGTACTTCATTTCTGAAATTATGTGGCGGGGCAAGTGGTATTATAAATGCAGAGACATTGATCATGCTCATATACATCGGCTCGAGGGTGCAGACATGGAGACATGCTCCCGTAGACTATGTATCTCCAGCGTTGGCTCTGTCTGGTACAGAGTTCCTGTGTATGGTAAGAAACTATGCAGGAATGCTAAGTATTTACCAGGAAATACCCAAGTGTCACGACGGCAGTGGGAAGAGAAATGCACAAGTTAAGAGTCTGCCGAGTACTGTGGTAGCCCAGCATTGCTGGAAGGAGAGGAGACTACCAAGAGCCTTATGTACATATACATACACATGGATGGACCCATATGATCTTCCCATTCAATGGCAGTAATAGAATTTATGTGTTCGGATTGTCAAGCAAAAGTCTGGAAGCCAAGTAAAGTGGAAGAAAAAGGAAGTTAGGTAGGAAACTTTGCTGGGCGAATAATAGGTTGCATAATTAAATTTGGGATTCGTTTATGATGAGTTTTCCTAGGGAGGGGAATTGTCATTGTGAGTTCCACGTTTGTAACCAACACTTGTTAAAGAGCTACGTTGCATCATTCCAAGTAATTTTATTTGTTCACTTTCCCCAACCTGCCTGTCTCCTTATCACTTTTCCAAATCAGCTTTTCTCGTCCCTGAAAGCATGTCCTAGGAGCTACCAATCCATTCATTGTTTTTACGGTTCTATGACTGCTGATCAGAATAAGAACAACAGCATTTGTTCCGGTTCAAAACCAAGTCATGTAACATCTGTACACTTTTTAATTATCCCGATCGTTACATATGTATATGGCTCAATGGTGTTAATTAGTAATTAATGCTCTTACTGCCCCTGTTAATCACCCCCATATAAAATAATGAACCATTTCTGTACCCACTCAAACATGTACTGCTTTCCCTCAAATCCTTCCAAAATATGTAAACCTTTGAAAATTGGCTTTGGAGGGAGGGTTTGACAAATTATTCTAGAAAACTTTCCCCAATGACGTTATTTTCTTCGACCGTTTGAGCATTTTAACCAAACTCAATCATTCCGATTGGGAAATGGAGAACTTCATCCAGTCACTAGTGCTACCATCCTTGCGACAAGAGCCAAACTAAACGCTCGAGAAGTCAGACCAGGACAGAAGGTGGCATGAGAGATGAGATTTGAACGATGGAATGTTTATCGTAAAATCCATGACATGGAAAGGGTAGAGAATCCGAAGGATAAAATTGAGCAGAATGATCTTGATTTTGTCGATCATATATTGGTACTTGCAATGGAGTTTTCTGTCTCAATCCCATAGTGAGTCTTTACATACTCGTCCCATCAACGATGAAATCTGAAGTCAATGCAAAATGACCCAGTGACACTCATTAACTTTATAGATCGTTTAAATGAGTGATAAATTCTAATCAATTTTATTGATAGGGGAAAACTTTTCCAACCATCTATTATTCGAGTGGGATTATCAAATTTTACAACTCAGCTGCTACTACTTACTCAGTGAGAGATTATGGGCGTTGTACATTTTCATTATGAATCATTCTTCAGCAGCTTTAAAAATAATTTCTCAATGTATGAAGAATTCCAAGCTTGTTTGAGTGAATACACGGTTGTATTACAAATACTTTTCTTGACTGGAGTCTCCAACATTTTCTACAGTAATTATTCAAGCTACTATTCCATTAGTTAAGTTTTTTAAAACTTTATGCATAAAGGGCTCAATCGGAAATATTGTATTATTTAGTCCCAGAAGACAAAGGTTGGTTGGAATGATATTACTCCCTCAGTCGCTCCAATATTTCCATACTTTTCTCGGAAAAGGCAACAAAAGGAGGTGGTAGAAAGTATACCCATAGATAAATAATTAGTTATAGAGGGGAGCAGCAATCTCATATATAATATATATGCACATGCTAAAAACTGAGCTCGGAATGCTCGGCAGGATCCTGCCAGAAGAAACCAGTATGGTTTATATCATTCACGTAATGATAGTCCAATAATCCTTCTGCATTTAAAACTCAAGCTTTCCCCTTCATCTGTTTAATTCAAGTATCCAACAAGTAATTCTATGCTAATTAAGTTTGAAGAAAATAGTTTTTTCACCATGAGTTTCTCCATAGGAGAGTAATTCTGGATGGGTGAAGGAGTTCTTTTTATTATTGTAATCGTCTACTTAGCACTTCAAAGGCACATTCTTATATGATGGGACCTTCCTGCATATTCGACAGGAATTTAATGTAATCATTAGCACTCGTGGAAAACAATTGTCTAAGGGATAGGTCTAGCCTGAAAAACGTCAGACTCAGAGTCAGTTTCCAGGAACTTTGATAGTACGTTTACTGAAGTTGATTTGTCATAGATTTTACACGGAAGACAGACATGGTCTATCGATCTGAGGAAAGAATTGCTGAAATTGTAACATTGCAGATTGCACCAATAAAAAATGTATAAACAAGTCGAGGTGCGTGTAAAAGCTTAATCGCTTTGGGTATTTTCCCTCACTATGAAGAGCCAGCTCAAGTGTGAACGCAATGGGTTCATTCATTTCCTGTGTAAGCGTAAGTATTCTATGAACTCATTTATCTGACTTGCTCTAAAGTTGCAACTTTACTGGAAAAGTATGCCAATCTGTTGTTATTGTCAGGAATAAATGCTTAATGCATTCATGCATACGTTATATATGTATTAAAGATAACTTCTGTAACTAGGATGTAACCTTTCAATACAAAGTATTGTATTTGTAGGGCTCCCTATATATTATCCCTGTATTTGTCGGGCCATCTACAAATCTACATCCATGCTCAGGATTACAGTAGCTCTGACACGACAGTATACTTAATTTAAATAGCTTCGCTGCTGCTTGCTCCCCAGTGAATATGTATTGTGAACTGCTGAAAGTGACAAATGAAATTCTGGAATAACATGTTTATGGAAAAGAACATCAGTCAAAACAGAACTTTTGTCTGGTAAAAAAAAAACTAGAGGGAAATTAGTTCCCAGAATTATAGTTACACGTAATATTCAATGATTTAATCCTTCATGACCCACTGGAAAATTCTGCAGAACTGCATCATTTTGTTGCTAAACTCCCGCGAGTGTACACGACGTTATAAAAATGTGTATCCACACCTGTAATTTTTGAGAGAATCCATTTCACAATGGTTTTACATTTCACATATATGAACTCTTTTTGGGTTCGTTTCTTATGGTAAATTCATTGGTTGTGTCAATGTCTGCATGATGATGACAGCGAAATGAGTTTGAGTGCGAAATTGTACTGTCAATCCTTCAGGGAATGGCCCCGGTCCCAGGATCTACAGGTTTTCCATTGAATTTTTGTAGGATATATCTACACTACTTTCCCTGGACAGCATCAACAATGACGTGGATGTTGGTGCGATGAAAGTAGGGATGTTAATACTATTTTTGTACTTGTACATCATATGCCACTAGTCCCAGGATTCACTGTAGACGATTAACGCACAGACGCCAGTTAAAATTAAATCTTTACACACGCTTGTTTAATGCTCATTATTCCTCTGTGGAGCAATCGCTCATCTGTAATCATGAAACAAATGTATTTCGCCCTCACCCCAGCTACCATACAAATACACTCATACACACTACCACAGGATAAGCACTTTACTCATGAGCTGGCATTGCAATTTTTTTTCCATTCCCCCCACAGGTTTCAGATGGCCTATGGAATGAATAACTTTGTAAGCATATTCAGTCATTATAAATTACTATTTTTACCTTGATGGTGAGAATCAACCAAGGATTCTCTAAGTCAGTGTTAAGTATTTGTAATGACAACTTGAGCCCACAGGATTTTTTTTTACTTTGCTTCGTTTTAATTGCTGGGTCTGCATTAAATTATGGGAATAGATGTGCACTGCTCACACTGGAAAAACTCATGGCAATGTAATTTTTGCAAGTATAGTTTTGGGCCGTACAAATACACGCTGTCATACAATCAACTTCACATAAATATGAACGGCATGGGGTAGTGTAATTATCTTGGATGTTTTTGCAACCTGATAGTTAGCATCTCTTTGATTAATATAATGGCAGCAGTTTTCAATTCGATTGGTTTTCAACTGACATAATTTATTTCCGGCAATCCCCATCTTTTTTGTATAATAGAAGATAATGAAATTATTGTAGAATTATCAGTCGTAGGGACTTAAGAAATATTCAGTAACTAGTCACCATTATTGTTTACATGTAAAATAAAATAATTTAATATTTATACTTTTAATCATAGAGGACTCGTTTGAGAAACCAATACTCAACCAACTTTGAAGCTACTGTAACTTAGCCATGAGATGGGGTTTGAAATTGACACTTTATCATTATTTTGCGTAAGTGAACTCTGCAGCTCCGATTAAAGTTAAAAATTGCCTTGACTTGTCATAATGTAAATTCCTGGGAGTAGCTCATACTTTTTTAATGCAAAATAATTCCATATGAACTCACAGAAGGAAGTTCCCAATCGAAAAAACAATTCTGTGGACACAGGTACACAGAAAACATTGAGTGACTGATTGTGAGCTCATGTTTTCGTGACCCTGGGTAGCTTGGAAGCTGAAGACAGTTAAATCATTGGAAAGTCTCAATTTGCAGTTAAAATGATGAAGATTGTGTGAAAGAGAACTGGCTACTGTTTCCAGTCTAGACGCCCCTGTAGATGAGTTATTATGGGAGTTATAGAGAGCTGGATGTCAGTTTTAGTTCCTAATGAAAAGTACATGTCTGCGTAAGTTTTAAGTGACTTAGTATTTAGCCGCAGACTAGTTGTCTTTATTACTTCAGTAATGAATACAAGTTCTGCCGAGAATAGAATTGCCTTCGTCCCTCAGCGTTGCCTAATTGTCATTGGAGAACTTTAATCAAGGTTAGCTTTAGGTAGTACGGCACGGTAAAGTTAACTGGCTTACAGGTCTCACCTCCTCTAAAGGTATTCCCTTAATTTGTTGACGTCCGCTGAATATTTTGGCATACTTAGTAAATACAAGTATCCGATTCTCCTTCTGGTTGAACACTAATGCTCCTTCCATAACCTTTGAAATATTAAGAGATACTTATCACTGATAACAAATTAGATAAACATGCTTCAAAATTCTCATCAACGAAGTTAATAGATGTGAAAATTCCCGTAACTTCGCGTGATACTTGTATTTCACTTCCTGAAAATTAAAACTGGACTGGATATTATTTTATTTACAATATGAGCATAATTCTGCATTAGCTGAACATGACTTAAAGGGGAAAATAAAATTAATTACAAAGTTACAGTGTTACATACACATTCCATCAATTTGTACGATCACAGAAGCTCCTTCCCATTTTACAGAGTATTAAGCAACACACTCAATTTTACCATTTAGTATTTCCTGGAATTTAGTGACTGGTGTCACCACATGCATCATTCTGGAAATAACAGCTATTGTTGCACTTTTGTACTTTTTGCACTTGGGATATTTGGATCTGCCCATTTGCAGTATTTGTACTAAGTATACCTACCAATAATAATGGCATCACAAGTGATTCACAAAATCACAACATAAATAATTTGCCAGTCATTATTATGTACGGACAATTATTATTATTCTATGTATGTGCCATTCAGATTCTAGATAAAAACTCGTATTACATCAAGAGAATGAGTAACAAGGAAAGTTTACAAGTAACTAAAACTGATAGTAGCTCCTGCCTTTCTGAAGGTTCAAGTACATAAGGAATTCAAGGAATCAACAGTATTTAACAGATTATGGGTTTGTATTTTTGTCTCATCAGCACCAGTCCTGATCCTTAGTCAGTTGAATGACTTCAAACGTTCAAGCCTAACTTCGGCTTCCTCGTGACCGTTACAAGTCCCATTACAGGACTACAAGTGTCGACATATACATATTACACGACTCCATAAGTATACCTTCTCAATGGAATTAATTTTGATGGTGTTCGTCAGGTCAGTATTTTAGAAACTCCAATGTTTACTGGTACAGCATGTCTACTGAAAATAAGGAGTTGACAAACGATTGAATGACCTACTTGCCCTGAGAATGAGCCTCCCATCCCTGATGCGAAAAGGAACTAAAAGAAAGTCAGATTGGACCTCCAGAAGATGGCAACGACGGCTCCATTGATTTTCTTTGCTATTTGATTACCTAACCATATGCAACATATTGGATGAGATTCATTGGAAAATCATTTGGTCCTAGAGGGTAATAGGCTCCATAAGCAGAGATATTTATGTATTTTGAAACCTGAATGTATGAACTTGAATTTCACTATTTTCCCTATCAGTTTGTGCCCCCTGCCATGCCACAGTACTCTGAAATTGAGTGCCTCCGTGTAGTCCAACGGCACTACACCTACAGATACTGTACCATAACCAATTGCTATATCTATGTCAGGCCATAGGAACTATGTACATACGTACTTTAGGTTCTGTACGTCACAAGAATATCTAAAAAACAAAACACGTTGACCTTATATTTGTGCATGGTGACACTCATTAGCTGCCTTGTCATATAGTTTGAGTCGACGATGAAAGTCTAATCAATAAACCCTCTTCTACTGAGATGCTGCACACAACTGACACGGCTTGGTTTGGATATTTATGCAACATTGTGTGAAAGCCAGTGTCATCATCCTGCTCTTGTGGCTGGTACACAATTATATTACAGTGAAGGAGGAAGACTCTATATAGAGAAGTGGAAGCCACAGAAAGTCTCGAGCTTTAAAATTTTCCACAAAATTCTGGCGTATACAATAAACACTCAGTCAGTAAGTAACCTGAGCTGTTTAAGATGAGTGCCAGATTTGAAAGCTCATACAATTATTTCACAAAAGGGAAGATACGTTGCAGTATCTGTGAGTCTAGGAGGTAGTAGTGATTGGTTGACGTATGAGAACAAACATTGGTACATTCATCTTTAGATACTCAATACTCACAAGTAAAGTGGGCCCTCTGAACGAAAACGAAGGTAGCTGAAATACCTTTGTTGGATGGCATGCATTTTGGAGTATCTTCATGTCCTACCTGTAGTGACACTGAGACCCAGCGGATCATGACATCATCAGCTTACTTATGATTGTGCAAAGAAAAATGCAACCGGAAGAAACCAGTCTTGAGGGCATTGCAAATAGTCTAAATTTCTACTAATGACATGCAGCAAGTTCAACGGGGCATATACTTACTATCTAGCTCTATCCATATCTATATATTATGAAGTAGTGAAAATCCCCTTAAAATACCGTAATAATGTCTATGAGGAGCACGAGGAAGGTTTCAGCACACTTGTTTATTCCCAATACACACGTTCACTTAAGGATAATCTGACTGTTAGAACGCCGTGACTCCATAGGGAACGGACCAAAAGTCAGCAGAGGCAAAATGACTGGAGGAAGTGCAGACGCTATTATTATGACTTAAAAGCGTTAGTACAATTTTCTGATTAAATGAGCTAAACATTACCGAGTTACTAAAAGGAAGTGGACACAAACAATGACACATAGGGCTTATTCAGTGTAAGCAGGACCGTGAACATTCGTATCATTTTTATTGTAGTTATTCAATTTATTGTACAGTTGATAAATGTTACATTTGAACTGATTGTGAGACCATGAAAAAGAAAATTAATAGTATTTTCATAATGCGGTTGTTGTATACGCAGACTAGCCACAGTATATAGCTTGTGGGTTGAGGGAGTGGTACAAGCTCAGAGTTTTTAATTGCAATGAAATATACCGTCATGGTAGTTACAAAATTCACCATTTTCGTTCCTGGAGCGTCAAATATTTTAATTGAAATCGGCATTTAAATATTTGGTTATACGAATATGTAGTATTGTCAAATATGCGCTAACTATTATGCAAACCAACTAAACCAGAGAGCAGCTTCGGAACTGGTGGATCTGCACAATGTTATGAATTTTTTTATACGTCTCTGAGCATGTAAACTAGGTTGTATAATTCGTTTAGTAACAGTATCCGGTTTTTCTTTCAATGTCCACGTCACACTGTTAGACGAATCCTTTGATAGTATCTGAGCAGGTTGGAAACAAGTTGTCCTACTCAGAGTGTACATTTTACAAACGAGGGAAAATCTTATTTCCCTACGAAATTCAGTTCAAATATTTACTGACCATTGCCAACGTTGGAAGGAATCTTTCATGTACTTACTTGCTATAATGGATATGATTAATCAAATTTAAGAGATACGGGATACTATTTATTAGATACGATAAACAGTGAGGTATCCGATTAAAAATGTAGGAGTTGATTGTAGACAAGGGGGACTCGCCGGACGCTTTACAAACTGAAAGAGTTGTGGAGACTACAGAATATTTACAATAATGACCATCCAATACATATTCATTAGCGGATTCACTGCTTTAATCTCTTATTCTATTACAATCAACCACGTGGAAGGATTCTTGAATTAAATTAAGGTTGCGCTGGCCCGTGTGTTATGTTATGTTCATTTTTTATAACACTGAATACTATGTACATGTATAAGTTGTTTTTCCTATAGCAATCAGCCTTGTTGGTAAATCAGGAATCAACATATAGGCACACTAATGTCCCTATTCAGGAAACATGTTCCTAAATATCCTTGAGTAGTAGCGTTGCTCAATAGATTTATTTTTCAGGCTCTGTCGACTTTGGTTACTTGACTATTGTTGGGGAACGACGAATTGTAACCTGGAACTTTTGGAGAATTCTTCCACGGCGTATGCAGTATAATTATAAACAAGAATTTCCTTTCATGCTTTACTCGGACGTACCTACCTGTTTTCTGTTGCTGTCCTAGCCCTCAAAATTAGAAGTAGCAATTAACAGAAGCAATTATTAGGAGCAAGGATTGAAGTAGGTATATGTACGTATTGGTAACGGTACATGTTGATGCTCCAAAATGTTACCTCCATGATACAAATAAACCCATAAGGTTTTGTAGAAAACTGTATTTTTTCCTATACTTGGATCTTTGTGAACCCGAACTGGGATTTAGGTCCAGAGAAGTAAAAAATATTTAAATTATGAAATGAGGAAGATACACACAGGAAAGTTTCAAAGTTTTAACACTACATTAGGCGTTCAATTAGCAAACAAATTAAAGGCGTAACCACACTACTAATATTTAATACTTGCATAATGCCAGAAGTATCATCTGTTGCCCTGAAGCTTCAAAATGTTTTGTGATAGTGCTCTAAAAGCACGATTAAAGTTTCATAACATACACAAAAAATAAATCCCTCGTTTCATTTCTAGTCACAGTGAGAGATTTGTGTCGTTGATTAAAATCTGAATTCCTAATAGGCATAACACCAGGGATTTTGTAGAAGAAAAATATTATGCTATTTTCAAAGACAATGTAATTATCATGTTGGGAACTCATTCCGTTGAAGATGCAAGTAAGCCATGGTATGGTTCTGCGGGTGTATATAAATAGTTATGCATGCCCTCATAAATGAAAAATTATATGTGGCTAGTATGAGTGTATGTACATACATATGTGAGAGCTCCAATAGTAGCCTTTAACACTGTAGTAACTCACAGACCTGTGTCAAAATTAAATCTTTGCACATGCTTTTTTAATGTTCAATTTTCGCTTCCCTGTTGCTTACCATTAGAGCACCAGGTTTCTGTGTGGAGTATCCAGCACATGGTTAGTTTAAATTATGTTTCATACAACAATAATTTATTACTCAAACTCGCGTCTACTCTGCTGACGTCTCGAGTTAAACAGCTATAAAAATATTAGTGTTTATTTTCTCTATATTGAGAATTGGGACCTAGGGACTGTTGTGAAGCACCTACCTTCCTTTACACCTTCGGCCCTGTGAGTGAGTATCCACGGAGTATCTTAATACATACATATACTGTATAATTAGTGCCCGATTCTCAATTTATCCTCTATAGTTGATAGTAGCTATTCTTACATTCTTTTTACTTTACTAACGTGCAATTACTAGGCCACAAATTAGCTTCCCTGATGAATTTTTAGCAGGCCTGAGGAGCTTTCACGAGAACTTTAAATCTCATCTGCATTTGGATGAAAACGTGTGCTTTTGTTCCTCAACACTTCGTACAGGATTAGGATTACAAAGACACAGTAATGACGACTCGTGAAATTTTATGCCATTCTTTCTCCATCTTGAGAACACCGAGATGTGAATTCTTTAAAATGGTCTCCTTTGTTGCAATGAGTATTGAAGTGAATGGTGTTTGCCGTCACCGTGGAGGTACCTATGAAGTGCATATTTACATACTTTCAATTAGTATGACCATATTACTCTCATACATGTTTCACGTTCAAGAATTTAAAATAGTATCAAATACCTATATAATGTAAAATTAATTCACGTGACGGAGGAAATGCTTATAAAACTGACTCTAATAATTCCTAGTTAGAACTGACATCACAAAATGTCTTATTATAGATGAAATATTTCCCATTTATCTATTAGTAGGATTTATCCAGTATTTGCCACCATTAGTTACACGTCTTTATTTATGTCCTGGGTGACATACATACGTATGACAAGGTCTGGAGACCGTGCTGTGCCGGCAATTAGTGGAGCTAAGATTCTTGAAAAGTGCTTTAAATTATACTTGGGCATACATACGGTAGTACAGCTACTCCATTTATTATTACTATACAACTGTCCTTCGAACTTTCATCTATTGCTGCAAGAGAGAATTCAATGACTGTGTCATTTGCTAACACTCACATAATCACCAGACTCAGGATTATCAATGGCATATTGGTAGTCAAGTCGTCCCAGGAGGTTACAAGGAAGAGTTAGCTGATGATGAGAATTGTAGAACATGAAGTGGATATTTGAGCATACGTGATTCCAAATGGAGCTGCGGCTAGTTCTTAACTTATTAGTTACTCCTCGTCTAGTTACCGATATTACTTCATACGGCAGAAGCTTAAAGTACTATTTTCTTATGAAGGTTCAGCGTTGCCTAATTGTAAGGTGAAATTTTCAATTAAGGCTGACGGAAAATAAACATGCAATTATACTTCTAGATTTAAATACTCTCTACACAGGTAGTTTGCCCTCCAACTCCAACGCTACTACTCTACTACTACTTTCATTACGTCTATTCTGTCTGTTTGCCCGAGCAACATTTGGGTCTACATGCATTCTGCTGTTTCAACTGCAGTCGGTGTCAGCAGCGATGCTTATCTGTATTTATAAATTATAGAAGCAACACCCAGCAACAAAGTTCTCATCAATAAGGCACCAAAGCTATAGTATGGTAGTAATGTAGGAGAAAATAAGGATGTATTCAGCCCAGTCGTTGTTACTGTTTCTTCTGCACTTTTTCTTCCCTCGAAACTTACAGCCTTGCGAGGCTCTTTTTACTATTCTAAACCAGTGGGACGGTAAGGGCGCTATTGTGAGAGGAAATTCCAAAATAGTCTCAAGCAACAATGCCATTTTATGCTATCTTACTGTTTTACACTATTCCCAGTCTCACCTTATTATTAGTAAACATTTGTTAACTTTAATTCTGCAGAAGGTGTATTAAATGTACCTACCCTTGTTTCATGGCAATTCAGTAACTTGAAAAAATATAGGACAGTTCAGAAAATATATATGCCATCGAATAGCATTGGAAGCAAAAGTTATTTCCTTTTCGCAGAACCGCCATTCGCAACAAAGTACTCCATCCCCAATGTGGTACCGCCTGCTGCCACAGAGTACTGTGTGTATTTGAAGAGTATAGAACCAAAACGACATAAACTCATTTTTTCCGAAATTCGTTTCACTTCATGATAAAATACCCCAGAGCAAGGGTCACTCATTGGTGAAATATCTAAAGACAGAGGTCATCAACAATGGGTCTTAAATATAATCCTATTTTATAATTCTCAAGTATGTATTTTATTAAGAATTTTTCATTTATCCTGTAAAATTTTGCAAAATATACTTCAGTCGTATTAATTCTATAGTCTTCATAAGTTCCGACAATATCAAGGTACATATGTACAGAAAACGTTTAAGGACTGGCAACCACTTTTTATGCAATTTTGCTAAAAACCTTCATATTAGACCGTGGAAGTAACATTTCTGCTAACACAAGTTTGAGACACCTGTGGAAAAACCTTAAATCAGGTTTTATGTATGTAACTATTGGAAATCAAAATAATGCCCGCAGTTTTGGTTCACGTGCTTCATTCAAAAACGTACTTTATTAATTATGCTGGAAATTACTGGAGGTATTCAATGAAACTATCTTTGATACAGATTGTATAGTAAGCAATTAACTATAGTAATAAACAATTATCATCATTACTATAGAGAATCTGATAGAAAAACTTGAAAAATGTATGTAGAAAAACAACAAATGGTATAACACAGAGTATAATAGCTCTCTCAAATCAGAAAAATAGCCATCATTCAACTATAAGTGCTTTTGAAATCCTAATGAGCTGTATTAGTTACATTTGTGCAATATGAGAAGTATTGAATAATCAGTAAATAGGAATGATGACTTTGAAGTATATTTGATGGGACAGTACCCTGCAGCTGATAAAATAATTTTATCATGTTATAACAATTGCCTCATTAGCAGGGAATTTAAATTGATGCAGCGGGGAGTAATGAGCAGTAGGAAAAATATAAATTAAAAAACGAATATGTTGACAATTTTTAACCAACCTAAAAATTAATTTTTATTTATTAAAATATTACTGCTAACTAATTTTTGATCCTTGATTCAATTTCAAGACAAAAATGAATTTTAATTCTCAAAACTTTGCAGACCTTCAATTTTGCTTCTTATCCGAGAAAATGCATGTATAGATTGAAGTACAGAAATCTTGCCACACGTGATTAGATAATATCGTCACTGACTCCCTGAGAGTCTATTCAACTTATTGTTAATTGTTAATCGGGAACCACTTAACAATGAACAAGTATAATGTATTATTGTCACTTACTGGAGATTGATTAAAATCGTAACAAATAATTAATCATTACTTGTAATATATTTTTCATGAATGCTAAATGATTACAGGCAAATTGACTTGTACCTTTTACATGTTATTGGAACGGTCGACATTACATTACAAACGAGATCATTTGCGTGCATAAAACAAAAGAGTTGATCGGATGCTGAGGCTGTGGAATCGGAACCTTTTGCTTTGCTGTATAAAGAGCCGAAAACCTTCATTATTTATAATGACTACTTATAAGGCGGTTGGGCCAATAAGAATATTAATTAACTAATCATATTGTGTGATATGCATTGGAATCACTTACCTGCCTACATTACTGTTTCTGAATGAGATGTTACCTACCTTATTAACTGCTCACTACGAATAGACATTTACGCCGACCTAAGATCGTTTAGTCAATGGCACGAGCGGTGGAACTTATGACTAATTATGACTGAGAGAAAGAGAAGAAGAAAAAATGAAGATATCAAGTTTGAAAGTATTGTCTCGAAGAGGTATGGTAAGATTGAGAATTGATGGAGATGTTGATGGACTATGGTCCGAGTTTTCACTACACAGTTTATGTATATTTTTATTGAAACTAAGTATACAACCAACTGAGCAAAGGAATGTATTTGTTGACTTATACAAATACAAATAAAAATAACTATGAGTAAAACTATGAAATATATGGCCAAGTCATTAGACTCGCAATGAAGATGTTGTTACAGATTTTATAAAACTTAAGTAAAGTAAAATTAAATCATTCCAGAGCGATATGTAAGTACGCATTATAGTGTACATTTTGAGAACTCTGTGGTTGGAAAAGGTAAAGAAATTTATCAAAAAAGAGGAAGGGAACTGAGACAAGCTACAGAAGAACTATAGCAATGTGGAATGAACGGACATATTAAAAAAATGTGGAATTCAAGTAAGATAGATTGTCGAATTTTTAGTAACTGTTTTAATACACACACTTCTACTCTGCTGGAATACATTCAAATTGTTGTAGTTGTATATATACGCAGTATATTTGTATACTTACTTAAATGACAATTGATCACCATGTATAACGAACATATCATCATCATACCGTAAGTTATCATATTCAATAATAATAAGAATAATAATAACATGGGTCGATATTCTGTACACATCTGAATACAGGAATAATTAAATATCTCTCTATTATGCGTAGATATTGGAACTGATTCTAGTGATTAAATTTTGGATCCATTCGACACAGAAAACGAAAACGACGAGGATTTTTTTTTCCAGATATATACACATACGACGATTACATTAATAACGACTGGTTTTCATTTCTTTCAAACAATGATGGATAAATATGGTGGTACGGGGTTTGAGGTGTTCTCCGAGCCTTTTTATTTCTTTGTGTACAAGTAGATAGCTACGATAAGACCATAGAGACCCAAGACTTCGGCAAAGATGAGAATCAGAATCATGCCGACAAAAAGACGCGGCTGTTGAGCCGTTCCTCTTACTCCAGCATCACCTACGATTCCAATTGCAAAGCCAGCTGCTAATCCACTAAGTCCCACTGCCAATCCTGCACCCAAATGTAAGAACCCTCTGTGGGTGGAAAAAATTAGTTATGTTAAAAATCTACTAACGCGTGATTACAACTTCGACAGCCATCATTAGCTAATAATGCGTTATTCATCTATACATAGTACAACATCCCGATCGCCGCCCTTCCTTCCAATCTCTCCTCGGTCAAAATGCAATTTTAATCCGAACTGCCACTAGTTCTCATTACTTCATAACTATTTCAAAATCACTTACTGAAATGCTGAATAACCATCTTGGGGGGACTGCAAAGAACCAGCTATCAGGACTGACACGACGAGACCATAAATGGCAATGATACCCGCCATGACAACAGGAATGATACTTTTCATGATTAATTCGGGTCGCATCACTGACATGGCTGCGATACCCGTTCCCGATTTCGCTGTCCCATAAGCTGCTCCCAGTGCTAAAATAGAAGATGAAAAATCCCAACTCATTACATATTTACATTCCTAAATCTCATCAGCTGGCTATTAATTCCCAGGTGTTTCACAACTCCACCATTTTCCATACGACCATAACTGAACACCTTGAAGCGTAATGACAATACAATCCTGCCACAAACATTCCATGTATTCTCCATGCCATCCGCCTCTCAATAGAATACTCATAAAAATACTACCACTATCAATTCTTCCTTAATAGCATAACCACACGCATTATGATTTAAATTTTCCATTCCAGCTCCTTCCCAAAGGTCCCTTTCCAACATCGCTCATCATTTACATCCTCCCCAAGCCCTGACATGAAGTAGCATTTCAAGTTGTAACTCTCCGATCATAGCTACCACACTACCTGCTAATTTACGCAGCAAGGGGCGGGTGTTCACTGGATATTGTTTACTCACTACTCACCTACCTTCAATACTTCTCTCTCGCCCCACACAATAACCAAATATCCCATTCAAACATCCTCCTGATAAGATTGTGCCTCAAGTGACAATATTCCTCCTTGCTACCAATCAGTCTCCAAACAAATTACATCGCAAACTGTCACCTAAAAAAAGGTCGACTTCCCAACCTCCTCCATCATCATCACACTCATTTACAATAGCACCAGATAAAAACAGCACAGCTTCTTCCATTTGCGTAACCGATGTCTATCTACCTCAAATACCTTATACTCTTATATGTATGCATCCCATCACTCACAAAAACAGTTACTTCAAACAACAAAAAACAAAAAAGAAGAAGAAAAAAAAAACATCAGAGCGTGAATATACTACATTACACTTTGACAAAGTCAAACTCAAACTCAAACTCCATAGTCCATAATTCCAACTGCATCCTCAAGACTCCTCATCTCCCCCACGATGATGGTATCCTCTACAAAACTTCCACCTCAACAGTTGCAGTATACAGGGGAAAAATTGGAGCGTGAAACTATTTATTTAATTGTTTAAAAATATCCCAGAGATTTTTTGACGTTTTTTTTTTAGGAAAGACTGACTTACCACTGAATACCATTGCGGAGGCCGCCCCCATGACTCCGAAGAATGGGCCATAAATGGGATTTTCTGTACTTGCCATTGCTGTGAGTATATGTTGGGAATGTAGAGCACACCTACGGAATATAACACTTTGGAGACGTCCAAATCAAAAATTGATCTTGCCAGATGAGAGGAGGACTTGAAGGGATGAGGATGACTAGTATACTCGAGAATTGGAGTTGAAAAGGTCCGCTGACACTTTCGCCCAGGCCTTTACTTTTAACAACAGTCTGCGAACTATCACCAAAGAGGACGAATTACTCAATGAACTGCTGCGGGAAACTCTACTCTCTCGAATAAGATGTCAGAATTGCAACCACCGCCCCGTCGTCCGTATCACCGATTCATACAACTCACAATGGCTGGTCTACACTGACTCACACCGCTCTCTCCAAGTACACCAAAGAGGAACCCAAGCTCGTAGTATAAGTACTTCCACACAACAACCCTACTCCAGTCAACTCAGCCACCTTCTCTCGCATTTATAACCACACACCAAGAACCCATATGGCATTCCCGCATGTCCACTACCCCCAACGCTCTCCATTGGCCACTCAGTCCCAGCAACGCCTCAACCTGTGCCCCTCGCTCAGCTCGATAAAAACCTTCCATGCGCTCTGGAAGGCCCCTCAACTGTCGAGGCGCCTTTTCCAATTTCCGCACCCATGCGTTCTTCTCTCTCTCTCAAATCTCTCTCTATTTTTCCTTTTAACTCAAAATCGGTCCCTTTCCTATTAATTCCCATTCCCTTATGTATTCAATACCTATAGCTCAACAAACCCGTCAAAACTTGTAACAACAACCAAAACGTGCGAAGTTATTAAGCATTATAAGATATTAAGCAGTGCATGGACTAGAGCCCGCAACGTGTTGACATGCTTTCAACTCCCGACCAAATCCCATGTGGAAAGTGTGGAAACATTAACAATTCTGGAAGGACTGTATAGTGTGTATTCCTGGGTTTAAGATTTGTTGACACCGTATTATTAGTGGATGTAAAGGAGTTGTTGAAGGTAAGTGGAAGAATTTGACTAGCTTAATTTTAATAAGTTTAGAATTTGTGGAGTGGAGAGGGAAGTTGGGTTTGACTGTTTGTTATTGTAACTACTCGGAATTAATTTTTATGTTTTGGGATGTTTGGAAATGACATTGACACTGATGGTTTGAGCAGTTTGAGGAGATTGGAATTTTTGGATTTGGAACTTCGGGGGGGGGGGGATGTACTGATGTTTTGATCTGTTGATTGTTAATGGTTACTTGTGTAGGTGGACGGTTTTTGGAGAGGATTTCTGGACGTGTAGAACTTACGTTTGTACTATTGCTGGGGAAGGATTTTGACGAGAGATGAGGAATTATAAGGTGAGTTTTAAAATGGGTGAGGGGAGTGGGGTTTAAATGGGTAATTGTATCTGGTGGTTGAATTGACAGTCTTTTTTTTAATTTGCAGTTTGCCAAGTTGTTGGGCACGGTGTACAAGAAGGGAAATATTGTGCTTACAGCGGATGGCTTCACGTTGATAAGCCCGGTGGGGAACCGAATTTCTGTGTATGACCTCAAGAAGTAAGTGGAAGGGGGAGCAGCATTGTTGTGGGAGTTGAGGAGGGTAGTGTTTTAGATGAGTGTTTTGGGGCTGGAATGGGGATGTGGGGAAGTCAGGGGTTTTGGGAAGCACTGCGGTGTCATTTGAGAGTGTGGACAGGGTTAGGACTCCTAACTTAGGAATGACAAATATTTGTAGTTGTGGTTACATTATTGGTTTAATTATTGCAGTCATGTCACGACAACTCTACCTGTGGAAGTGAGTCATAATTTCACAAGCATTGCGCTGTCACCGAATGAATGTGTGCTTCTGGCGGCGACGGAGAGTAAGGACCAGAAATAAACTTACTAGGGGGAAGATTTCCTTAATTATGCGTAAGAGTTTGGAGAATAATTAATTTGTTGTGTGATGCGTAGTCGGGGAGGTACATGTGATCAGTTTGGTGAGTAAAACTGTTATTCACTGTCTGAAGGTGGGAAGAAATATAGGGTGTATGAAATTTTCCCCTGATGGTACACTCTTCGCTGTGGCAAAAGAAGGAACAGGTAGGCATGGCTTCTGTATTGCTTTCAAACCTAAGGCGATAATGTAGCTGATTGTTTCTTGAGTTACTGAGTTTCATCTTATTATAGTATTTGTGTATAATGCACCAACCCCGAAGAAATGCTTTAATCCTTTTCTTATGGAACGTGTTTTCAATACGGGCAACAAAGCGGCCAATATTTCTTCCATAGCGTGGTCTTATGATTCGAGGTAATCAAAGTAATCCAGAAAATGGCTAGTTTTGAAGTTATAGATTCCTTAAATGATGGGCGTAATTATTACAGATTGATTGCCTTTGGATCTTCTGATATGATGATTCGCGTCCATTCTTTGACCAAGTTTTCAAATTTCAAAAATGTTGCGTTTACCGGTCATTCCGATGGGATTGTGTCTTGTTCCTTTTCGTTAGATGACTATACTTTTTATTCCCTTAGCAGGTAATTTAAATTGTTTTCAGCTATGTCATTCCAAGCAATATTTCTTATATTGGCATACAGTTTTTATGTCGAACCAAACAAGTCAGATATTGTTAAATGTTATAGTGTTATCGTTTTCTATAATGCTGGTTAAGGTGTAGTGTTAACATCAATGTTTTGTAGGAATGGACAACTGTGTGTTTGGGAATGCACTCTTGAACCTGATGAATTCCTTCCCGCTGAAACTACGGGTAGAAAAGCTGCCGAAGGCTTGCAAGAGGATGAGATGGAAGAAAGTTTAGAAAAACGTCAGAAAAGTAATAACATTAAACTAGTCATATGACAATGCACTATGAATATCACATACAGTTTTAACGTTTCAGTTTAATCGTTATTTTATTGTTAGCTTCAAGTGAAGATACTGAGGTTGAGAGTACGAATGAAGCTCAAACATATGCCAGATTTAAAAAACTGACTCGACATTATTACTCAGACTTATTCAAGAAAGGAGAGAAAAGGCCTAATGTTGTCTGTGCGGATTTTAATGTACGAGATACCGTGACACTTGTAGCTGGTTTTTCTGATGGATCCTTTTTTATTCATTTACTGCCTGAGTTTGAGCTAATGACCTCGTTGAAGTAAGGCGCCAAAGAACCATATTTCTAAAAAATAAATATTAACGAAAACTCAATATAAATTCATTTGGTAATTGTTCTCGAGCAGTATTGAAAATCAAGAGCTTTCAACTATTACCTTCAACAATCATAGTTTCTATATTGCCATCGGTTGCTCTAAGCTTGGCCAACTTTTAGTCTGGGAATGGCCAAGTGAAACTTACGCTATGAAACAGCAAGGGCACTTTAACATGATGAATGTAGTTGACTTTTCATCGGACGGGAGATACCTTGTCACTGGTGGCGAAGATGGAAAGGTGAATCTATTGTTACTTTGCTAACTAGTGTACCGTAGTTCATTTCAGAATAACTTTTAATTTAATTGTAATATAATAATTAATTTAATTATGTTTTAATTATTTAGGTTAAAGTTTGGGATTCTTTCACATCTTTCTGTTTTGTAACGTTTACGGAACACACATCTAGTGTTACTGGAGTTGCTTTTACTCAGAATGGGAAAGCCGTCGTTTCTTCATCTTTGGATGGAACTGTACGGGCTTTTGATTTAACCAGGTTCGAGAACAGTAAATATCTCAAGGTTTTCACTTTACTGTGTAGTTTTGTGATGCAAAATAGGTTTGGAATTTTTGTTTCGCTGGATTTTACAGGTATCGTAACTTTAGGACGTTTACATCTCCACGGCCGGTACAGTTTAGTTGTGTGTCGGTTGATTCTAGTCGTGAATTCGTGGCATCCGGTGGACAAGATGTTTTTGATATTTTTGTATGGTCCATGAATACCGGACGGCTTTTAGAAGTAGGTTTAATTTGGGATTAATATTCCTGTTTAAATATCTTACTCCCGGTTGTTTTGAATTCATTATGTTGATGACTGATTAATGCAGATCTTAAGTGGTCACGAAGGTCCAGTAACAGCGGTTTCGTTTACCCCAAGTTTAGGAAGTACACTTCTAGCGTCAGCTAGTTGGGATAAATCTCTACGATTATGGGAAGCCATTGAATCTAGTTCTAGCAAAGAGATTGTTAGTCTCAGTTGTGAAGGTAAACTAAATTTTTAACCATTTTGCTGCAACTGCTGCATACAATTATGTAATGTGGTGAGATAATATTTAATTGAAATTACTTTTTAGCAACCTGCTTAGCCTTCAGGCCAGATGGGAAGCAAGTAGCTGTTGGAACTCTAGATTCTCATATTACATTTTTTGAAACTGGTACGTGTACACAAAGTGGTAGTATCGAAGGAAGAAATCATCTTGGAGCTGGACGCTCAGATACAGATTTAATTACTGCGAAAAAGAATTTAGAATCGAAGTACTGATGTTTCCTTTCGTTTTCACATTTACTAGACCAATTTACGACTATTTCGTAATAAGAATCTAATGTGTGCTTGCTTACGTATTCAAATTGCAGGGCTTTCACCACTATTTGCTATACTGCCGATGGTACTGGATTGCTAGCAGCAGGGCAGTCGAAAAATATTTGCTATTATGATTCAGCGAGAAAAGTTTTAGTAGCGAAATATGAAATAACTCAAAATAAATCTTTTGACGCTGTTGACGTAAGTTGCTCACGAAAATCGGGCTAAATAAGCTCTCCCTAATTTTTTGTTAATTAGATTGTCCGTGTAAGCTGTTTACAAGTAATTGACGTAATATTAATTTTCCCTTTAGGAATTTGTAAATCATCGGAAAATGACTGAGTTTGGTAATAGTGACTTAATTGAAGACAGAGATGACAATTTTGCTGATAAAATGCGTTTGCCAGGTGTGAAAAAAGGGGACATGGCAGCTAGAGTATTTAAACCTGAAGTGAGAGTGTCGAGTGTGAAATTTTGTCCCACTGGTATGATGAACTGTAATTTGGATTTACCAAACCATGTAATTAGTGCGGATTTTGTTAATATTGCTAATATTGTTTACATAGGGCGTTCATGGAGTGCAACTACGACAGAGGGTTTGTTAATGTATTCATGTGATGTGCAGTTTATGTTTGATCCTTTGGGAGCCGATGAAAACGTCACTCCTGCGTCAATTAAAAATGTTCTTCTTAACGAACAGTACGACAATGGTAAATGGAGCGCCTATTTTATTATATTTGGTTGTTATGTGTTCCGGCATTGTTACGCAGTTTTCTAATTGCAGCACTTATGATGGCATTGCGATTAAATGTGGATCAAAATATTCGGGAAGTTGTTGAGAGTGTCCCTGGAACTCACAGTAAGCTTTTTCCTGTTTATCTATTACTTGTACTACTTTGCGGGCAAACTCATTTTATTTTAATTAGCGGAAGCCGTTTGCCAGTCGCTTTCGCTGGAGTATGTCGCTCTGCTTCTACGATTCCTTGCTGAGGAGGTGGGTCGCAGTAGACATCTTCAATTTTACGCCACTTGGATCGATTGTTTACTGAAGTCACACTTAATGACGCTTAAATCTCATTCTCAGAAAGTCATCCCAGCGTTAAATCAGATAGAGAAAAATTTGATAAAGAAACAAGAGGATTTACTTTCCTTGTAAGTTATCATCATGAATTTCCTAGTTACTTCCAGCTTTCTAAATTGATTCAAAATACGGAATGATTGCATTGCAGGTCAAACCATAACAAATACTTCCTTCAGTATTTATTAAAAGCTGGAAATTTACTCACATCAGAACCTCCTGAATTCTTATCTATTAAAGATGAGCCTGAGAGTGGAGACGAATCAATGTCTGAGGATGATGATTATTCTGATCTAGAAAATTCCATGTCTGTGATGTAAAAAGTGAATTTTATCAACATTTCTAGCGTGGGACGCTAATTGCAAGGCATACATGATGTTTCACTAATAGAAACGCCAATGAGCATGCATCATGTAAATGCTACCAATTTTGGATCGTTTGAAATAAATACAGATTACAGTTAAATGTTACGTTTGATTTTATTTTCTTCATCGTTTCTAAACATAATGCCATTGCGATAAAGTGGAACAAAGCTTTTGTATAGGTGGACAATTACCATGTCAAAGGCTTCACATATTAAGTATCAACAAGCTTGAATATATGAAACCATTTTACACATTTCTAACAATAAACATCATCGGTCACATTTTCAATACTCACTAAAGGTGACTCTGCAGTTGTTCCATCATCGATTGGTTTTAAACTTTCCAGGTTATGCTTGTACTTCCCATATGAGATATCCGCTGGAAATAAAATTCTCAATAATAAACCATTTACCTGGTTGGATAAATAATTTGCGTAATCATATGAATGTACTTTTAAAACCTTAACTAATTTGTACCTACGTGTACTTTGACCACATTGCTTCGCCCAAGTCGCCCATTCAATTTTAATCATTCAAACTAAACTAGAACAATTATAAAATTATGTTATAATATAAATTTTAAGTATTTCTTCCACGCATATATCAATTATATTTATCTGGTATATCAAATCAATTAACAAATATAACTGTGGCTCAGTGCATTAATATACTACAATGCAAGGGGTCTGCATGTCTGTCTCAAAGTCCTACAGTATGCATAAAAATAGCATATAATATTACATTACGTATGTTGGAAACTAAATATAATAATTTCATTCGGGACTCAATTTAGCGCATAGTAACGTAAATTTGTAAGTATACATAACAAAAACATCCTCATTCTTAAAACTATGTTACGAAAACATGGTACTAATTAATACATACTGCTTTATGTCCTACAATTAGCTACGTAGCAACCCTTAGCTACAGAATATATCACACGCTTTAAAATTCAATAACATAGAATCTCTAGGATTTCGAAGAATGTAAAATAATATTACCCTAAAATTTCCCTTATAATAGCTATAGTCCATTGAAAAAATAAGCTAATCAAAATTAAACTGTAATTTATTATAAATTAAATCCGAGGATCTGAGATTACAAGAAAAGCATACAATGTTTAATTACTGGTATCTTGAATATTAGGAATCACTTACAATCTCTGTTGCCGTGGCAACCTGAAAATCCCAAAAGACTATAATGTAACATAATCGTGTTGCTAATATGGACCAATGAAGACCAACTGTTTTCAACATACTCAAAAATGAAGTCATAAGTTGTGTCTGTTACTGTCTGGAGTCAGTACGACTATGGATCCTTAATGTCACAAAAATCCATTAAAAATTCCGGAACCAATACTTGAAAGACCTTTAAAAGAGCTGTTGTAATGTAAATGTGCCTACTGGACAGAGCATAGTCGGCTTTAAATGCATTCCAATACTGAAAAGCTGCTCCATAAAACCAATTAAATACCGCAACAATTGATAAATGCAAAATAGGGGAGGTTTAATAATAATAATTATTATTAAACCCTGCCATATTCACAATCTGCATGAATTTTCGACATGAAACTCATCTTGCTGTAAACGAATAGTTTTTACGGAACTGAAAAATCTCCCGAAAATATTTAAAAGGCCCACACACAGCCGTGAGTATCCCAAACATGTGTAAGGAATACAAGTATTAATATATCATACTAATGCGAATCAATAAACAACTATGGAAGTTCCTAAAATCCATGAAACCGATTTATTACTAAACAATTAAAGGCCATAGAAATGCAAAAAGGTGATTATAGATTACTAAAAACTAAACGATTCGTTTGGATAAATACTTATACATACCCGGAATAGGAATCTCCATAAACTTTCAACTCCCCCTCTAAAGTTCTTTCCAAATTCAGCAGATGGAACGATAATCGTATGTCAATTTGCTATAACTTCGTTTTACAGTTGAAGTTAAAAAAAACTCAAAATCAGCAACATAATAAGCACGAGATTTCAGGAACCAACAATGAACACATTTCTATTGCGATGCAAAATCAAGCAATGGACCATAACTCTCACTACGATGTTGAGTTCGAAAAAATGCACTACTGAAACAATCCTTCGTCAAAAGTAGATCAGATTATAAAACTACTGAGGATTCCCTTGATTTCCACAATCCATACAAATACAGCAGAAATCTAAAAAATGTCCAAATATTTGCAAAGCTGATAAAAAGTAAATGAATACATATTAATAAATAAATACAAGATAACGCAACTGTATCCCTATGCTTGCATTCTAATCCTGTAAATGCTGTCTTTAAGTTGTTATGATACAGTACAAAGTAAAAAGAATCGAAAAGCAGCTTATGAAAATTCAC
The DNA here is from genome assembly GCA_947179485.1 of Allacma fusca. Lineage (NCBI taxonomy): Eukaryota > Metazoa > Arthropoda > Collembola > Symphypleona > Sminthuridae > Allacma > Allacma fusca. The sequence continues at coordinate 44,851,946 of OX359249.1, read as the reverse complement.
GGAAATTTCATTCAGAACTAACTAAACCACTAACAACAATTTAACTAACATCCGTTTGGTTAAAGATATAAGTATAATATGTGTATATATTAATTATATATAACTGATTGTTTTTATCTCCGAAAACTCTATTTAGTACAGTATTTTTGAGACTACTACGTTCCCTAATTATATAATAATGTGTTCCCTTAATTATATAATAATGTGTTCCCTAAAATAAATAGTTAAAACTGATAAAATTATAGTACGTAGGTTGGGCTAGAGAAATTAGAAATTATCGTATAAAGCTGTATGATTCGTCTTGTACTTGTAAGTTTATAGTATAATGTGTATGGGTGGGTGTTAAAGCAGTAAACTCCTCTTAACAAATTTAAAATATAGAAACTACAAACATGTCCCAAAGAAAAATTGAATTGCTTTCCAAAAGGACTGCTGCATTCAATTAAATACTATTACAAAGGTGTTACTATATTAATATCGCCTTATTTTGTACCATTTGTATCAACATACAAATCGATAAACTATATAGCATATGGAAAAAACAAATCTGACAATTTCATGTATGTGAGTATATACGATAACAAGACATTCCATTTTGTAACTCTTCGATGAGGCTCGTAACTTTTGCCCTAACAATGATTATCAGCTAAGTTCATCATCACTTACTACAGTTGTATTATTATGCAGTATAAAAAACGTAACACATTTCGGGAATCCACAATATCGTCAAAGATGTTGAAAGTTAGGTAGATATTGACAAGGTATATAGTGTCACGCCATTGTATCATAAATCTAGTAGTTGGTAATAGGCCCTGAAAAGTAGCAACTACATATTTTTATATTTAGTCAATACAACAAGTCACAACTATATATATTGTAAAGGTCATTGTAAAACTGTCAAACACGTCTTAGATTCTTAAATATCGACAGAGTTCCTCTACGTTAATACTCACATGTATAGACACTAAGAAATAACTAACTGATAGTATCAAAGTCTCTGATATCGCATATATAGGAGAGGGCATATATGTTACAGAAAATGAAAACACTTACAATCAAATTACATTTATCCGCATTACAACAATTGTGTTACAGTAAAAATATTCTAAAAACTACAGCTAGCAGCACATTTCATTGTGGTACAACTATCTACCTATCTGGTAGTGTTAGGTAAATAAATCTGATTTATTGTAGATTATTAGTAACTAGATAGCACTAGAACGAAATCTTGACCCAGTACACCATGATCGACAACATCATCGAAGACTTGTTGCTCACACGATAATAACTGGCGGAACCGCGATGCTTGCAAGGAAAAGGGGCGACGAGAAAGGGGTTAACATCTAAACCCATTCTAGATTGCACTCAAGCCATCAAATCCTTAGACTGTAGCTAACACTTTTGTCTCTGGCCTCTTGCTGGTATTGACTTTGTTTACACATAACAAATCGTAATGCTTAGATCCATCCCGGTCTATTAAATCCCAGACTATGATGAGGATGTGCATAAGGTGCAGAATAACTACTAGGTGGAAGAAGGCCCATTACATGTGGAGACCCTTGGAAGAATTGCTGATATGGATCCACTATGCCTCGGGGGGACTGAGAATGGGCGAATGGTTGCGATGATACCGATTGGGGTTGATACGGAGAGGGATGGGACCCAATGAAAGGTGGAATTTGGTAGGGAGGAATAGAAGCTGTAGGAACCCCGCCTGCGGTAGTTCTAGCTGCAGACGCGGCTGCAAACGAAGTATGAAAATTTGCCGTAGAGGTCGGATATAAGTCCGCTCGATGGTGATGAGCCAGTGATGGCGGGGATGCCGTATAGAGAGAACTTGGGTCAGGTATTTCCTTCGAGTAGAGGGCTAGATCAGGAGCCAGTGCTGAGAAATTAAAAGCGCTTCCAGGAACAATTGACTGTGTGCTGGATTTAGAGCTGGACCCTTGAGACCTGAAATATATAAATCACACCATTGAGAAATAGCTGATAAAGAATTAACCAGGTACTGAAAATTTCGATTTATTTAAAATTAGACACTCACCGCCCTTGTTTTGATTCTGACTTAGAAGAGCTTCGTCTGTCCGTGGGACTCTCACTCGGGGTACTGCTTTTTTCTGGATGACTCGAAGAGGTTGTAGCAGCACCACTACTGGAAGGTTTCCCAGTTACTGTCAGATTAGTGTAGCTTGGAGGTGCTTCGGAACGAGGAAATTTGCCCATACTTTCCACAGCAGATGCAACAGAGGAGTCGTAATGTGATCTATAAGCTTGGGCAATTGCAGGGACTCCCACGCCTACCGTCATAGGGTTAGGAATGCTATTTACAATTTGGGATAGCGAAGCTAAGTTGTGGGGCCACTGAAACCCATTCACATTCAATTCGGAACTTAATTTGGCCGATTCCAATACTGCCGCTGCAGCAGACGTAACAACCGTTGGACTTGGGGATCCGCCAGATGCAGTACCACTTTTTAAATTTTCTAATTCCGCGGCTGCTAATTTCTTGCTTTTAGAAGTAGACGTAGTAGTAGAGGTCCCACTTACTGTACTACTAACCCCCAAACTAACATCTGCAGCAGAAACTATAGGCTTATAAAATCGGGTTTCTGGCCCTATCGGACTGCTGTAAACGCTAGGCGCCACATTAATGGACCGGGGATTGGACGTATACGGATTGGAAGGATATGGCGACGGCTGCGGTTGCGATGAAGATGAAATTGACGAAGACAGAGTTGGAGGGAGTCCCTGTGCACTTGACCTGCTCAACCCATGGTTCAGTAGAGACGAGGCTGCGGTCGTTGAAGGCAAACCGGGTGATTGTGATAAACCTGGTGACTGATGAGCTGGAGGTAAGGTGTGGGCATATCTGGGAGGACCCTGTGACGGAGGTTGGTGATGATGTACGTGAGCATTTTCAGGATGAGGGCTGTGACCATGAATGTGGGCTTGGCTCGTCTCCATCATGTAATTCCCACTGCTACTCACAGCAGCTGGGAAAGTCCCAGGCACAACACCAGGTGCGTTAGCATTTAAATTAATCACCGATCCGCTTCTTGAGGATGCTCTCGTAGCCGGAGACAAGACCTGCAATGACTTAGGTTGGCCTCCAGAGGACGGTCCGACCGGGGTCGTCTGCGGCTGTGGATGATGCATATTAGGAGAACTGGGACTGTTGTTAAGGTTCATTCGACTGTAATCACTGGCATGAACGGTACCATTATTATTGGGAACATTGGGGGAATGAGGAGAGCCCATGCTCAAACTACCATTTCCAGGAGAGTCAACATTTGTATTAATTCCTGAGGAAGGTGAAGGCAGATTTGATCCTGGCCCAACCCCTGGAGAAGGAATGCTCGAGGAATAGCGTGGCGCATATGATGAACCAGCATACACGGAGTAATTTTTGCCCTCGCGATTTGACGGGGGTCCACTGCCATTGCTTCCTCCCACACTTGGAGGAGTGCTGGGGCTAGCTACACTTGAACTAGACTCAATAACTTTCTCTGGACTAGAGTGCTGCGAAGTAATGTCTTGGTAAAATCCAACCCTGACAGGAGCCGGTGGCCAAGGGGGAGTTTGAGGAGTGTGAGGAGGACTGGACATTGGAGGAGAAAAAGGAGAATTGGGTCCTGCTGGTGACTGCGAGCTAACATGAGATGAGGCTGAGGGAGATTGAGACTGCGGTCCCCAATGTTCATCCACCCATCGGGGAGGATTGATTACAATCCGATTACTAATGTCATCCTGGCTACTAACGAAACAAGGTGATCCAGATTCACTTTGAGATGAAAGACTGCTCGAACTCATTTTCCTATTTCTGTGCCTTTTTGAGCTTGTTGAACTTGCTCCTGGTAGATGCGGTGGAGGGTGATCATAAGTAACGTTGATGGGAAGCATGTCATCAGTAATATTTACATTATTTCCCGCTATTTTCTGGTCACTATGTTGTTTCTCATCTTGACCTTTTCCAAGTTCTGGGGTTTTCCCCTTAGGTTGGACCGAACTGCTCGAACTTTGGGTTATTCCCTTGCTATTGGAATGCTTCGACCTCTCTTCGTTGGTTTCAATCGAACCACGACCCAAGACTTTAAACTTGCTCTTTGGGTCTCCTTCAGCCTTGCGCCCTGCACATGAGTACGAATTCTGACTCGTCGTTTTCTGAGGACCTCCAAAAGCTTTGATCCATGCTGACAGATTTGGCATGCATTTCTCCCTATTGAAGCCTTTGCTCGGTTCTAGTTTTCTGTCAATCTCAACTGACTCAGTATCCTCCCCTTCTTGATTTACATCCTTCACTTCTGAGTCTGTGTCAACTTTGTCGCTAACTTTCGTTCCATCGTCAGCTCCATCGTCGGGCTTGTTCATACTGTATATCTTAGCTTTTAAGTCGTCGAATTTGTCATTTTTTATTTTTTCACCGCTTTTAGGTAGCACGTTGTCCTCTTCGTCGGTAAGTGCATCGTCTCGCTTGAAATCCCCAAGTTTGATCGCATCCGTTGAGAGGACAGAGCCTAAGCTAAGACGTGGACCACCTTCCTTTCCGCTTGGAGAGTCATTAATGAGTAAGCACTTTTTCTTCTCATTGGTATCCCGATGGCCTCCATGATTATTAGTTGTACTGTTGCCCATTCCACCACTGAAATCCGAAGACGACATGAATGATTTTGAATACACCGGGGTGGCGACAAAATCATACACGCTAGCCGCGTTATTGTTCCCACCAGTTTTAATCTTTGACTCCTGGTGATTGGTATTAAACTTAGCTAATTTAGTGCCTTGAAGCCGTTTAATTGTTCCTGAATTTTTCAAGCCCATCATGAAACTAGATCCTCTTTTTAAAACTGACTTAGATTTTGACGTGTCAACAGCTTTTTTAGGGGTCGGTTCTGGCTTATCGCTTTCTTTTTGGCTGCCTGACTGAGAATGCAAGCTCTTTGAAATATGAGGACTATGGCTTCGAGAATTGTGACCTTTATTCACGTCCTGACTTTTAGTGGTCTTACGGGGAAAACTGGGCATTTCTGGACTGACACTACGATCAACTTCGGGTCTACTAATCGTTGAGTGACTTTTGTGGTGACGATGATGCCGATGATGATGGTGATGATGGTGCTTCTCTTTCCCATCTTTGCTAACCCCACTGGTTACGACGTCTTTGTCCTTTGATTTCTCTTTGGGCTTGGATTTCTTTGCTTTAATTTTTTCCTTGGTAACTGCTCGTTCAGCAGATGGAACAGGAGATGTAGATTTATCACCATCCCTATCAGGATTTAGGATTTTCCTCCTTGTACCAGCCTTGAGGTCTTTCATTTTAGGCTTCAAATTTCGTCTTTCATCCTCTCGTTCCTCAGATCTGAGCACCAAGCTTTCTGAGGAGACTGATCTTGGGGAAGACGAAGAATATTCAGAAATTTTAGGGGTGTCTCCAAGCCATTTATTCAGGTCTTTGAGCGTCTCGGCTGTCGCAGAAGTCAGTGCGTCCATTGCTTCGGAATTTCGACTGTGGTGACGCATTAGCTGTTGCTTTAGCTTCTTTTTGTCATGTTTATCAGATTTAGACTTGGAATTTGTTTTTTTCACATTATTATGAGGCTCATTTTCTTTTTTGTGCTGTAAAACACCCACAATTTAAATACACGCATAAAAAACATTATTATATATTACAAAGAAAAGTTGAAGCAACTGAGATGAAGTACTCCTTGCTTGTGAATGGATTAGTTACTAACCTCAGTGGTTTTCTCAGATATTTTAGATTTTTTGTCTACGCTGTTGATCCTTGGCCGCTTCCTGTCATTACCAGTACTATATTCAATGCTTATTTCTTCATCAGATTCATCGGGGATAATGTATCTTTGTATAGCTTTATTAAATGCGTCTTGCAAATTTTCCACCATTTCTGTATATTCTGTGAAACAATAGCAATATAATTTAGATTAGGTCTTTCTCCCGTCGACTGCCCCATTATCATTTTTTTTGTACACGACTGAAATTATTTGCTATACGTTATTACTGTCAACTATTGTAAATTTGTTTACCACTTGTAGGCCCATTATACTTGCGGCAATTGTCTACGATCTTTTGGAAATCCGTTTTGAATTCTTCTAGAGATGCATACTCTTGATTGTCAAGTTTATCTTCAATAGCTTGAAGATCCATAGGTTGTGAAATCACTCGGTAATAGTTAGGTGCATAGTCCTCGTCAACGGGATTGACAAACGGCCACGCATCTCGATGATTCTTCATTGCTTCTATCACTTTATGCATGCCAATTATCACATCTTCTTCATTTTGAGAAAAGCTGAAAACAAAAAATTCAACATAAGTCGAATTAACGACAGAATATTTTTTCAAATCCTGCATTGCATCAACATTTTTGTAGTATTACTTACATTACGCTACTCTTGACTTTAGTTTTGGACATCCCACCCTTGGTGTCACTACCACTCTCCTTCACTAAATCATCATATTTTTTCTTTTTGGCGGTAGTCGCCGAAATTGGTGTTTTGCCTTCCGCGGCTTGAGAAGTTTTCGATTTACTAGTTGCAGGTGGAGGTGGGACTGCAGGGGACGGCGATCGAGAGGAATCTCTTTGTGGAGTTTCATCCGCACTATTAGCACTACTATCAATTTCCATCACAGGAGGAAGACAAGCCGCCATTGAATTATTAGTCATTCTCTTTTTATTCCCCTTGCCATCACCACCTTTTTTCGAGGACTTCTGCGAGTTAGGAGAGTTAGCTGTTCCAGCAGACCCACCATTGCTACCACTACTCGTAACACCACCACTTCCGCCACCCCGTCTTTCCCTGAGGTGTATCCTAGCTTTTCTCTCTTCTCTTTGTATTTCTTCAGCTAGGAGACGATCCGCCTTCTCCTGCTCAAGTCTTAGACGCTTTAGTTCGTCTTCACTCATATCCTCACTTCGTTGATTACTACTTTGATCATCACTACCACTTTTAAAACCACTTGCAGAGGAAGTATTATTCCTACTACTTCTTCGTAGTTGCTGTTCCATCATTCTCTTTCGTTGCAACTTTTCCTTCTCAGCAAATAGACGGGGAAGTTCGGGGAGAAAATCTTCTTTCAGAGTTCTATGAAGGGAACGTTCATGCTTGGATTTACAGTTTTTGAATTTCCGAGTGAGGAGCTGCCAGTCTTCTTCAGTGTAACAAACAACTTGCCACTTACTGTCTAACAGAGATCCAAATGGGACACTTGCACTTTCGGGATTTCCACACTTTTTCCCACGCTTCCGCACCGGAGACGACTGCCAAAGACAAAAGCCACAACAAGCTTAATTAAGATATTCCTGTCACAAAATCTTCTATATTGCAGTAACAACTTTAACCAACGCAATATTTAATTATTATTTCTTTTCAGTAACAGTGCTATTATCTATTACTACTAATAAAATCCATGTCATAGCTATGATTATCAATTTCAGAGCAACCAATCAACTAACACTACACAGGCACACAACAATCATCTCAGTGTTAACTTTGATAACAATGCTCACTGTTGGGGATGTGCCGTAGTCCTCACGGTATAACCGCGTTCCGTAAAAGTACCAATAAGTGCTTCCCCCACTATCCTTTCCCAGTGCAGTCACACGGAGACTATGGGATTCCAATGACTAAAACGCAATCAAAAACAAAAACTTAAGCTTATACCCACTTCAAAGATATTATGACTTACGACATTAAATTTTGGTTGTTCATATAACTGTGACAAAAGAACCCACATTAAACAATGCACTAGCGCATATATGTACATAAGTGCTATAAGTATATGTTTATCACTTTACCTTTAAAACTTCTTGAACTTCGTCACCATCAAGTCGAAAGTCGCATAAATCGTACAAAATTTCCACCTTTGTCCGCAAAGGCAATGAGTGGAATGCAACGTCTTTGTTAAAGGGATTTTTTCTGCTATGGTCTTCCTAATAAAGCAAATTAACATTTTTTAATTAGCTCTTTACATTTATTAAAACATTATCATTATGACCACAGTTTATGTAATCCTGTGGGGGAAAAAATACGCGAACACAACAGCCATTAGCATTTTGTCGGACAGTTACCAGCAAAAACTGCCAGTACTTGCAATTCCAACAAATAAGTTAGTTAATGACTATCACTGGACGCTGTGTACAGCGCCTGCAAGAGCTAATTTTGCAAGTAAAAGTACCACGAGAATATATATATATATATACATATTTACGCATCTACAGAAAATGGTGGCTTGCCATAATAAATTTAAGGCACAATATTATTCATTATTCAAGTTTCTTGACTCTCACTAAGCATGCTGTCTGTAAAAACTACTATCGTAGAAATAAAGGCTCCGTATAAAGTTCATTTTTAGCACTATCAGTAACTGTGCTTACGAGACAGAAATGGAAGAAGCAAATTTTTAAAACAAATCATAACTATTATTGCCATCCACAAGGTTTAAGAAGCCAATAACGTATGTGTAGACATGACGTATCTACAGTAATGATTTCTCCATCTGAAGGGAGAGGCATGAAGCATGGTTATGTAAACATTTGATGTGAGCATCAACTCAAGCTTTTGAAAGATTTGCAGATAGCTTAAAAATTAAAATTTTCTGAAAACAAAATCAAATTTTCTCCGTCTATCAATGCCTTACATTGTTCCATTACAATAATATACGGGCAACAGGAGCATCACTAGCCATAATTTTACGACAATTATTTTTGTAAGGATTACAAATGCTGCATGCATGCATCGCAAGGCTAATGATGAAAGCTTCCTTGCAACTTGCAAGATCTGAGCTATGTTCCAAATTAGACACTACATGATAAAGTTACTGGTAAGCCGTATAGGTAAGAGAAAAGCCGTTACTATAGAAATACTTGAAAGAACAAAATAAAAATGATGTTTTTTTTTTAAATTTAGGATAGCGAAAATGTTCAAAAACCTCATTGTTGCCGATGCTACATTATTCTTTCATCGGCAATGAAAAACTAGAAATAATACTACAGCCAGACCAGCTGGTTCGTTTTCATTCTGCTTAAATTAAAGCGAAGGCTTTCAATGGTTTCACATCAAACTTCACAACACAAGCCCTGCACCCTTATTTACTGGCTTTCAGCATTATTCGAAAGTGAGCTTTCCCAAGAGTCACAATTAATCCTATATAAAGAAATTTAAATTCGTCGGAGTCTCTTTATATTGTTTATCGAATGTAGAGTTAAAACAATTTATTAGTAACTGCTTTCCCATCCCATCACAGGAGGATTATTTATTATTGCGTTAAAAATGGGCTACGTAACGATAACGATACAGGTAGCAATAAAAGTTACCAATTATTTTCGACATGAATCTCTCAGAATTTATCCGCAGGATTATGTTTCTCAAAGCATTTCACCCAGTCATAATCAATATCGTACGAAAATTCAACGACCGTCAACCCCAAAATGGGTTCCTAGAATGTTTTGTGAGCATCACAAATGAGTAATATTTTGAAAACGAGGCATGCGTGCATATCTTAGCCTCCTAGCTCCTTTCGAATCCAAATTGAAAAGTGGAACCAATTTACTGCATGTATCTTCTTGATTACTACGAAGATTTTTTTAATATCCACATCATTCTATGTAATTCATATTACTCTCATAATTAAAGATGGATCAATTAAATCCATCACTGTTTAGAGTCAAGATGTATGGCTCCTATCCAAAAGGATGCTGCGTAAAGGTTCTTTTGACTTTAGTTTCGACGATTCCAAAGGAAATACAGGTGCAACCAACATCATTGAGCCACTTTTAAAAGTTGTAATTTTTGGGGGTAACACAATTGGAAAATTCCTCTAATCTTCTTTTAAAAGATTCCATGATACCTTAGTTTACGTGGCAGGGGTCACACTTCATTCCATTTATTCAATAAATGTTTTTAACATCAGCTTTTTTCAAATTCTTCAAAAATTTCAAAAAAAATGCTCTCAAAATATAAACCCGAAAAAACCAAAGGAAGTACATTTGGACACTTCTTTGAGATGTCCGCTACCCATAACGAGGATATTTCTAAGATATAACAACCAATTATGACAAGTATTTATCTGGGTTTTTTTCCCTACATATAAGCAATATGTACTCCTGTAGCCCCTGATGGGTTGAAATAAGAGGGTGGGGAGAGATTATCAAAAATTCGGGCCCGTCTCCTAAATCTGCCAGGGTTCGGACTGTCAACCTTACGATCAATCCAAGGCCATGGAAGGCGTAAGAAGGAGTTGATCAACTTTTTTTCACCATAACTGACCTGCCTACATACCGGGGCTTTATACACCAACCTGTTTCGATTTTTTCCACCTATACCTATGCACCACCACAGTATACCTCTCTGGAAACTATTGCTTTGACCGACTTCACGGGTCGGGGTAATTTGGAGTCATAACGGTGTCCAAAAAATCAGTCAATGTGCACGTGCACAGTTGTGGTGGGATACCTAGTAACTACTCTTCGAAAGTTACATTATACAAAACGAAACATTGTGCAATTATATCACAGAAAACAAAGTGGTTCTATAATGTTGATTGGACCTTGTACACTTTAAACTGTGTTGTTAGTGAGTTATGACTTGGATTTCGCAGCTTCAGAGCATCACAGGAGTAAGCTGAAAATACTCATTGTCATGGCTTGTCATCTGGATTTCGCACTGACATCATTTGAGAACCGAGGTGTAGTATGTATAACATACAGAGTAAGCCGACGCTTCACTCTAGTCAGGTGCGTTCTTGGAATGACAGGAAAACAGGTATAGCATTGAAGACTTAGACTGCAATGTGTGCATGCATTGTACATACACAGGGACTGAATGGGCACAAACAATGCGTGTAATAACGAGAGACCTGGAATACTTAAGAAGGAAACATAGTTACATACATATAAAATAGGCATGATGACAATGAACGACCAGTATTACATCTTTGCTCAACCACTTACAATAGCTACGGATAGTCACAGCAACTACTCTGTGTCTTCAATCACTATTCAACCATATAATAAATCTAATGAACGAAAGATCGATGATCACAGGGAAAATTTGTCAAGAAATAGTAACATATCTAAGCTCCATTTAAAACTGGGGATGTAAGTATAGCTTCCTAAGTACAAGTACTACCAAAAGTCAAATACATATCCTAAAAATGTAAATAAAAACATCCCCAGCAACAGCAGTAGTAAACTCAATCCACATGTATGCAGATAAATATAGATACAACAATCAACTATACATTTTTTCAGTGTCTTGAGTCTATTTTTTATAGAATTCCCTGAATCACAGAAACACGGACAATGACTTATGCTCAATATGTACACACAACAAACGCATATGGAATTTTAGATAATGAGCTCTTCCCTAGAGAATCGACCGGGATATGTGATATGACATTACCAAACACACAATATGGATGAGAGTAGTGAAGACTCATAAGCATCATTCATACTCATAATAATGGCGGTGGCGGGATTGATATCCTCCTTGTCATCCCATATTAGCACAAGATATTACACTAATTAAAACATAAAGCAATAATAAATTGCAGTAGTAATTATTCAAACAGCTTCTATTACCACGATTCACGCAACCACAACACTGAACAATGAAGAATTGTCGTTACCATAGCAAATAAAAAAAGTATATGAACTAAAGCAGAGAAATCATAATAATTAGGGTATGAAATGAAACAGAAAAAAAAAGTACTCGGAAAAACGACAAGCCGAAGACACCAGGCAGGTAAAGCTCATGTGTGAGCATATTTTTTGTATTATTCTTTACCTCACACTTGATGCGGAAAAGTCTCCTCAGGTACATCTGGTAGTTGGATGAAGTGATTTCATCTTTGTTCGAGTTGAAACATCCTTTGAGGAGTCGTACAATCAAATCCTGAATCAATGAACTTCCTACTTCTTCAACAGTATGAGTTAGGAGGGCTTCTTCTAACTCCTGTATTAGTTCAGTTCATCCATACATCAATCAATAAATCAATCCATTCCATTCTACTGTGTGTAATGGACACGAATGTTTTTGCCCAGGACTCAATGCACCATGTCATACTCCCTCTCTCTCTCTTTCAAAACCTCTTCTGTCTCTCACAGTTTTGTCTAATCATCCGTATAGCATAGTATCCACACTTACATACAACGATCTATCAATCCTACAGCAGCTACCAGCATCATGTCAGGAGAGCTGATTCGTCACAATTTCCAAAGCATACGTCCAAAAAAAGTATTTTTTTAAACCTATCAGTAACAACAGCACTTCATTTAACCGGCAGAAATTGTACTGCTTTTTGGGCAGAGGCGGAAATGAGTGAGAAATTAAATAGCGATCCATATTTTCAAAAACAAGGATTTGTTTCAACAAATTATCATCTCTCTAGTAGGATATTGAAAAATTTATCCAATGCGTACATGTACTATGCGCCAAATATATGCATAATATCATGTTTTACATTAACAATTCGTTACTTCAACCGATGTCAGTTGCCTACTGTGTCATACAGAGCATATGGACACCACACAATGGCTCATAAGCTTTTGTGCTGACATTTTTTTAAAAATACGTAATCTAAATTTTAAATGCACATCAAAGAATGTGGGTCTTCTTACCTTCTCTCAATTGTGGAAAGAGGGGTGTGTAGGGACCAGAATTTGTACGCTCGTCCCCCGAGAGAACTTTCACATTGATTCTCACAAGTTTACTATTTCTCAAACTTTCTGTTTATTTTTCGAAACAATTCGAACATTCTCTCTAGATAACTCGGACTATTTTTCCCTTCCAATCTTTCAATCTATTAACTGAATTAGTAAATTGTTATTATTGTAATCTCAGGAGTCACTGAATGTAAATACTATATATTAAGATGGATCACATCAGCGGAACTATGTAATCCCCCACAACACTATCAATACGCAAGACTACATATTATATTTTGTACTCGTCCCAAGTCAAAATATGAGCGTACATCACAAGTTAAACCATAATAGTGTGGATGAAAATTAAAGACGCGTCACACTGACCATGAAATAAAGCTCGGTAGCCACGTAGCTATTTTTTTTTAATTGTGTAATGAAATGACAGATCTGATAGAACTGAAGACTCTCCATCACAATCAGTGAAAGGAGCCATTAATTAAGTTGCACATCAATACCTAGCTTTCATTAACTAAATTACTTGTACAGTGTGGTATGTACATACATATATGTGACCATCAGCACAATGAAAGACATAGTAAATGTAACAGTTAAGTCTAGGTGTGAGGTTGACGAGGCATGTACATTTAGAACTGGGCGTCGAGTATACAGAGACAGTAAGGTGTACAATTAGGTACTGGAGAATGACGTCCACGTTGCACGAGTTCAATAATACGGGAAAAGAGGAGAAAGATACGGAAGAAAGTCTCACCTCAATGTCAAAGTCTAGAAGACCAAAGGAAGAACGAAAGAGCGAACAAAAGTGAGCAATACACGGTACTTCCCACCAACTCTGTACATCTGTAAGTTTTCCAAAGTACAAAATAGAATGCACACTGGTATTTTCCATCTCACTGTCAATAAAGACCACCATAGTCCACTGTCGAATTGTATTCCATATTTAGGGTCATCTCTTCCACAAAAAAAATCATTTGAATTCTCTTACTTATCCAATCGTCCACCCATTTCACCTGACAAGACCGAGTGAAATGAAAAATAAATAAAACTAACTCTTAAATTCTTCAATAAATCCATTATCAAACCATACACATATTTGAAAATGCTGACATTGTGTGCGAAAATAAACCAAATAAACTATCTATATCAAACAATTTCATACCGAATCAATGATAAACATACATAAAGTCTTCTTATTTACCAACTTGATGTTCAGATTTTCCCTTACCAATACCATCCTTTTGAATTTACGTATGTAACTTTTCCCCTTATTCATGGAATCGATCCAACTCAAAAAAATACTAGTTTCTATAAGACTTCACAGACAGACGACTTAAGTCCTCATTCAACATGTACGGCACTACGAAACAACGGAGAGGTTTGACCCTACAAATAATACCGCCGAAACAGAAATCTGATGTAATTACAACCCAGCATAAAATAAAACCCTGACTACTACGCATGCAGGGATTATCAAAATAGCTAGATCCTGTACTCCGTGGAAAGGTGAACTGGAATTGAGTAGATAGATGCAAGCTGCTGCTGAATGATACATACATAAATATACATATCTTACTTTGGAACTGAAAAAAGGTGGGACTACTTGACTGTTGGGATGCCAACAGACGCATAAACACACTGCTAACGCAGCAACCCTTGGGTGATTTCCGTGACACTACAGTAAAAGCACATGCTTAATTTTATTCGGTGTCCTTTTGGCTTTCATCTAAAGATGCTGCTGAATGGCTGACACTCAAAACTGTTTTATCAACGATACGATGATTTCCTAATCGCCTATAAATTCTAAACTAATCCAATAAAACCTAACCATATGCCCAATATTATTTAATATGGAAGTAGCAGAGCTTTGAACTTACGATTTACTATGGTTATGTGACTTCAAAAGAGTCCATACATTACGCATGAGCTTATACATAATAAATTCTGGCTGGGAAACGGGACTGAACTGATTGTGAGGACTTGCATCCTGACATTTCCATATCAAATTCCCACCAACAAACAAACAATGAGTCGGACCACCCTACGATACTGGTTGATTCTTGCAAACTATTACAGAGCTGAAAGGCAAATATTAATTTACACATACAACTCATCCCCGTCATCACATATTTTTTTTACGCCTACGCATTTCAAGTTCATGCTAAATAGTTTACATAAATCTTCACACACAATGAGGATAACGTTGGAATGTCCACGTCCCAGTAAACAGTAATCTCACTTGATGAGTACACATGCTATGCTCCGTAGTTTCCTATAAACTATCACTGCAGAAATAGGAACTTTCAGCATGAAAACACCAACATAAGGAACTTTCCAAGGAAAAGGAAAAATGTACCACCCTAGGAGACCTTATTTTTGCATACGAGTTCCAGATTCAAACTACAAAACTCAACACTTCACAATAATAATAATAATTATTATTAATTTACCTAAATCTCGTCTCACTGCCAAATTGCAAGAAAAACAAGCAATCTCGAGTACCCATTTAAGAATTTTCAGCACCAGCGCGCAGCGCAGTCAAAATTGCAACAGCATGCAGAACGATAATAATAATTATTATTAAATATATTAACCAGAATGTCTTTTTTTTTCTCATGACCGTTTTTAGACAATGCATTTAAAAGTACTCCATACTACAATAATTCCTGACTTCCCTACCTACTTGTAGGGCTTCTCAGTGACACAACAGCTAATACGTGCTCCGCTACCGACATAGCTATTTTCAGCTCAGTAAACCCTAATAAACCTAATGGTTATCTACATACCTACCATTTCTGGACAGCTCCATACGTACTTGTATATACATGTGTATATAACACAGCTCACAGAAGTCATCGGCCCAATTATAAACGACAAATTAGTTGGGGGCTGATTTGTACTGTTCATTAAAACGTACCTTTACTTCAGAAGGTGCATATACTTATACGAATTGGCATTGGAAGTTCACACTAGTATAGGCGTCAAGACAATTCGTCACGCGTTACTTCGGGGGATGCTTAATGATTACGGAATATTACATATTACTTCCCATTTTATTAAATTGGGAGTCACTCCAACTCTTTTCTTAATTCGCCATTCTAGATTAGCACGAAGCTCAAGTTCAATAATTTTCAAGAGGAATGTAGCATTAAATAGAGATATACCACATATCAAAAAACAAATATTCGAATGTAATATTAAATTACTATTTTGTATAACTCGGCGTTATACATAGTCAGGAGTAGCTCCACAATCTTCACATACGCACCGAGAAAGTAACCGCATAATGATAAAATAGTAATCCTGCTGGCATGAAACTCCTTAAACATTACAATCCTTTGATAAAAAGTGTTTCACACATCTACGAGCTACACTGGAGCTGGAACTGCGTGACAAGGGCAAACAATTAGCATTTAACAAGTGATTACGTTATTACGGCATACCTTTGCTAGATTCTTCACGTCCACAATCTGAATTCATGCTAGACGTCTGCATGCTTTTTTCATCCCAAATTAAAAAAGAGTCATACATATTTCCCTTGTACAAACACAATGACTGCATCAAATTGCTACTACATAGCTCAACTTAAAACTGGAATTGACATCGACACTGCGGTAGAAGATAAATACTTCTTTTCCATAAACATGCATATGGAAAGCGGAGAATTGACCTTTCCTTCCCGCTACTCATTCCAGAAAATCGGAGAGCATGCTAGAAGTAGGCATTCACATGCTTTCATCAATAAAAATTAGAACCGAAATATAATCACTTGATAAGATAATTCGAATTAATTATTCTCCTCAACAAACTGGTCCAGGAATCACTACTTACTACGTATAAGAATCCCACACACAGCTATTGTTTTAGTCAAAATTTAGTGGAGCTCCTTGAGCAACGCTGTTAAAACGAAATGTACCTTTTCAAGCCGCAGCAATACTTACAACTTACAACGGTAATTTCAAAAGTAAGAAGAAACACTGTTAAATCCGCCGATTCCGCTTACGATGTGGTCGATATAGTATATGGATATTCCCAGCTGGGAATATGTAATTAAGAATAAATCGCGTGCGGTCTTACGTTTACAACGTATTGCATGATTTACATCTTAACTAGATCCAAGTAAATCCACCGTTCACACTTTCATACTATTACAGGTGTCAGTGTCAGTAACTTTTATTCGCACGGTAAGTTTCAAAAACGAATTTTGAAATTGAAAACATCCTACAGAGCTCCGTAACGTAACTGTAGTCACTCAAGCGATTTCCCAGTAACTACTCTTATAATGCTACAAGGAGTAGGACAGGACTTGCAAAGTCCTGAAAATACGATAAATACTCTGCCAAGAACTATATAGCTTGCAGGAGAGAGAGACTTGATAATGAAAATAGCTCCAAATGAAATCTAATTTGCAGTTGAGTGTGACAGATTTAAATTCTTCATTCATGATGGCTTGCTTGCCTTCGAGTGTACTATGTCACACTGGTTTTCATGACACAGTCGTTTCCAATCCACGTATCAGCGAGAAGTTCTTATTTATGTGTAATTGTTTGTTGTTGTCTTTCCCAGCCAAAACTCAAAGGAGAATGTGTTTAGCATATGAATTGAATAGATAAATTGAAGTCTAAACTCAAGCAAATTTTATTTATTAGTTACATCAGTACAAAGCTAAGAACGGTCGGGTCAAGCTTTACAACTCCGATGGCGATAGTAGCAGTTCGATGCAACCTGACTCTTCAAGATATCAACTTACAACTGACTACATAGATTTCAATATAAAATCGTGGTGGCTGTGCGACGTGGCAGTAATATGACTTTAATAAATTATAACCACTCCATGCAGAAAAACTCAGCTGCAATAATTATGTTAGCCCAATAGTGAAACTAATTTCATTCAGTTTTCGCGTCAACCCAATAAACTACGCGTGCACTTTATAGTGTTCCTATTTTATTCCGAGTTTGTTTTTCAAAACAAAAAAATTCAGGCGAAACAGAAAAAATAGACGACTCATTTATTCCCAGTGGAACAACTCGAACGACTCTATACATTCTTAACTGTTCGTTCAGGAACGTGCAGAGCATTAGAATTAGGGCATATACAATTGTGGGTTAAATCTCAGTTCATATATATATGCTATTGGAATATTCGAAAGTGCGATATATACTTTTCAGCAATAATAATTATTACTTCTCTCAATCGAAATAATAATTGTGGCAGAAACTGCATCAGCCGGTTCCACTGTACTGCACAGTACAGTGTAAATAGCACTGACCACAAAAAAAACAATGACTCGAACGAAATAACTAATATTACGTCATCATCATCCAACTCTCCAACAATGCAATGGGATGGTTCCTGTGAGCCTTATATATGTAAATAAAGTGTAATCCAGAAATACACTGACTGAGAGTCATTATCATTCCACCACGAAGATTCTGCGAACTAGTTTTCCAGTCAGCAACTATCTGGAATGTATTTCCACATTCATTAGCCTCAAACACGTTCTGCTTAATGCATACAGATGAAAATGTTTAGATGCAAACGAAATAACAAGGACAGAAACTTGAGAAAAAAAAATTTAAATAGCATCCTTTCCTTACTGTATGAATTTTCCTGGGTCGGCAAGAGAGCAGAATACATATCACTGCAAGTGAATGTTTACTTACTCTCATGAATACAACACTCTTCATAAATAGAAGCTGTCAATATTCACAATCAGTGCAGTCAATAGGGAATGCATTTTGCAGTATGTATGTACATACATACATGCGACAACCTGGTGACAACAGTACCACTCTGACTGAACTCCACGTTGCAAAAATTTCCAATTATACACATCGATTACTTCTGTTTTGTTTACACTTCTCTGTTTTCAAAACATCCCAATTCCTCTTCATTACGCACTGATACATGTAATGCGGCACTACTAACTTTATCTCTCACTTACTTCGATTACTTCCATATTTTGTTCTCCTTTGTGGAGTTCTCCCTCAAATAAGGAGAGTTCATAGAAGAGGGAACCAACAACAGGAATTAATTGGCTTCAGTGAACAGTAAGTCCTAATCAAAATGACATACTTACGACCTCTTCAAAAAAAAACCCCAATCTAAAAACAGATCGCCATTTTCCTGAAGCTCGATAAATTGCTGTGTGGGAAATCAATGTTACAGACGGTCTCTGATTGATCTCTCTTTTTTTTTTAATTTCAGGTAAATTGATACCTTGTATACTTGAGTTTGACAAAGTAAAAAAGAAGTCTTGTGAAATGCATACTTGAGTAAATGACAAAATTTTTGCGCTGACGTTAGGACAACATATATCATTTGAGGTGACACGTCCGTGCCACCTTTATGCACTGACTGTACACTGAGACGCTCAACTCAAGTGTACCTCCGACCGAGCCATCAAAGGTTTTACCATTTACAGAGAAGTGGGTTCGATAGAGCTGAATTGAAAAAATCCTGCCTGAAGGGATTAAAGTGAAGACTGAAGACTAATAATTTATCTGAGAGCTGTTTTGAGATAACCAACAATTACTACGTCCCCATCACCAAGTGACCAAGTTGATACACAAAAATTATTTACATGTCTACATATATATATATATATACAAAAATGCATACACACAAGAGGAAAAAAAAATGCAGGACAGAGGGACTTGCAATCCTTTCATTCAGGTGAAACAAACAAGTTTGGTGTAAGTCATTGACTACACACGCCAATAAAATGCCACTCCAAGTATCTCAACGATAAACTATACAATAATGGATTGCACAACAACGTCAAAATGTGTTTGGACGATGTAGTATATGGCAGGCAACGTACTACAGTAATTATTAAAGTAATAAAAATAACAGAACATAAATTAACTATTTACAATACGCAAGATTTCCATTCCACATCGAAACTGACAGTAAACAATACAAGGAAAAAAAAAATCCCCTAAAATAAAATTCCAACTCCCAGAAACCAATCCCCACTATCAAAATGAAGTATACACCCACATACTTCACATACCTACAAAAAATTGCTGACAATATACAAAATACAATTTCCAAAATTCCCCAACAAATACAGTCACTACCATACACATACATATCCATGTGGGTACACCCCGTAAATACTAATCCAAGTCTCAAGGAATTATGTTCCCGCGTTGACCGTACTACATATAAGTATGTACGAAAAAAAAAAAGTGAACATCTCGGATCAAAAAGGTCCCACTCCCCGAAAGAGTCAATTTGACTGCATATGCCGTGGAAATCCGAATAAATCCTACGTTTCATCCCGGGGATATAAGTACACACACTACTAGACATGAACTCACAATAATAGTCGTTATTATTATACATAAACAAGGGATTAATCCGCGGCTATACTTCACATCTTAAATACTTCCACTCACTTTGATTATCCACGTATCAATACATATATTTATATAAATATATAATATTTTGGCTGCTCAGGAACAAGAATTCATTTCAACTATGGATGGAAGGTGTATCTGTATTTACAGTGGAGGAGGAGGAGGTCCAAACCAACGAAAAAAGTAATACTAGAAACTAAATATACACGTAACAAAAAAAAAATAAAATTTAAAATTAAAGAAAAATATATTCCCATAACTTACCGTCCATCGCCTTCAGAGCGATGATTACCAATTAGAAAACTGACTCAGATAACTATTTCCAGGTGTAATAATTTCACTGACACACAATAATCACAATGCTCCATGTGGACAAGAAAATTCGTGAAATTTCACAATATCTAAAACCTCCTACTGAGTATGAAGCGTAGGCTCCCTCCATGTTTGATGTTGGGTTTGGTACTCATCTCGAACACATACACACACTCACACACAGAGTCAACTTTTCTTTCCTATGCCTCCTTTCCTAGTGAGAGCCGAACCAACATACAACTGAAGCAGGAGCCAGGGAGCGTATACCCAAACAACTTTTAGTAGGTCTTCTATATGCAGCACAGCACAGCACAGTTCACTTCTCCATCGGAGCTCTGAAGAGTTGAGCACAGGAGAGAACTCTCCAATACCATCCTACAATAAGTACACACTCTCCAAGCCCTACTCTCTCAGTACAACACTGGGGATGTGTGTGTGTGTGTGTGTGTGTGTGTGTGTACACACACACACTGTGTAGTCCTGTGTACTCAACTGTATACACCAGCATGTACTCTCCATATACTCTCATACTCCACTACCTCTAGTCCCTATACCCACGCATGGACGTACATACTCCGCTCAAAACTCAGCCTATACTATACACAGACGCTGTCCCACTATCTCTTTTTTCCTCTACTCCGACTGTTCGAAGTTCGAGTCGAGTCGCATAGGCATAATAAGTATAGGTAGGCAGACCCAACCAAGGAACGACGAGCGAGCCTAGAGCCTAGATGCAGCTGGTATGTACACGCCTGTGTGTGTAGAGCCTCTGTAACCATTCCCTTCAAATGTACATGAAACCCCATAAATGAACGCTGAACGCTCTCGACAGACCCAGCTCTCCCAACCTTCTCTCTCTCTCTCTCTCTCTCTTATTTCCTCTGCATATGTTGAATCCCGAGCCTCAACATGTACACTTCACGACTGCATAGTGCGGGAACTGAGGAAAGCTCCCAACCCAAACCAACAGCTCATAGTCAGTAATACCAATGCGTATCTCTCACTCGGAATCAGTCAGCTCGGAAATCGTTAGCAGCGTCGCGGGCGTCGCAGAGTCCGTAGTCCTTGGAGAGCCGCTGGAGCGTGCACAACTCCTTTGAGGGCCTGTGCGTCGCGTGGTTGGTTTGAGATAGCTTGGGGCGGGTTGAGAGGGGATGCACGGGCTGTGCGGGAATGGGGCGAGACCGCCCTTTTTCTGTGGCTCCCAATGCCCCAATGCATCTCTATTATCCCTGCTGTGTATGTGTATAGTATTGTGTACGCCATGTACGCTGAGGTAGCGTTCCAGAGTACTAGTGGGACAGGACCATTGAGTGAGGTAGCAGTATATATAGCCCTTGGTTTTTTCTATGCTCGTTGTCAGTTCCTCAAGACAAGACGGCAGGGTGAGGAGCAGCAGCTGCATCTGTTCCACAGCCGCCTCTCCAACTCTCCGTTTAACTCTATACTGCTGAGCCGTCAAAAAACGTCAGAGGGGTCAGATGTGTATATGGGGTTTTGGGATATTAAAAAAAAAAGACTGAAATAATTATTCAGTATTATTCACTCGTTAAGTATGTATGTGAGGGGTTAGGGAGGGAGGAATCGTAGTTATAAAAATAGTTGGATTCTGATCGCTTTTAATATGTCATGTGTTTCAAAGCTCTTTGGCTCCTTCGATGCGCATAAATAGAACGGTTGTTGTGCTCTTTAGATGGAAGGACGGATGGTGTTCGAGAGTTCGAGGAGCTTTTTCCATCTCATATAGTATGAAAGTATGACACGCTCTGTAGTACACAAGGGAAATTGTAAATAAATGTTGGGAGAACAACTAGGAATTGGACATTAATTGAGGGTCTATATCTATCAGCTAAGGTCCATAATTTGACTTGAGCGTTCATTGGGAAGTAGTCCATTATTAGATTATGACATCTCTCTCTCTCTCTCTCTCTCTCCGTCCATTTAGCTTAACTTTGAGGACACCAAAAACGGCTGGAAGCATTTGTCTCCATGGTGAATTTGAGTCCCCTGGAATGTATTATCTGGTTGGAGAAGATTTGAAACTTGGGAGGGACTGACTAGTTTACACTTTACACATTATTAAAATGTGTGTACTTTTACTTACTTAGGACTCACTCGTGAATCTTTTTCCATGTTAATGGTTAACACCATTTTTTTAAGGCCGTTGTAGGTTTATAAGGAGTATGTGACGACTTTACTGTAAATAGGGATATGTGTGAGGCGTATGTAGAAAGAAATACATGGAAAGTACTTACATTGAACCAAGTAATAAGTCAGACAGTTAAAAGCTCTGTTTTTAATGGGCCTGGTTCTGTTCTCTACTAGTATGTATGCAGAGTGTCAGGTTGGGTGTTTTTTGTCAGTGTGATTTGGCCGAGAGAGTATGAAACCATGATGGTGAGTGTAAGTACATATGAAGACTAGTTTATATTTTCAGTGTATATATGATCGCTGTGGGTCTGGAACAACTCACCCAGAGACTGCTAAAGCCATATGTAATTTGGTTTAAGCCAAAATAATTTGAGGCAAAAAAATGTTTCAGCCAAAATTTTGCTTCAGTTACAGTACACAAAATTATTATTATGATCCTGCCCCTTTTAGCGGACGGGAGGGAATGTAGAAGTAGGAAATATGTTGAAATGAGGAGAGAAGTGACTTTCATCAAATTCCCAGGGCAAGGGTGGAAAAGCACATTAAGAATTGTTAGTATAGAGCTGATAGTTGTACATGGTACAATTTTTATCAATTAGTCATGAAAGCAACCGAGGAAACAATTCTGGATTGACTTTATTACGTAGCTATTTATTATTTTCAGGGTATAGTTCCAGTCTAAGATGATTTTTTTTAGATATTTTACTCTTACAACACTTTCAAAATGAAATAATATTTGTGGATATATTCAGGGCCAGAGAGTACAGATTTCTCTCGAATGTGAACGAACCCCTGAATAGTAGATACTTGTGGGCTGTATGGGTTGGATGGGAAAAACAATAAACATAGCCCATGGTTTTAAAATCCTATTTGACATGGGGAGGACTAGAAGTCTTGGAACTTTACATTAATTGATGTAAACAAGATAGTGTTGGTCCTTGAGATGATTTAGGTCGCAAATAATTTAATTGAGGAAACAATCCCAAAATTTGTCCATGTGTAAATAAAAGCTGTGTAGGAGGATTTCAAGAGAAAAATCTAAAGGCGGGCTCTCCATCCCAAGGACCATAGAACCTGGAAAAACTCGACGTAGAGGCTGTTTGAGAAGTGAAAAGGGACTGCAGAATTTTTGAGAGGTAGACCGGATGGTCGAGAGATTCTCAAGTGACGATAGTGGGGAGTACATTACGGCACATTATCGACAGCCAGCCTCTCTCTCTACCCTTGCACTTGTATTTTTAACGCTATCTTGCATTAGTAAAAATAGTAGCTGCGTATATCTATATAAGTATCTACTTCCAATCCCAGCTCCATAATAGTATATAGAGCAAGTGGGCATGTGTCTGTCTATTGGACGTAAAGAATTATTACGAGTTTTATATTTTCCTATAGACAGTCCCTATATAGCTGTACGTAGCCCAAGCCTTATTTTTTTTTTTCAGTGAAGTTGGAACTTGGAAATAGTACCCAACAACCTACAACTTTTAGGGAATTTTTAGTGTGTAGTAATCGTATACCTACTATAGTTCCTATTTTGTCAGGGAGTGAGGCCGTATAGGATCTGACTCCGTAAATAGTCAAGTATAGGAATTGTAACATTGTGAGGTAGACCTCACCATATGAGTAACATACTGCATGCTGTTGACTTCCCTTAACAGATGTCTTTCAATCCTTGTATTTATTTATCGTGTTAGAAAAAAGGTGATTGAAAATAAAATTCCAGCAGTGGTGACAGTCGCTCATTCAGTTGGTTCTGTGGTTGGTACTGGGTCCCTATGTAGTTCCACTCTGGGTTTACTATTACAGACTGCACAACTGCAAACTGCAACTGCACCACACAGTACTACTACAGTCCACGTTCACCATACTAACAGACTGTGGAGTTTAAAAGCAGAGATTATCCGATTGTCGAGAAAAACATGAGTCTGAAAGCTATAGAGTATCGTTCCTTTACTATATGCATAGGGACTGATTGTGAGTATTCCTTTGGAAGAAATTTGGTCACAGGGAAACTAGTGCAAGAGGGGAATATAAGCAAGATTTTTAAGGGATAGGTTTTTACTCATCACAAGAAAACAACTCTATAAGAGATGCTACATTATGTACATAGCATGCCTATACATACTCGGTCGCACCATTACCGAGCCACAGAACTTGAGAGAGCATGTATGTACATACAAAAGGAACATAACATATTTGAACAGTTGAGAATTGAGAACTGAAAAGTACTGAAAAGATTCATACAATATGTATAGTAGCTATGCATATGCCAGTGTTCTTATGTGTATGTGTGTGTACTCGCCGGTTGGAACTGAATGTTGAAATTCTGTCAGTCAGTCTATATCTATGCACATTGTGGATAGGATAGAGTCTACTCTACTACTATTACTCCTACTGGTATACAAACATTATGCTACACGTTCTTGAGTCAGATCGTATGTGCATATGAGTCGTGATAACTTTCACTTACGGCATTGCCATTTGCTTGAAAGCAGTCCAGCACTGAATCTCGCAGAGTACGGATGTGTGTGAGCTCATCTCCGTGTCCTAACCCTTTTTCAAATACGTTTTTACATTAACGTTTATTACTCTTAAGTTACTTTTTATTCCTTTTTCAGGCTTCCTCTATTACACACTCAAGATTTACTGAATAAAACTTTGTCTTATTATTGCTCACTGGCAGTTTTCTGGTGCTCATAATAATTTACCTACACCGACAAATTCCGTGGATTGTGTGTTTTGTTACTCAGTTCCACAGTCATAGGCAGGAACTCTTTCCATAAATTCCAGCTCTGTTACTCAAAATATGAAAAAGTCAATTCGGATTTGATTTT
This sequence comes from Allacma fusca, assembly GCA_947179485.1. Taxonomy (NCBI): domain Eukaryota; kingdom Metazoa; phylum Arthropoda; class Collembola; order Symphypleona; family Sminthuridae; genus Allacma; species Allacma fusca. The sequence goes on along the minus strand of OX359249.1, from coordinate 44,826,614 downwards.
GTTCTAAGATATTTCGGACTTCTAATGGTTCATCCCGTCAATGTTTTTCTACGTAATCTCTTACTCAACCTCGATAACTTCACAATAACCTTCTACACACTTGTGGAATTTTAAATGTTGTTTTTGCTCCTGTGAGATTAGAAGCGGTCTTCCGATCTAAAATTTAAATTCAGATAAAATTTCTTGTGTAAGTCGTAAATGAGAGGTTTTTCTAGAACTACTTTAGTCTATATTTTGTGGGGGTTAGTCATTATTTAATGTTATTATCTCGTCGTTCGGCTGGAGTTGAGAGCTCTGCCCTTGTTTGTAGGGAGACACTGTGTGAGAGCAAGTACTAATCGTGGAAGTACATAAGCTCTTGTGTATCTTCTGTCTGTCTCTTGCTGTTGTTTTTTTCTTGTAGCCGCTGGCGCACACTTATTTTTAAGTTTCTTTACTGTTTAAAAGTGAAGAATGTGCAGGAACACTTGGCTTGTGGTCAGATGGTATTTTCTCTTTTGCCTTTACTCACTTCAAGCCTAGTTTTATTTTCAGTTCCTTTGCAGAGTAAGTCCTGTCGGGGCTGACTAGATGTACATAGGTAGACTAAATCTAACTATTGTTGCCAGCGAGCTTTACTATTTTGGTTAGGATTTGTTAGAATTTAGGGAAACGTACGTAATAATTATACACATTAGGTGTAGCTACAGCTATAGTGTTATGTTGATAGATAACCATAGATTAGACCTGGTTTCCAGTTTTGATTCTGCGTCTAATCATATTTGCTCCATAAGAGTTGGAAAGACGTTTTTTTTTTCATGCTTAATTGTTAATGATACCTTTATTACTTGAATACTTGTGCCTGCCTGTATAATTACTGTAGAGAGGGATGTCATACTCAATTTTGAATGGTACAATTTAACGGAGCTGTTTGTATGCCAAACTACAAATATGAGAATTTTTTCCCAGTTGAGTCGATCTGATTGATAGTTGATAGGAGATAAGTATACGGTACACAAAACACAAGTTTGGTGTGCACATGAGAATAATTTGACATTTGTGTGATTACCTTTCAGCTGTTTACCGTTTACCACTTCACCCCTGCTTCCCAGTAAAGTGTTTCCATTCTTGTGAGTTTTGAGTCACCCATAAAACCTGTGCAATGTCAAGTAGTAGACAACCTCAGAATAATCAGCTAAAAATTGTAGTGGTTGGAGGTGGAGGTGTTGGAAAGTCTGCCATCACTATTCAGTTTATTCAGGTAAGCGAAAAAAAAACTTGTGTTGTGTACATGGAGTATTATTTACTTTTCGCTTTGACTATTTACCGTGTAATTTGATGGTGGTAATTTGTAGGAAGCTTTTTCAGTAAAGTGAAGTAAAGTAGAGGACTTTTTGTTTTGGCACTTTCAAGTGCTGACAAAGCAGAAATAAATGAAAATATTTGCTATGTGAAGGCACATGAGGTGACGGAATGTTGTAGATAATGTAGTTGGACATGTTGTTAAAATACGTTGCTCATATATGTACTCCCGTATAGTTGGAGTGTAAACTGGTAAATCGGGATATGTACATCCATGAATTGCAATGTAATAAACCAAATCTAATCTTCTGATGCTGGGCAATACATAATTACGTATACCATTCATCCCTGTGGCTTTATTGCGGAGAAAATATGTATTCATATGAGGCCTCCATAACACTCTTCCGGGATTTCCGGGACATGATGAGATTCTGTAATGCAATTGCTTATATTTGAGCACCGGGGTTTCTATGTTTTTCTAGTGAAATTACATTTTTGATAAAGGTTTACTTTATTAGTAAGTGCTTGTATAATGACGGTTTATAATTTGTGGGCCCGCGTTTCAATTATATAGTTCGCACGGTGGTTACATTTCGGGAGCTAGTAAAGTTTATCCAATTAATTTCATTGCCATACTCACAATAAGATAAATAGTAGAACTTGCTTTTAATGTAACAACAACAATTTACGTCCGGGGAGATTCCACATTCCAGTGTCAATACAAATGTTCCATAGGAAAAGTGTCCGAGAAATAATAAATTCCATTTATCCTTCTCGTATTAACAACTATCCTATTTCCTGAAAGTACTGACTTGGATTCTGACATTTCTGACTGACTCTAACAATATGCACAAATTACTTGTCTAGTTCCATAGTGCCACAGAGCACGTCATATTTGGACAATTGTACAAAAGATATTTGCGAACGTGTCGGGTTGGATTTTAAAGGGGCATTACCTATTTAGAAATTATTATAGTTTAGGTGTACCCACGTGTGTTATCATTCCCATAATAATTATAATGTAGCCACGATAACACATAAATTAAATTCATGATACTTTGCTGTATTTCAGTTCCCAGCTTAAATACAGCCAGAGCTATACCTATTTATAAAATAGAAACTTGACGCAATCAGCCATTGATGCTGACAGTTGTGCATGTTTTACCTCTTAATGACCCAGCGGGTTGTAACATGCACTGCCTTTCCCATGCTACACGTTTAATTTGAAAGGTATTAAATTGTATTAGGACAGAATAATTACTCGCACAAAACTGATCATAAGGTCTCATGCTCTTTGAGAATATTTGATGTCTAAAAAAATTAGGCTCCAGACGTCCCTCTCCTTTGTGATTGTGAGTTAGGTAGGACAAAGGCACTGGCATCGCCTTAAACAAAAGCTATCGATTTTGATCAGCCAGACACGCATTAAATCGGCACTTTCGGACAGTGTTCTGGATACACAGTTTTCGATTTCAAGCCTACTCGGTCGGAAATCGTCAAAAATGATTGCATGGGAATTCACTCGTGTAAGAAAACAGCCTCGAGATAACCAGGTCCACTCCGGAAACTTTCGTGATTCCTCAAATCTCATGGATTATTTTTATAGGGTCTTAAATCGAGGATTTTCTGAGTGTCCCTGACTGAGCAAAGGTTGGCTAATCTTGCGGAATTAATAGTTTCAGGGTATAACTGTAGAAGAAATTAAGTTTCGTGCTTGTTTGATTTTTGTCGGGAGAAGGAAAAAATAGCTATTTTTTTTTGCAAGTTATTCATCTGTGAAATCTTACTTCATTTCCCACGGAAAAACCAGTACGGAAACTACACACTCATAGATACTTGCACGGGATGAACATATAAATAAAGTGTGTGAATTTACGTGGAAACAGACATCCCTTGGCTTTTCAAGAACTGACACAGCGAGTAATCATTCTCCATATGATATGGCGTTGGTGATGAATGTCTCCGCTTCTCCCGTGATCATTATTTTGAACCTTTTATGCATTTTTCGGAAGCCAAGCGAACGTGAATGTTGGAAATCACACTTTTTGAGAGACTATAGACTACTCCATGTTTCCGAAAAAGGCTGACACGTTTATGTCATTAAGTCATAACAATCGTTTGTTCGCAGGCGGTTAGTGAAAGAACTCTTCTAATCATTTAAAGAACCTACCCTTCCAATGACTCTAAAAGGAATTGGGAGCATTAACCAAACCTGAGGAGGGTGGGGGTGGGGAGGTACATGAGCATTTAATCATTTCGATACTTTCTGTGCTGTGAAATTTTAAGGTCTAAATGATTGAAAATTGAAAGGTGTGTATGCCTGTTTAATGCATTCATTCAATCTGATATATATGTAACTATTTGGCGATTGATTTAACAGTTGCTCGGGACTACGTAAATTAATTGTATTGATAAGCGTTGGAAGTTTGGAAGGGAGACGTTATAGCCTCCCCTATACCCTACCCCCACTGACTCAGAGAGCCTATTGAGCATAAGTAGACATACCGTTAAACCATTATTGTAGTCAGTTGTGGAAGAGCTGATGAAAAATTATTCATTCGTAATTGCAAGTTGAATGTAGATTTTAATTCTTACACATGTATTTCTGCAGTGACTATATGTACACGTTAGGAGAGAAACGTCTGGGAGAGGATGTCATCATGGAAACCTACATTGCATACATAGTACGAACTCATAGGCAAGAAAAGGTCGGAGGAAATGTTCAGAAGAGCAAAGACAAGATAGTTTGGTTTTTGGGTGGCGAACATACATAGGTTTGTGTGGGTTTAAAAATGTCGAAATACATGAGATGCAAGGAGCATTTGGAATCGTAGGTGTTTTTTGTACAGACGACCGTTTTGGGATACAGCCAATTTCGACTGGACCATTATTATCAAAAGTGAGAGGGGCCATGCATTTATTATGTTATGTAGAATTATTGTTGTACAACAACCCGTGGCGATCTGAAAGAAAAACATTCTAAAAAGAAGGCATAAAACACTGAAACAGCGGAATTACACTTGTTTATATCCCCAGGTGTAGGTACATAAATACATTTGTTTTAAAATTTCAGCTGCAATTAAATATCGAATTATTATTAAAGTTGGCATGCTCAACACGAAAGGAACCTTCTCTTGAAAATGTGAGAGTACACAAAACCAATGCATGACTCCTGGCATCCGTCAGTCCTGAATCTTATGCAGGGAGTAGTATTGCTATTCCCATTGGGTATTCATTGAACATCTGTAGACCTTGTCCTAGTTCCTATACCTTATTGCAAGGTACGAAGGTACTCACCATAAGACTACGTGCATTCTTCTATAGTTACCCACACAGTCAGTACAAAACTAAAAGTTTAGGCAGTCTCGTCTCTCACGTAATTAATTTAGCTTTAAATATGTAATGCAAGTTAATTTATTCATACGAACAGTTTGTTTGTTTGAAAGAATGAAACTGAAACCATGGAAAAGTAGGCGGTCTCGATAGTGATCTCTAGAATGGTACTTTGAGGTTATGTTTTTAATAATAGAATAACCGCTGGATTTACTACCAGAGCAGTGGTGCACTCTGAGTCCCATATTTCTATAACTTTTTGATTGTTTGAGATAGTGAGAGAGTGAGCTTTTCAAAAGATAATCTTTGTGTAATATGAATAGCTTGAATAGCCGCGTGCATTCATTGTAACTCTCGGTAGAGTAGCATTCATAGAGCATCATTTATCTCTGATTCACTCTCAATTCTGAGAAGATTTTTCCTGAAAAAATCCTGTGGAATTTGTTGGCATTTAGCAATGTTGTAGTTGGTGTGTCATTGTTTGAATAAAATCTCACCAAGATAACAGTTAGATTCCGTGGAGCTATAATAATTCATGATGTTATAAGTAACTCATATGATCATCTCAAATTGTACGGAATCACTCGAATAAGCTCTTGTATGCAAAAGCTTATATTATGTAGTTGACAAATAATGTGACGTTTGAAGATTTCTTTTCTGGCTTGTAGTCTCGAGCTGGGCTTTTAAATATGCATTAATTACTACCCCTCGTCACTAATTCCAAGTTGGCTGAGCGCGACGACAGCGAATATTAACCTGCTTTCTGAAAACATAAAACTGTTGAGTATGTGCAATGTATGTACATATACTTCATATGTGAGAAGGGTGGTGAAAATCCAGCTTAAATACATACACGAGTGCCCTCCTTCGAGCTGCTCTGTTCTTATGCATTGTTGGTACAGGACCTATTCTGTGGTAAATTAAATATTATTACAGCGCAAACAATTGAAGATGTGCAGTGGACCGGGAGTAGTGATGATAGGAATAACCCCGTCTTTTGTGTGACAATGACTTGGGGAGCCTAAAAATCTACACATAACATTGTACTGCTGAGATTCACCCTTCATCTGTATAATGACGACGACTCCTGCCGTATGTATGTATGTTGGGAGGGAAGCGAGAAAGGAGAAGTATATGAATCATTACTTATTTGAGAGCATCATTCCACTTAATAATTGTGAAGAGTTGAAGACGATATGGTCACCAATACTTTGAAGGATTTCAAAAGTGGGTTGTGGGTTTACAGCTTCGGCAATATAGAAAATGACATGTTCCCAGCTCGTCAGACCTCGTTTGGAAGGCATCTTTTTGCACGAATATTGTTCAAGTGGGTGGAATTCATTATAATAGGAATGACTCTCAAACGAGTCATTGACAAACAAAATGTGGCATTCATCAGTGTACTCTTCATTTTTTTAAATGACATTATTCATTATTCTCCAGAAATTAGTATCTATGTGTAAGCTTGATTTGGTCATGGAATTTTTTGAGGAGCTTATGAGTTCAAATCTTGTTTTTACGCAATATTCTTGTTCATCCTGTTACTAATCTTCATGTAGTTGCTGTAATCTATGGATACGAGTGTTCTCTGAAGTTATCGTATAGAAGAGAAGTAAAAATACGTATTTGCAGTAAGGTAGCTTATTGAAGATCAACAGCACCTATTTGAAACGTGACTAATACTGAAATCCAAGCGGAATAATGGACATACTTAGCATGTGGTCCGTGTGTACGTGTTACCGTGGACTTAATTGGTTGCAGAGGCAGTTTGTCATTGTCAATGTTTATTTATTTCTTTGAACGGGACTAACAATAAGCATGCAGACTGTATCTGGCATAACCCGTGCATGTGTGTGTGTATGATGAATTTATGCTTCTTATCTTTCATCTGTAATAACGCAGTAAATAACCACTACATGTGTTTGATCCGAAAACCTTATAAAAATTGCATGCCTTCGAGGACCTGTGAATTACGTTACTTGAGCACGCAGTGTCAAAAAGGATGGTCGAGTGTTGGTCTCTGGGAGAACATAGAGGGGTATAGACGAGGGGTAAAAAGCCCTTTGAAGATCTCGGGCTTCTGCATGAGGTGTGTAAGTAAATGGAAGCATCCGCTTCCGCCGAAATTTTCAATAGATATCACAACTTTGCTCTGAGCAGTCTCGGCTCAATCACATGCATATTCGCCACATTTTAGTCCTTCAGAGTTTCACACGTATACACTTGTACATTTCCCCCCATTTCCCATTTCACTCACATCAGATACCATTTTCTACCATATTGGTATGCTTTGAAATGGCTGAGACTAAAAATCCGGCGTCTCCTCAGTTATTAGGAATGTATGTTTGAGGCTGAAAATAGATTTTTTCAAAGTCCCGAGATAAATATCCCTTGGGAACATAGGCTTGAACATATGTAGCCACTATAATATTTTAGACATCATATGAGTCGAGATATTCTTGCATATACCCAAAGTTGATAATAATTCTGTGAGTTTCCTGTGACGCTCTCTATAATATGGAGTAGTATTGCACCTCTTTATTGACTTTTCATCGAGCACCAAATTCGCCGTCCATTATTGTCGCGAGACTTCCGTGTTCTCGTCATATTCTTCTATGCGTCTGAGTAGGTGTTATTATGCGAATAATGCATAATGTGACATTCTTTAAGAAAAGGAAGTGCACCCGTTTAAGTTATGAACTACTTTCATACTCAATTTATTTGACGCTAAAAAGCGTGAGGCCATAGATGCTCCTTTTTTTTTACTTAGACATGTGTACGGTCTTCAAGTGTTGATTTTCCATTATAGGCCAATTACTCATCACCATTATGAATACAGACTCATCCACCCACGTGCACCTCACACACTTTTATATGATTATCGAACTAAAAATGTAAGAGCTGTCTTTTTATGTAATTACACTTCCACTCCGACAACTCTCCTTGATATCTGCTTGCTCGATTTGAATTTTGGCATTGCAGTGCTATGGATATCATTTTGCTGGTTGCACGAGTAAATTAGAGTTACGAAGATTTATTGCAGAATTAGTTCATCCGACAATAATTCAATCGGTCTTGGCACGCTAAAAGTGTTGGTTTGAAACTGAACCCATTATTCCTTATTTCGTTTTTTTTCCTATGGATATGGCATATAATTCATCCTGGTTACAGTTAGGAGCAGGGTTGGGAATGGATTATTAAACCGGGATTAATTTAATCCCGGGCTGCAATTTTTTAACTAAATTATAAATCCTAATCCAAGACTTTAGCACATTTGAATTTAATCCTTACTCCTGAATTCCGGTTCCATTAATTCATTTTAATTCGTAATCCTAATTCTGTTTAGTTACATTCTATGGACCAATCCTCAATCCTAATTAAACCGATGAAGAATGTGGTCAATCATAATTCCCAAATCCACTTCAGTTAGGAGTGTGGAATATGGATTGGGATTGTTGTGCTGTCAGTATGTTTATATAGGTATAGATATTAATATAACTACTAATTGCAACCACCTATTATTATTAGCTTGCGTTATTCTACACCTTAACGATTCCTCTGTTGTATGAGCTGATTACACTTCTTCCATCCAACAGTGCATAATATACTTTAATCTGCGTAAATGATTTTAACCTTGTAACTCAATTATTTGGAAACTTTTCTGTCAGTCTGTTAGCCGAATATTGTTATCGAATTTTTGAGGTCAATCTGTAATAATTACATATGTATATTCTTAATTTACACTGAACAATTCATTAAGCCAAAAAATATTTTTTAACTATTTCGTCAAATCGCTCATATAATTGGAGTTTTCAGATTATTCGTCAATCCCTTAATCCAATCCAAAATTTTGGAATTCAATTTGTTAATCCAATTCGAGTTTTCAGATTTTTAGTCTTTAATCCGTTAATCCAATCCAATTTTTTTGATTTTGTTGTCAATCCCCTAATCTAAATAGTCTGAATTTTTCTTAATAATCCCTTAATCGAATCCAGCAGGTAATCTGAATAAATTTCCCATCCCTGGTTCAGAGGGCTTGCAAACACGAGCTGCTTATCCTGCATATAGTTGTTTTCTATTTTATCCGGCTCCTCCGTATATATGTCTCTACATCTTCAGGCAATTTACTTCAGAACGTGAGTAATACCTCACACAAGTCGCGCCTGTATATCAGCAAGAACATAAAATAGGTAAAATTATTGATACAAGGGCATAGGAAAATATAAATAGCCTTTATCCTGAAGCATTTGTCGCCGTAATGTGAAAATATTTGTCTTCGAGGATGTTTTTAGTAATTCAGATACATCCACGTGGAAAGGAAGGACACAGTAGTGGTTGACTTAAAAAAATTAGCAAGCCCTTGTATTCCTGAATAAAGGAAACATTTTTAAGTAGAAGCAGGCTTAATTTTTCCTGCTGATAAGGGATATCACATGAAGCCGCTTTTGCTGAAATTACCCTCGGGATTTTTCAAGGACCTCCATTGAATGGTAATTTTCTTTGAAAATGTAGTTGATGACGTGAGTGTGCGTACTTTTCTTCAGCACTGTTTTTCGAGATAAAAGGAATTGTTGGGACTCATGACTTTATTCATGTATTTTGAAAACAGTTGAGTGTATGCACGGCTGTAAATAAGTAATTCGATGAAATTTTGCAATGGATGACAGTGTGTACACTGTCTAAAGTGTTTTGCCCATCACTTCCATGAGCTTATGTTCCACACGTATGACTGACGCACTGGTGCATAAACTGATCGAATGAAAACTGAGCTGGAGGATGTGTTGTGATAATTTATCAGGAGGATTTCTATTTCCATTGGAAACTCCAGGCACAGATTGACCTTTCACAGAACTTCGTATGTGGTTAAGAAGGGCAGGCTATTTCTGAATTAAAGTAGGTCTAATAGGTCTTGTAATACCAACTTGCTGGTAGATGACGATATGCAAATAAAATGAATAATTTAGCATATTTATTCACATGTAGGATCGGCTTAGTTCAGGCAGAGAGTTCCCGGCGGAATGTGTCTACCATGATTATTGTGGGAAGTCCTGTACAAACCTCATACAAATTACAAAAATGAATGCATAAAATGAAGGTATTTGCAGTGTGTTTATATCCAAAGATTGTAAAAATGGAAACCACACTATATACTTGTGTGTCTAAGAATGAAAAATCCCTGGGCACATGTTTGGAACCTAAGAATGCTCATGCACCTCTCCCAACGCCTGTTCCAACCCCAGATCAGAAACACGAGTACAGTACAGGCTGTCTTTTTATGAAACGAATCGAACCAAGGGAACTTATACGTTTCTTGAAGATGGAACGAGAGAGTGAGAGAGAGAGAGAGAGAGAGAGAGAGAGAGCAAAAAATTTTACAAACGATAAAACTGCCTAGTACTACACCGTAGGGAAAATGTTTGAAAAAATCTTTAGTTTTGTCCCACTTGGATCTCCTCCCAGTTTGATTAACACTTTTGTATTCACGTCTGTTCAAGTCGTACGTAACACATGATTCCAATGCGTACACTTTTTCAATTATGTTAGTGAAGGAAAAAGGGCCAAGCAAAAGTATACGCAACAGTAAAGCAGTCATGCCATGCATACTTCATTGGTTTAAGATGGGACAAGTTTTATCCTTTGAAAAATTATTTAATCTTTCCGTCGGGGAGTGAGCGACGTTCTCTGTTCTTTTTAAGCTAAATTTCCTTTCCTGTGTGCAACCAGACATACATAATTTTACTTACATACATTGCTATCTTTATAACTTGCAGAACACTTAAGCTAGAAGCACAGATTTATTAGCGGGTACAAGAACCAATACTATGTATCTAATTGCAATGATGCAGACTATTATAAATATTAACGTGTATATTATTACCAAATGACAGCTATGGTCACTGCCTCGAGGGACTTGAGAAAAGCAAACAAAACTTTATGATACGTGCAAGTCTTTGGAGGAATATGGGTACAAGCAGGTAGGAAGGAGTGTTTCAGAAACTTGCACAGAATAATATACATGGTGACTACTCAAGGTGTACACATGCACGTAAATACATATATGGTATAGAGTTCGGATATATAGTGAGGATTTCTAGTTGTGAAACTCTCTTAATTATGGCAGAACATGCAGTCACTGTAGATACTTTGGAATATCGTGTAAGTACTATTATTACCACTTACCCATCACTGTTGAAATATTTTCTTGCTGTAGGTAGCTTATCACCTGGTTGCAGTCAGTATGCCTAGAGTCGCAGTTACCTTTCCGTTCTACATGCATATGTTTATTTGGCATGTTTACCACCTTTAATGACTCGGACTCTCCGGACAATGGTCGCTTTTAAAAGATCATCATACGACCGGTGCCTATATGTGTAATATGTGCAGCCCTTCTCTCGTTCAAGTATAATTTACTCGTAAATTCTTATAGCCTCGAAACGCTTTTAAAATCAAATGAGAAACAAATGTTCTCAGCAAAGGGTTGGTTGGAACTTGAAATCTTTGGTCTGTGAAATGAATAGCCTTACCTTATCTTAATGTTGTTTATAGTTTTTTCCAGATATTCTCTTCTCATTGCTTATAGCTCTAACTCAAGGAGATAATTGAACTATTTAAACCTGGCAACGCTGACGTAAGGTTATTAAGTAGGTCTTGCCACATGAAATTCGAACAAAATTTTCGTGATTTATCAAATTAGGAAACTGCACTTGTTTGATTAGTCTTGTCTGACTTCACTACGGTGATACAAACTTTTAATTGGCATTCCGAGAAGAAGTCGAGGGCAGAGTAAGTACGGAAAGAGTCATGTTTTTAGATGTGAGAATTTTGAGTGTAAGAGGTAATTACGGATGTACATATGTACATACATATATGCTCCCTGGATACACGCAAATATCGGGAGTATAGTCTAGTCTCTCTCGCGTCTATATCCTCAAGGAAATTTGCTTCCGTTTATCAGTAGTGTTGAACTGAAGGGAAATTATGACGCTGGAAAGTTGTTGACGTCGGAGGGTGTACAATAATAAGCATGGGACACAAATCAAGAAATGCATACGTTCCGTATCACTTGAGTTGGGATCGCTTGAAAAGGTAACAAATAACCTACGATTGGTTCCCTTACGTACAAAAGATGCTCTCAAATGTAGCCTTTGCTAACTCAAGTGTATTCTTTACATTTCTCTTGTACTAACATCCTCAGTACCCAGGACTGTGAGTGGGTCTAAACAAATCGGGAAATACAAATAAGGCAAGGGTATTGCGTGAGCATGCCTTTAAAATCAGTCAAGTCTAGTTGGTTGGAGCTGTAAGTTTTTTGGTGGAGAGAGACAGGGAGAGTGAGAAAAAAAAAACTTATTTGTATATGTATCAAGTAGTACAAGCCAGACTTGTATTACTGCAGCAAGTGTTCTATGTTCAATGGGGATAGTTATGCATCACAACCTTGCTCCAACATGCATTACTCTCAGGTCTACACTCATGGATTATATATTATCGGAGTATCATGAAACTTGAGAGGTTTACTGTACACAGACAAGGCGATTTTCAACATATGGGGATAACTCATGTTGCTCTATATTGTGTGGAAAGTGAATTGGATCGTATAAGGTTCGTGTGTAGGAAGGAAGTCTGAATTGAATAGGTAGATAAGTAAGTACGTCAGTGGATGTTGGAATAATATTGGGTGGACATGGACATGTGCCTGTTCATATTATTCACACATGTATTTGGAGAACACGCATGTATAAATTAGTTTAATGCAAATAAGTGAAGAGTTGGAGTCGAAAAAGTCCTAGAGTGGAAGTGACTCTGGTATACAACGTAACAAGTCTGTCACACAGAACTTCTTCGATGGGAATGGTGATAGGAGAGGATTGAGTGCGTCCCTTCTCCAACTTGAGAACTTGCATTTCGTCAGTGAAGAGCTCCAAATTAACCGCGTATGTCGGGGGTTAAAAGCAAACGGAATTTACTCATACTTTATACTTTGGGATGGGATGGAAAAATGAAGCTAGAAATGCTCAACACTTTGTTCCTTTCACAATTAACTTAAACTATATACGAGTGGTTCATTACACCCATATAACCTCATCATAGATCATTTTCTTCCAGCTTGGCCCAGGCTTTCCACTCAAGACAGTTTTTCCCGCTCTCCTGTCTTCGGTTCTTCAGGTTGGCTCTAATTTTTTCTCTAGGGATCGTTATAGGGCTGGAACCCAAGTCTGTGCTTTGGTTCACTCTTTTGTCCATCTGGAGCTTGATGGTCGTGGTGGGTGTGGGATGAGGGTTTGCATGAAAACTTTTACTCATTTTGCTGTAATATAAACAGACACACTCCCATTACCCCTCTTGGAAAAGTGCAAAATGCCTTAATTCCCATATGAATAGAAATACCCAGTACTGAGGGCACAATGCAACTCCTTAGTAAGAGTTCAAAGGAAAATTTATTTTCAACGTATTGTAAACCGTGCCCGTAAATTCTCTACATGTGACTGACAAGAGTTTACTCTACAGACTCCTTTACAGGAGTCCCCATATACATACATAGGTACATACATAGTTATGCTGAGCGGGCCTTGACGAGAATACAAGTGGACTTTTTATACAGCTTCGTTTCACATGAGATCAGGTCCATTTATCTTGGAATAAGAAAGTCAGAGTTATGTAGAGGATGAAATAAGTAGAAGGAATGTTAGATCTACTTGGCTCCCATTTCCATACCAAACATGGATAAATAATAGCTTTTAATGATGATTTCTATTCCAGGCTGGCTCCGCATGTACGGAGACTTTTGTACACGTTCCCTCCTCACGTTCTTCATGAACCCGTGCCTCGGAACAAAAACGGATTTTTTCTCTCCTCTCCTTTTCGAGCAACGTGTACAAATCGGTCTGGTCTTTTGTAGGGTTTTTCTACAATATTAGTACAGTGTTTTACAGAGGATTTCCATGTGCGAGGAGATAACATCGCTGTTTACAAACACTAATGAAAATACCAAGAATTTAGTCTTAATTTAAATGGATAGGTGTAATTACGGGAGACAGAAAACGTTTTCAAATTGCAACGTCACTCCTTTGTCAAGCTGGATATGCAGTGCTGACTGGTATTTAATTAGTCTTGTATTATTTCAGCACTGCTGATTATCATTAAGACGAAATCCGGTGGCACACATTATGTACCTATGAAAAAGGGTCTCGTTCTGTTGAATTAGCTCAGTCTCTATTCTCATGCTCACAGCGGCGGCAGCAGCCCTGCCTACTTAAATTTTTATTGTTATATTTCAAGAGTGCGTCAGAGGAAGAACGTGCAACTGCTTCGGCTAAACCTTTTTTTTTATAGTTACTTACATTAAAATTATATATGACGATGAATAAAAATATTTTTTCAATTTTACTCGTAACCAGTTGGAGGACTCAAGGCTGAAGCTGATGAAAATGCAAAACTCCTTCTTTAACTCTGTTGGTAGCTGGCTACCTCCTACACATACGCACTATGAATGTCCCGTCGTCGTCTGGTCTCCTCGACTATATCCATATATTCTTATCCGGTTATTCTGAAAAGAGCAGAATGCTTGGTGTCTACAAGTAGAATGGCACACATGCTTGGACACCGTTTTGAAAGATAAAGAGAAAACGAGATGAAATTACGAGATGCAATACGCCCTTTAGTACCCTATTTGGAATTGAGAAATCCCATAGGGAAAAAACAACTTGGAAAAAATTCTTGAAGATATTGTTTCACTAAAAAAGCCCACATGCAGTCAACGGACTAGCTTCAAAGTTTATAGTTATGGAAGCTTCGCCAAGGAAATTACCTAGCGCTTTATTTGTATTTTGTGAGTCTTGCCGACGTGATCCTGGTAGCTACCGATAAACAGGATTGAATTGACGTTCAATTTCCAAGCTGCCATCCAGAAATGTAGACATTCTGCTGGATTTTAATTTATCGCATGCTGACAGGAAGAATGTCGGGGTGGGTTTGTTACCTGGAGACGCCACCTCATTTAACAAATTTTAGTCAAGTTTTATTTATAAAGCCCGAATAGAAACTTTCTAAAGTTCAAAGTAAGCATGGTACAGTCTGCCAAAAACTTTTTACACTAACGACTTTGTCGGTATAGCTCTGCAATTAGGAGTGTATGTTGTAGGTATTCCTTTGATCCTTTCTTTCTTTAAATAAACTTGGTTGTTCTCCAGCTGAGAGAATCGAACAATGATTTCAGAACATTTCAATTAATTTCTTTCAGTTTACTACCTTTAATTTACATATAGAACATAGAGTGCTTCTAGAGCGTCCTGCTGCAATGTGTGGATTGTGCAGTAAGAAGCTGGATTTAGAAGGCTTACATTTATTTCCCTGAAAATCTGAACGCGCTTTTCAAGGCTTTGCCTTTACAGATTGTCTTTGTGCTCACTTGATGCATATACAATGTAGTGAGTACGTTCAGGCTGGCTGAGGTTTTTACAGCAAGACCGGACAAACCCTTGATAATTTAATTAGCTATTAACTCACCATCAATTTGCACGGAAAATATCAGCAATTTAAATGTTGTGACTCGAGGTGGTGAATTCTGAATTATTTGTGTGTCAAGATCTTGCGTATAAATCACTTGTGAAAGGTGTGAGTACGTGAGATTGAGGACAAAAAATAATTTTGTACATGTTGGGTATGAGTGTTTAAAGAAATTTGTGAGGATGGACATACTGTCATAGGAAATTAGGGGAGTGAGATGTAAAAAACATGCATTAATGTTTCCTAATGATTTTGAATTTAATTTTCATTTTGCAGAGTTACTTTGTTCAAGACTACGACCCAACGATTGAAGACTCTTACACGAAACAATGTGTCATCGATGATATTCCTGCCAAATTAGATAGTAAGTGGTCCTTCCGGTTTTATTGATGGTCCCTACCATAAGACTTTATTCAATTTAACACAGGATGAAAACCATAAATGGGGAACATAATCTAATATCCTTAAAAGGCAAGTATAGTATAAGTCAGCAAAAGCTATAACTCCTTACAATGAGAAACTACACGCTCACAGTGTCTCATTTACAGCATGTGATATACGGCACACAAAAACACGGCAGGGCACACTGACTGAATTTCCTAACTGACTCCATACATGCATCGTATTATGTCATTTGAGCTCACTTACATTGCCTAGCCTCTGTAGTCCACCACATATTGCTTCCTGTTTATTGCATTTGTTCAGCAGAGGAAGGGGGAAAGAACGTGAAAAGGAAATTGACAGTTCTGATGAAACACACTGTATTTTTAAAATGGTTGAAGGTAATTTTCTCTTTGAAGAATGCGTCAGAATTCCTGTAAAATTCTTCATTTACTTTCCAGTTTTAGACACTGCCGGCCAAGAGGAATTCAGTGCAATGAGGGAGCAGTACATGCGATCTGGGGAGGGGTTTCTCCTAGTATTTTCAGTGACGGAAAGATCCTCCTTCGATGAGATCAGTAAATTCCATCGGCAAATCCTCCGAGTCAAGGACCGAGATGAGTTTCCCATGCTTATTGTGGCCAATAAATCGGATCTCGAACTTCAGAGAGTGGTGAGTTGTCAAAGCACATTCTAATCCGATTGTTTCTGTCAGTTTTTCTCCTGAGGACGTAACCGCCTCTTTCATGTGTTGGGAATTACATGTAAGCGCACGATTTTGTTCCATGGTGGAAGTCAAGGGGAAAAACCTTCCCAGTAGTACCTCACGAGGCCTGTATTTTGTAACCAAAGATATACATATTTATACCGATCAGCAGGGAAAGTAAACTTTCTCGTATCTATATAAATAGTGGAGCTTTTGTCAAGTGAAACAAATGTAACCTGCGTTTTCTTCTGATTGAATTGGTTTTATGATGAATTTACTTTCCCTAGCGCTTCATTGTTTTATTCTATGTGTCGTCAATACCCATTATGACTTAGGCTTTGGATAGTGTGACATGGGACAGAAATGTAGTCTTTGCCGATCATGCATGTGTACTTACATACAGACGAAGGTTTCGCTCACGTCCACACACGTCGGTTTAGCTTATAGGATATCTGTGTGGTTTACGTCTAGCTGTGAGAGTATGGTTCAGAAGCAGCTAGACATGGTGTCAGGTTTGAACTGGAAAATCTTGACTAGCAGTCACAGTCAGTCGGACCCCGACAATCTTTATGAGCATTTACGAGTCAGAATTACTCTGTCTCTCTCTCTCTCTCTCTCTCTCTCTCTCTCGAGGAAATTCACGTAAACCGTTTCTGTGCCGTAACTATACAGTATTTTAGTGGTGAGTCATTCGAGCACTATGCATGGACTGAAATCCCTTTAAATTGGGAAAAAAAATCTTATTGATTTTTCCTTGTAGTTTCATCAATTATTCACTGAATTCACCAAGAACAACCAAAACCATCTTTAGTATTTAGGCCCATAAATGGATGCACACATTGTCGAGTTTTGACGCAATTCACGCATTTACTTGTATTAGAGTGGAATACGGGGAAGATTGGAGACCATATGTTGACCAACTTTGATTGCCAAGGATGTGCTCACGTCGCACATACAAATTAATGCTTTGTCAGCTCCTTTATGTTATATAATATGTAAACAATTGAGACGGGCATACATACATATATCCTTGTATTTGCTACATACATACACTTATATTCGAACCATCGTTATCGTAAAGTAAACATACACGCTGTGATTTATAAATTGTTTCCTCTTCAGAACTTATGCACGGAATTAGGAGAAATGCGTCTTTTCACAACTGAGTCACTGAGTGGATATTCTCTATTCGAAAAACTTTTCAGGATTTGTATATTTTCAATTCTCCTTGTTATTTGATGCAAACCGTCTAAATCTTATCGCTCGCATTGTACATGCGTTGAAGCGGACGTGAATATTCATCGAAAGCTGACTCGAGTGAGTGCTACACTTACATCAGTTACATCCCACTTCGTTTCCTTAATTTAATTAGCTGTACATATTTTCCAGGGTTGGAGGTAAAAGGGAACATCTGCCTCCATGAAGTTTCTTTCACTGGAAATCCATGCTTGCACACTAATTCGACAGTAAATCCATACACTACATTACATCTGTAATAATGTACCGTAGGAAATTAAATGGCACATACATAGGTACTTAAAATTTTTAAGGGGATAAGGTAACACGTGCGGTCCATGGTAGATGCTCAGATTGTAGCGGCCGTATTTATTTGTGGCCCTTAACCGAAAGTGTAGATAAATATGTCTAGAATGACGTTTTCACACTTACCTAAACATACATAATAGATTTGGGAGCGTAGACTACTATTTTAATTAATAGTGTAGATATGTGTAATTGATTACGAGAGTACACTTCGGTGGTTATGCCAATGTTTGAGCACTGCTGACATTTTAAGGTAGATTCATAGGCTGAGGTAATTATATTTGTGCGATCGCAGGAAATAATTCTTTCGTTAGTGCTAATCGTCGCAGGTACTTCATCTACACTTGATGGTGAAGATTAGCACTCACAGTCAGTCACTATCTAATGGTTGCCGTGCTCTTTTAATTGAATAGATTTTTAATAACGAGGGAAACTTTTATTTTTGTGAGTGAATGCATTGCGAGGCTACAGGAATCGATCCTCCTATTACTTCGAGGATGTAAATTACCTGAGGGGCTGAACGAGACGAGAGGTTTATTTCCCGTGTATTTCATGCAAAGATGTTTCCTCTCAAGAGCTGCGGTTGACGCGGTGGTAGTACCTGCAATGAAACAGAGTTCGATAAATTGTAGTGTCCTTTGTGGAAGGCAAATGATAGTTTATGATGCTACACCGGTTTGGGGAAACATCATCAACGCCCTTGTGAGTTTTCGATAAGAATGTGAATATTTCATTAGAAAGGATTTCTCGTAAGATAACTTTGAAAAAGAAAATGTCATTATTAAATTGTGAGCGTAAGGTGGGTATG
This sequence comes from Allacma fusca, assembly GCA_947179485.1. Classification (NCBI taxonomy): domain Eukaryota; kingdom Metazoa; phylum Arthropoda; class Collembola; order Symphypleona; family Sminthuridae; genus Allacma; species Allacma fusca. The sequence continues at coordinate 44,808,057 of OX359249.1, read as the reverse complement.
TTCATTTCACGTGCTACTGCTAGTAAAATACCATAGGAGTTTCCTCATAACAAAAAGATCTTTCATGCCCGTGTGTACATAGTGTGTAACATTTCCATCCTTGCCCGTCCACATAAAATCTTGATATGTACTTACATATTCTTTAGTACGGTTACGAATCTTGAAATTGCTGTTGTGAAGAAAGTCAAAATCTTGACTTTGAGACTTTGGAGGTTTTGTGGGAACACTTGAAGAACTTTCTGTGACTTTCTCCATACGGAAGTCATTCTAGTTGTGACAACGGTTTTACAGCTTTAAAAGTTATCGACACGAACTGTATGTTTTCAATTAAAGGTCCGTGACGAAAAATGTTTTGACAGCCCTCAGTTTTAGAATTATTAAGGCTCCTGCACTCTTAACATGTTGTCCTTGATAGTTGATCGTTTTTCATGTCGTCAAGTGCTTGGCAAGTAATTCTTTTGGTGTTGGGTGTCGTGTCTCCTAATGATAGTCATGTCAGCCAACGAAAGCCAAAAGGCATTCCTTGTCTCTTGTTGTTGAGGAAAGTCTTGGGATTAATCCGAAAAACTTTTTGCACTTTCTCACTCATAGTATCTAATATGTACATTTGTACAGTTCTCTGTGTAGAAGTAGGAGTCATGCATAAGTAATAATACTAGACACGAAGTTCCATTTTGTCCTACATTCATCCAGAATTCTTCCTTTTCATGACAAGCTGCATTATTCTGTTCCTTTTACCATGAAAGGGATACCGTGAATAGAAATACTCTTATATGGAGAAATCAAAATTAGTTGAGTGATCTTTTGATCCAAATGCAGCTTTCCAGCTGAAACCTTCTCGAATATGAAAAAGTGTTAGATATTTTTCCCAGGCATCCAGGAACATTAAATTTTAAGACAGGGCATTTGTTTTCAAAATACCTGCAACCTACTATAGTCTCTGCCTGCATGGTCTATATTCTTCTTCCAAAAATCGTAAAATTTTGATGGTATTTTAAAATATTTAATTTCCCTTTCCTTTTTTACTTCTCATTTGTAGCATCATCATTCTCATTGCTATCATGGCATGTAGACTATCCAAATTATATAGTTATGCACGTTTATAAATAGCCTGCATGTACATACGTTTTTTCGACATTTGGGGAGTGTATACAGTAGGCTATATAAAAGCTCGTTAAATTACATTGGTATGTTCAATCTCCACCTCTCTAGTAGTGTTAGTGTAGCCCTTTTGCGTGTACACTAGTTATTGCACATTGCAAAGGGCCAGTCTGAGGTTGGCTTTTATTATTAACGTCACGTCCCCGTTCCATATCTTGCATGTTTACAGCGTCGGTTTTAGAACTCAAAAGGGAAAGAGGAACTCAAGGTAAACTCGTGAGAGCGAGTAATCGGACTCGTAAACATTTTGAGTTTATGCAAGCATTTTTTTGTTATGATTATGGTACAATGCTTAGACATTTACAGGAGAAGTAAGCAGAGTTGTGCATCGCACTTGTCTATGTAGTACTAAAACAACCTATCCTATCGTTAGAGCCAATAAAATATTGTCTAATCCCTTTTGGATTTTAATTTACGTCACATAAAATTGTTAATCCTTTTTAGGTGGGGAGGGAAGAAGCTCAGCATCTAGCTCAGCAACTCCGTGTACCATTGATTGAATGCAGCGCAAAACTGAGGATGAATGTGGATCAAGCATTTCATGAATTAGTGAGAATTATTCGGCAGTTCCAACAAATGGAGAGGCCCTTGATGAAGCAGCAGCGGAAGAAAAACAAAAAATGTATTCTTCTCTGATCCCCGCAAGATCCCACAATTTTTTCCACATGGCAGCGGAGCTGAAGATTGACTTTGACCAAGCCAAGAACAGAGTCAAGCAGCTTAGAAGATCAACACGGATGACAAGAGAAACTATAATTGGCAGTAAAAATCACTAATTTAATACGAGCAGAGAGATACATATTATACAACTGATTCTTCCTGATATCCTTATGTACCTAATATTTCGCTGCTTCAGTCGCAAACAATTCGTATTCAATGCTACAAAACAATATTATTGTTAATATTATAGCTACTATAAAGGATAACACTATCCGTACATGCCCACCGTTGTTGGCACAATTTTTCTACTATTTTCCCTCAGGTTGAACTGAACGTATTAGTTCAATGACAGTTTTTCATTTTGTTCTTTCACTTCCCTCTTGTGGAAGTGCACACATCCATACATACCTCGACTCCTGAATATTTAATTCTTGCAAACATTCTTCAGACCTACAAAGGCACGATGTTGTTTTCATTTAATGCTCATTATAAATTAGGATTATAATAATTATTGCATTGATTGTCATCGTATGTATGTTTACCTTTACTCGCTGTCTACTTTCACCCGAACTTGATGTGTGAAACCCTATCTTGCAGATGACTCGTTATTTGGAATATCTAGTATCAATTTATTAATTATTTTTCCTTCCTTGCAACGAAACTGAATACTATTTCCTCTTAATTATTGCAATATATCTCAAAGAAATCTCTTTGAATTTAGTACAATAGTTGTACTTCAAAATCTGTACTTCCCAAAATTCCTTAATTTTACAGTAAGAGCCTGTCTGGAGACGTCGGAACTTCGTCAAATATAGCGAGCAGTACAAGTTACGGTAGAGCTTGAGTTAGTATGTTCACCAGACTCATTCATTCATAACAGGTAGCAACGTATGTATTACGTGTATTCATTAATACATAACACAAACAATGATGTATGGAGTCTTTGACGAGGAGCATTGACCAAATCACCTTAACACATAAAATGCACCTTTTTGTATGGACGTTGATTAAAAATTGAACAGTAACTAATGACAGCTAATATATTAAGTTTCTACGGTACTAAAATGTACGTATAGGTGCGGTACTTAATGCATATATGAACCAAGTTCTTCCTTTTGTACAAAAATCTTTTATGTATCTCCAGAGGTATCTACTGTATAGTTACATACAATTTTTAGCATTCTCACTCGTGTTTGCTGTTAGTATTAAAGTATAAATGCCAAGTGCTGCAACGAGTTTCTATGTAAATGTTTCTATGTATAGATACTGATCAAAATTCAAACCATTTTAAAAGATACGAAGATAATTTGTAAGTCCGCACTTACTTTACTTTAGGCATGCCTTGAGTGAGAAGATTCAAGAGTAAATGTTCTCCTATCTATATGTTTTCTTGACTTAACATGCATGTACTGTGTATGTATGTTCGTATTTCCCAAAATTCATGATTGCACATAAGTAAAGGTGAGACTATAACAATTGGTTGTGAACAATAACGTGAGTCCATTATATTGACACGGTACGCATTTCTTTGCCAATGTGGAAAAAAAAAATAAACTGGAGCAACATGAATGATTGGAATTCTGCAGACATCTGTAAGATGATTGATGATGATTATTCAAATGATCATGATTGAGTATTGTAAGTCCTGATTTGCAAATGTACCAATTATACCGCAGTTTGTACTCCATTGTAACTCTGGATGCAACTGTTAAATTGTGAATTCATTTAATGACCTAAGCAGAAATTTTCAAGAGATGCTCCTGTGGGTAATGCATATGTATTTATTGACCAGAAGAGACGAGATTTTACTTTATGTTTGTCGATTTGAATGTATAACCCCTATGATTAAATCTTTGTCTATTAATACGGTGAGGGAAAAAATTGCAGTACATATTCAAATACAGTGGATCGAGTTCTCCTTTTTTTTGTTAAGCTGGGCGATCCATCATATTTTCAACGTTGTTTTATAATAGTAAAAACGCTCTATCATGTACCTATACTCTACATTGCCTTGGTTTACAGTAGAGTTTTACAGTCAATGAAGGCACATGAATCTCATGGTTCCGGAACATAATCTTCTGCGTGTATGAAGTACCGGATCTTAATTCGACTGTCATCTGTGGAAGAGTTTTAATCAAACTTATTAATTCTTTCAGTCGGTTTTTAAAAAAGTCATGTATTGAGAGAGTTGCATTTCAAGAGTGAATGATGTCGTGTGAAATACACATTTTAGACCTCAAATATTTGCACTAACCACAAAAGATGTAAGTACTTTAAACAAAACTTGCGTGCGCATGATCATAATTTTGTAAATATAATGCTATAACATAGTTTGGGGCATTGTCAAATAAAATAAAATACTGAGGACAAAAAATTTTTGGTCTGCAATAAATCTAAGTTTCTGTCAAATTCTACTGGTTTCTTCGACCACCTTTCTCTCCCGAGTAAATGCCTTCAAAAATATTAAGTAAATTGCAAACTGCATTATTACCTGACACAGTATCAAGCAGTTTACAAGTGTCTGTGAGCTTGTCGAGTATTTTTAGCATCTGTTAAGAACATTTCAGTTTGTATCATGTCAATTTACACAATTATTATAGCACGAGAAGTTTCTTATGTTACCATCACTTCCTTCAAGTTTTGAAACTAATACCGGGGTGTCTAAAGCTGCTTCCCACCTTTATTATGCCTTCATCCCAGCGTAATGATTCAGAATAAGCAGTAATCAGGACGATCCGGAAACTTTAAAAATAATTCTTAGTTTACTGAATCCATCGTGATTCAACAACTTAAATAAATACAGGAATTATATTCAAAAACAAATACAGTAGTAACGATACAAAAATCATATTAACAGATACTCGCTGCAAAATCGCCGCATAAAAATCTTCACTTAGCCGCATTTAGATTTAAACATTTAAACATTTGTGCAAAATACTAAAATTTATCCTGAAGTAGCAGCATGAAGAAGTTGATTTAGAGATGTTGGCTGCCACATACCATCTCTTTGCATGAAAATAACATTGGCGCTGATATACATAAAGACATTGCCACAACGATATACTTGTTTTGCTTCATAATATCGGTTTGGTATAGGCATAAATACAAGACCCATTTCTTCACATTTCATTTGAATCAAATCACGGAATCCATGAGGAACTTGTGATGAATTTCGTCGTAAGGCTTCGGCCAACATTTCTGGTGCCACTTGGGGAATTTGTGAGGACTGTGGAATCGGACTACCAGGATGCATTCGTGGAGGAGCTCCAATTACACCACTCATATCAAAAGGTTGACCAGGATTTTGAACTGCTCGTCCGATTAATTCTAATGCCTTTTTCAAGTTACCTAGAGCAGCGACGATATAAAAATTTGAGTATTAGTTATTAGTTCCATCCCAGTCATTGGGTCATTCATACAAATGTACTTGTAAAACTATTATTCATGTTTAGCATAACGGTTACATCAAGAGTAACAAAATAAAATACATATGAGGAAACATAGTAAACTCTTACTAGTAATTATCGGATCACGAGCTAAATCTGCGGGGAAAACACCTCTCCACCAACCGTACCATTGATAAACTTCTTCATAGTTAGGCATATGACTTAACCAATTCATTAAAAACTGCAGCCAATTTGGGAAGAATATGGTTTCGAAAATATGAACAAAAGCTTTGGTGGGGATCATATCAAGCCAGTCAAGCACCCAATTCCATGGATCTGTAGTTACATAAACCCGAAAAAAATAAATCGACCATTAAATTAGATATTGTAATATATCTTGTATACCGAAAATTTTAAAAATAACATTCGAAATTACCTAAATTCTGATTCACTGGGTTAAAAACAAGTTCCTGCATGGCCATGTGCAATTTTGGTACCACGTTCTTTAGCAAGAAAGCATCCATGGATCCCTTTGTGAAGACAGGTACCCAAGGAGCTAATATCTTTTTTGCAGACCCATCGCAAGGATGCCAATTCGTTAATGCGCTTGCTAACTTCTTCCGGATAGTTGCGTAAACCATATCAAGTTTGGAACCTAATTCAAACAATAACAAACGCAACACATGACAACTGCATTCCAAATAAACTCAAAATTTAGTAAGGTACAGCTTGTAACTTACCCAAGTGGGGAAGCCAAGGATGTATCCATGAATGGATTGGAATTTCATCGGAGAGAGGATCCCAGTTCTCTACAGCATCATTAATTTTAGGTAATATAAGTTGATTCAAAATGTTTTCATATATCCATCCAGCTAATAGAGGTTTCCAAGTTTCAATAACTCTGAGCAAACTATCTGCAAACTTGACATTCCAGTAAGTTAATATCGCAAGACGTAGAGAAGGCATCCACGTCTCCCACATGATCCATTCAAAAATGTCTCCCCTGGTCCCCAACAAATTGGACCAGTCAGTATATATGTGAAGGGGTCTTTGCGGAACTTCCAGCGGATTCCAAAGCTTGAGATCTTCTTTTAGTAGAGGAATTATTATGGCAGGTACTAAATTATAAAGCTGATATAGTTCCCATTCTTCGGAATGATCTCTCTGGAAATTATTTATATACAATAGTTCAAAATTAAAACCGGACAAAAATCGAATATCAACTATTTTTCCTAATTTAAACTCAGTTAATATTTTTTTAAGCTAACCTTCATTGTTCCCAGTGAACGATAAGCCACCGACAAATTTAATCCAGGAGTTTCCGTCAGGACCTTAACCTCATCAATTAAATCTTCCAAATTGGTAATTAATATAGCTTCAGATTCTAGTGTATTTTTCATATTTTTCACTTCTTCCTTCAGAACTTCCTTCCTATCGGAAGCATATTTAGTTTTCTTATCGTTTTTCAAAATGTCCTATAACGCAATCATTAAATTAGTTACATATTGTAATTATTTAATCACAATTAAAAACTTTCAATAATTTTTTCTCACTTGCTCACACGTGTCCTTTAATAAATTAATATTGTACAGCAACTCAGGAAGTTCAAAAGCAGATTTGCCCAAAACCTTCGGAGTCACTTCTGGAGGGATTTCAGCTTCCCATTCATCTTGAGGTTTCTTCTGTCCGGAAATAGCATGGTATCCACTCAATATTCTTTGTTGTGGGCCTGTCAAATCGATTACTTTGGTTTTCGCAAGCGCTCTGAAATTAAGAATTGTTAATGTTACATTCTCAAGCAAAAATCATTTCTGTTAAATTTAGAGTGTAGACCGTAGAATAAGGTACATAAATAATTCGAATTCGATAAAACCACCATCATACCCTGCGTCAGGTCGGACAACAATGTGCTTTTGCTGAAGAACTTCTTCCATGGTCATGCACTGGTATTCTACTTTTTCACTTTTCTTCCTAAACGAACCATCTTTTTGCCACTTGGATTCTTTAACTTGTGTTAATGGCGACGATTTGTTTGCAGACTCATCCACAGTTAATGAATCCGCAATTCTAGCTTTCGTTTCAGGACCGTACGCACCTAGAACCAAAATATATTTAATTCTGGGATGAACCAAAGTTTTAAGAATTCATTGAATCATCTCAGTTCCACAAATTCGTACATACCGATAGCCCCACGTCCTTTCCTTTTATGAGTTTCAATTGGAGCGGAAATTCCTTGTAATTCTTTTCCCAGACCTCGTCCAGGTTGAAACCCCATCTTCATAGCCATACTGGCTCCCTTTCCGTAAATTTCAAACCCTTTCGTAACACCCGATGTTTTCTTTCGCATACCAGCGATTTGATTTAAATCAAAATTAAGATTCTTCTTGAAACCAGATTTTGCCACCAATATTTCAACCTCCTCGCCACTAAAATGTAAAAGAAAATACATGATTCATGGAATTTTCAAAATGAAATAATAGAAATCATTAACTCATCATGAAATTCACCTCGAAGAATCTGTTATGTCTCCCTCAGGTTCCTCGGTTTCTTCGACCTTCTCTTCCTTTTTACTACTTGGCTGCTGTATTCCCGCAGACACGAAAGCAACCGGACCAGCGCCATAACCCCTACCTTCCGAGCTAGCACCAAGTCCTCGTCTAGGTCTTTCCTCTTCTTCGTCAGCCCATATTCCTATATCATACGAGGGAAATTAGAACAAATCATACTGGATTCTTCTCATTTATCTAACTACATAGGCTAACGTAAATGAGATAGTATTACGACGATGAACTCCAAATTTTCCTTTTTGTTCACACCCACTGACGACAACAACATTCAGTTCGGATTACACATCATTACTCAAAACATACACACAAAATAACAATCAACAGGTCTCACCATATATTTGCTGATTTCTTGTTAAATTTCTTCGGAACCGAGTTGGGTCCAGCTCTGCTGCCAAATCATGATCCGTTACTTCAAAACGTTCGTATTCCTCGTCCGACATATTACTCCTGCAATTGTCACGATGACAGTCTCAGATCGCTGATTTAATCGGTGGATTTTTATGTGCTTGAACCGGCTTACAGAAATTTTACAAACTGAAAACATAAACAACAGCAATCATAAAATTCAGAATTAAGACCTTGAACCAGTGCTCTCAGTTAGACACCCTTACTTACTCTTTACTCATAATTTTGTCTCTCATGATGTCCAGTACTTACTTTTTACTTACTCAGGGGCTTCATGGTGGCTATCTTACTTACTCTTTACTCCCTCAAAATTTCGGGTCGCAGTGTAATACTTACTCTTTACTTACTTATTCGCAAAAATAAGCTGATATTACTTACTCTTTACTTACTTTTGCCTGCATAGTACTCAAGTAATACTTACTCATTTTTAAATATAATCCACGTCACTGCCATCTTTGGTAGTGTAGTCAAAGACTCAAGTTTAACGATTTGCATCGTCGCAAGTATTTAAAGGCATTGTTTGCCTATGGCCTGTGTTATCTGCCTCCATAAACCATACATAAGTCATGGATATTGTCGGAGAACATTTTTTCTATGGTAGTTACTCCAGTAAAGAAGAGTTTACTTACTCAATACTTACTTGTTGATACTTTGCAGTTCGTCTTACTTACTCATTACTTACATTACACCGGGGAATGAGTGTTTGTACTTACTCTTTACTTACTTAAACATCAACCTTTTTAAAATTACTTACTCATTACTTACTCATACTGTCATACTCGCAGATGTGAGTACGAGTAAGTACAATACTCACTTACTCACTTTATGAAAAATTCGAGTAATGAGTAAAATTGAGAGCACTGCCTTGAACAATCCATTTCGAATATAATGTTTCACTGACGTAATATCTACTGCTGAAAGCTTCAATCTAATACACCTACTGCTACTCCAGAATAATTTCAAAACTACGATTAAAAATGCCCGAACACAAAATAATAACAGACAAATATTTTGAAATACAAATCAACAGAACTGACAACAAAGTCGCCTTTAAACCCTTCCAAAATAATAATTATACACCGGAACAATTACAAACAATATTCCTACAAATTAGAGACGACAACAATTTATTATTACGTACCAACATGAAGATAGTCCACATTAATAAATTTGGCTTAAACGATTCAAACAATGTCCATCACAATCCTCACCAAAATCACTCTAACCTGACCTGACCTGTTACAAATGACGAATCTATGAAATCGAAAAACTTGCTGTTTTTTTTTATTCACTGTAATATAAATAAATGCTCCCGTTTACTTGGAACACGAAACTTCTGGCAATTTCGGAAAGAAAGTCAAACAATCGCTACATAGATTTCCATTACGTTATTTACGGAACGATTAGGACTTTACGTCTATACGTTGCTGACTTTGCCGATTCCAATTGCACTGCCTACGACAACAAATGTTTCAGAATTCTTCAACGAAGGAAAAAGCAACATACGTTTTGAAAAATGCGCTATTCCGGCCACTGGTGCCCTAGTCTAGTCCGACTTGACTAGGAAAATAGGGAATAGACTAGACTGACGGTTAAGGGGGAGCGAAATGAATAGACTTGAATAGACTAGCGATACGCGAGATTTAGAAAGACTAGACTAGACTAGACTAGTCAGGTACATAATGGAAGCACATTAAATAGAATAGACTTGACTAGGAAAATAGACATATTCCTACTCACAGATTTCACTCAAAATAGGCTGCATAGTGCAGGCACAAGAATTCGTTTTCATAAAATACTACATATTCTATTGTGATAAATATGTACACGACATTCACGCATGGAAACAAAAGGAAATCCTTGCTTTTCTGCACTGCCTCAACAGCTTGCAAGTAGTATTTCGTTGTTGAAGAGGTCAAGTAGACCATATTCATTTTCGATTCAAAGCAAACGTTATACTAGTACAATTGCACGTAGATCATTATGCTTTTGGTGAAACCGGTTGAAGATAATTTTGCTTTTATTCGAGAACGCATATAATTCATTTTACCTCTTCACCGTCGACTTACTCACCGCATTTATAACTTTTTACAAGAATTTTGTGTAGCTGTTTAAGCAAAAATGAAAATAGTACCGCATGAAGGTATGATTTTTTACGTTTATCAGTCGGGAACAAGTTTACTTTAATAGATCCTCGCTTGTTTTGACAAAAGTTGATATCTACAAATGCAATATTTTAGTAGTAGATTACGAAACTGGAAAACAATTTCCAGCAAGTCTCTAGGTTCCTAGATATTAAAGGTCAAAGATCAGATTCGCTACTGAAGTATAATTTTGGGATTTAGCTTGTAAAACCTGACCTGATCTTCAAAAATTTAATATCTACGTGGTGTGATCGGCGATTAAAATTAAAAACCTAACCAGAAATAGGAAAGCTCAGTGTTGAAAGAATTTTAAATGTTTTTTTGTGAAGTCCGTGTGTATTTTTATTGAAGCATTGACTTGGCCTATTTATCAAAATAACTGTAGACTACTCTTAGCTTGTATACATAATAGATGCGTATAGATACGGTATTCATCCGTTTTGTTTGTACAGCTACAAATCAATTAGCAGCAGTAATGCGACTTGAAGAGATTTAAAGCCAAAACCATCCATAAGACGCAGTAGTCCTACAAATTCCGAAAGAAGGTTTCGTTTCTGAGGTTAAGCACTGTATTACCAATTTCAAAAAACTTGTCACGTGAAAAAGTAACTTTAACTTACTCCATTCATTTATTACTCATTAATAAAAATTAATTTACTTGACCAGAAGCGCTCAACAGAATTATCAAAAAATGACCCACTGAAAACAGGTTGCTTGTGAGCACTTGTCAGTCACTCGACAGTCAGTTGTCCGTCAACTTTTCGACAGTTTTTTTTATTTTACTTATTTGTCTGTACAATCTTTCGGCTCACAGTTACAGTACGAACGAACGAATAAACTTTCAATAACAAGTCCTCTTTTCATCACTTTTACTCTTACCTGCTTCTTATCCTCCATTCAATATTTCAAGGAATTCTGTTTAAAACAGAAGACAAGTAGATCTCATCAATTAGCTACTCATTCATTAATACATGAACACATTAAAAAAACAATACGTAACAAAAATAAATTGTCTTTATAATTATAATAAGTTAAAAAATAACAGGGATGGATTGTTCAGCTGTCACTGCCGAAGACATGCATGCTAAGAGGATGAAGTAAGTTCAGTGTTCCGTATAGAAATGACAAATATTTTATAACCTCTACTGTACAAAGAACATTCCTAAAAGTAGCACCTAAAAGGTATGCTCTTGTAAGGAGAGAAACTACCTTTCGGATAGTAAATGGGCATGTTTTCACTTATTTTTGCCCATGCGGAAAAAATGATATTGCAACTATCCCTTTTATATATTATTATATATTCTATTTATTATTTGAAAGTAAAAGCACCTCATTGAACATTAGGTCTTCAGATGCTAAATCGATACATTGGACCCAGAAAGGGCCTCTCTTTTTTAATATATATAACATGATTTCTCTAAATGAGAAACGATCCTGGTGCAGATATTTGGGCACATTTCCATTTTACCAGAATGCTAATTTTTCCTACAAAATATAGAGATGCTTTCAAATAGTTACAAATTGGAATGTCCCCGGAAAGTATTGCCGTGCATATAGCTTTTATAAAGAATTATATGTATGCTGAAGGATTATGTATTCCGGGAATACATTTTGTACGAGGTAGTTGAGGCACATTTGTAAGTGCTATGCTCCATGTCATGGATTTCGATTTGTCCTTTAGGGGATCAAAATAACAGGCGAGAGAACCAAGTGATTACTGTTACCCCTTCAAAATTGAAATTTCCATTCAACAACAGCTTTGCCCAAACAGATCCCATACAAATCTGGAATAAAACAAAACAAACAATGCAATTCCAAGTTTTGCCACCTCAAACAGACAGATTCCTGGTCAGTTGCAAGCAGGTTATGAATGAATATATGCAAATGTTTTATGTAATTACTGGCAGCGTTGAACAAAATATATTGAACTGCACTTGCTTAAGTTGCGCTGAAATTTTTTAACACGAGATTTTAATTATATCTCTTAGGGATGCGTATTTCCAAATTCAGCAGCGGCTATTTACACCACATGCTTCCCAGAAAATGCACAGTTGTGCGTGGACTGCTTGAAGATTCGAGTGAATGGTCATCCAAGTGTCAGAGTTCCTTTAGAGGTCCTTCCGAAATTGGATTGGTTTACCTTGCCCAAATTTCTGGCCCTCCCCCTGGCGGCATTAGACAAAAGGTTGTAAAAACCCTGGACTGACTTTTCAATTAAATGTATAACAAAATATTTCTAGAAATATAAATCATCTACTTTATAAGCTGACATATTATTTTCTGATTAGGGTCCAGGCATCCATCGAATTTCCAGTTCCACCGGACAACTATGGCTATAAATTTTGTATTGTGTCGCCTCCAACGTCATATTTTGATGTCTCTCCTCGTTGTGGTAAGGAATTTCGGAATAACTGAAATAAACCATCAGATTACAATGATTTCTCTTGAGATAATATCCGTAAAAATAAAAGCTAATGTAATTTTAACTTCAGCTGTCATTCCTTAGGTATGCGAATGTATAATTATTTAAAATTGGTGACCCCATAACTGCTTTTTGTCAGGTCTTTGGTTAGTAATTATGTCAATCCGTATGCTCCTTAAACTTCAGGTAACATCGGAGGTCCAGATGGCGTCACGAACTTACTGGTGTCCTTTCAATCTCAGGAGTACGTTACTCTAACGTACAAACTTCAAATAAAGTTCCCTGGGACCGATAGTTCTCCTTATGAAATAAATATATTTGGGAGATGCGTTCCAAATCTAGAAGTGTGAGGATATGTGAATCTAAAATTTGTTTTTTTTTTCATTCAGCGAGCTAACGTTGAAAGTTGCACTAAAATAAAAAAATATACATGTATGCATCTAATTTGGCTGCTAATTTATAATTACTTACTTTTTTTTAATATAGTGAAGAAATCCGAAAAGACGTGGCCGCCATGGAATCATTGATCTCCCAAGAAACTAACGATAAGAGAAAAATTGAAAAGCTCAAGAGCCCTCGATTCCGTCTAAACTCATTCAGCAATTGCAAGATGCTAGGTATTGTTTGCGGATCGTATAATATAAAGAACATATCGTTTAATGAAATAAATACCCGATTAAAACTTTGCAGCGGCTCTGTATTTGCGCTGAAAGTTGAGTGAGAACTTTCGAACTGGAATATAATTTTTTAGTAGGGACTCCAATCACTGCATGAATGACATCCTCTATACATAATTAAACCTATTCACAACTTTACAGGTTGGTTCATACTTCCTCCAGGGAAATCCTGGAATCGAAGATCTTCGGAATTGCAAGATCAAATGGAGATGATCAATCAAATGCCGGATGAGACAGGAACCCGCAACCTTGCAAAGACCAGTTCCAATGAGGCGATGGGGGACAAGAACGTCATCCCAGCAAACGCAAAAAATGAATTAAAACGCTCCAGGGATAACCTTCAAAAACATTTATCAAGATCAGTTTTCGATAACTATTTGAGTAGTACTCAAGATGATTTGCAAGAGTACCAGAAGACATTTAATGGCGAGATGGATAAAATCAAGGATATCGTCAATACTAATGTCCTACCACTTTTGAAAGATCACCAGAATGATGTTATTCAAGAGATCGATGGAACTTTACAGCTTCTGAAGAATCATCGGGACTCCAGGCTCATTAGGAGCAGCAGCAAAAACAGTATCAAAAAACTGAGTCAGGAACTTACTGATCGTAAAATAAGTTTCAATCAAGCAATCGACAATCTCCTGAAGGATATTAATATTAATCCAGCCGTGGAAAAGATAAAAGTAAACGTTGACAGAAAGTTCGACAACATTTTAAGCAATCTTGAATCCCGTGGCTCAAAGGATTTCCAAATTCCCACTGATAGTTTCAAGGAAGCTCAGTTTCTGAACAATGAGATACAGAATCTGCAAAAGGAGTTGACTAGACCAGTTCTGGATAACACCCATTTCAAAAATCTTATAGAAGACTTACAGGGATATCAAAAACAGATTAACGATGAGATTGATAAAACCAAGAAAACGGCGAAGAAAACTGTATTGCCTTTTTTGGAAGATGACCAACACGATGTCAATCGCGAGATTGATGAAACGTTGCAGCTTCTGAAGAATACTCGCGACTCCAAGGACAACAGCAACAAAACTGGTATTCTGAAACTGAGTCAGGACCTTACTGATCATAAAAGAAATTTCGATCAGGCAATCAACAACTTACTCCAGGATATTGACAATAATAATGGCGTGGAAAGACTTAAAGAAAGTGTTGATCAAATATACGACACCATTTTAAGCGATCTTGAATCCCATAGCTCAGATGAATCCCGACCTGTCACTGATAGTTTCAAGGAAGCTCAATTTTTGAAAATTGGTGGTGAGATGCAGAATCTACAAAATAAATTATCTAGATCATTTCATGATAAAAAATATTTCAAGAATACTCTAAAGGACTTGAAGGGATATCAGAAAAACTTTAACGATGAGATCGCTAAAATCAAGAAAGCCACAAACAAAGATGCATTATCTTTAGTGGAAGACCACCAGCGGGATGTCAATCTAGAGATCGAACAAGCGCTACAGTTTTTGAAAAATCCTCGAGATTTAAAAGTTTCCAGTAAGACATCCGATGTTCGCAAAATAACCGAGGTTTTGAATGCAAATGAAGAGCATTTTAAAGATGCAATGGACATTCTTCTCCAGGATGTTAATGGAAATCCAAATCTTAAGAAGCTCAAAGAAAATATTGGTGGAATATTCGACAATATTTTAAGCAATCTCGAAACCCCTGACTCTAATGAACCCCGAAGACCCAGTGAAAAATTCAGGGAAGCAGTTTTGGAAGCCGAAAAAATAGTAAATAATAAAATTTTGCATCTATTTAATGTATCCCCAAGTCCCTCCGACAAGCAGTTGGATGGACCAGGAACTGATCGAAGACACGGGATAGCATCAGATCCTCCAGCAACTTCTGAAGAATTACTCCGGGCTGATTACCGAAACAAGATTAACGAGCAATACTACAAAGTTCTGGATGGCCACCCGAACATAGATCTGTACAAGAACCAATTAAAATTTAACAATTTTATGGATAATTTAAAAGGATCATCGCACAAGAGCAAATTCAAGCCTAAAGCATTATTCGATGCCTCCCAACAAGTTCTGCGCTCTCAAAATGCAAAAGAACTGAGACAAATTCAACGCCGATACAATTCCCTCATGTCAGTCATCCAAGCCAGCCTAAAAGATCCGGAGTTGCCAAGGGTCCAGAGAGAATTTAACGACATTATAAATGAGCTAATCATTGGAGCGGATCCCGATCTATCCAAGATCATGTCCGACATCTTCAACGATGTGAATAATTTGACTTCCCGCAGTTCCAAGCCCTCCTCAGAACTCGTCTCCGAAGACCTAAATGTCAAAGAACTGAACAGACGTCGTGAAAAAATTAAGAAAGATATGGACAAGCTACCGAAGAAAGTCCTGTTCTCAGAGCTCCAAAATTACTTCAGCGATTTGGACACCTGGTTTGACACTGAAATAGCCAAACAGAGGAGCAAAATATTAAATGACATCCTTCCTGAAATCATCAGGGAAATCAATCATCTGCAGGATCAAGTTGAAAATCAGGACATTGCGGATCTTCAGAAGACTTTGGCTACTGAAATCTTTGACCTTCTTGACCTACCCGTTGACAAGGCTCTGATGAAGCAAATCACCAACAGGCCCTTCCGACCGTCCACAGCCATGGGAGATATCTCCGAGGATGAACTCAAACTTCGAAAAAGACTCATTCACGATGCAATAAATCATTTCCCTGCAGGCTACAAAACCACAGAGGTTTTAGCTCTCCAAAAGTCTCTAGATGACAAAATTGATTACCTGAGGGATAAACTTGGTATAAACAAGGGTCTCGAAAATGCAGAGGTATACGAACAAGAAGTTAAAGCTTTGGTGGATGCTACCTCGAATAGAGACATCGGAGAGGTCCATCAGAAATTGCAGCAAGAGTTCGCCAATGTTTTCAAACTTCCTCCGAATTACTGGAACAAGCTCAAAAACAACAAACTAAGCAAAGCGTTTAGTCCGTTGACCTCAGCTGAATTAGCTGAACGTCGGGATCAAATTACGATAAACTTTCAAAAAATCCCCTTAAGATTTAGAACACCTCGGATTAAGAAGCTCCATAACGGCCTCTTGAACATGATCAAAGATATTGAGAAGCAAATCGCTGGCGGGTCTCGCAATGCCCCGGACGATGACATCGCTCCAGGTGTCTCAGCATTAAAAGCAAAAATTGCTGCTGAGATCCGCAACGCTAGGAAGAAAATGCTGGCTAAAGTAGCAAAACTCCAGTCCCAGCCCCGACTATTGGATACCTTCAAAATAGCCAAGGCTAGAGGGAAAATCCGTTCGAAAATTCTGGGGGTGCGGGACCAATTATCCCGCGAAATCAATAAATTATTTATGAAAGCCAATTCTCAAACAAATGTAAAATATAAGCAAAAAAATTTACAAAATATCAAGACGCTTCAAGGAATAACTGAGAATGGGATTAATACTGTTTTGAATGAACTTGATGAACTTCTGAATATCTTGAAGACCAACAGGAGACTTCGGGATCGATATGTTTCAAGAGAAAAACAAGTTCCGGAGACAAAGAGTTGTTCGAGCTCGAAGATTTTGATACCAGCCGCAAGCAGTGGCGAACTTCAAGTCCTGCGAATTTGCAGAGCGAAAGGTTTTGCTAATCTATCAACACCCGTATCTTCCACGAAGTTCCCTCAAAAGTCAAATAATTTCTGTTATTATGCCAAAGCTGGGAATGAGAAACCATTGCGGGTAGGATCTAATATTTTGGGTGTCTCATCACTGTCTTCAAGTAAAGGCGAGATCGTTAGTATTGATCAGATTCCGTCTTTACTTGACAAGAGAATGGATTCCTCCAAAATGAACAAATGCGCCTGTGCTTCGTCTCCGTGGCCAGCTACAAATGTAGTTCAGACCAAGTTAAAATGTATGAAACAGTAGCTCATACTAAGGTATTATAAATGTTCAAAAAATACAATAAAAAGATACTGCTCATTCACAACTATTTTGTAATGTTTTTATATACCATTCACTTCTTTTGATATACAACGTGCGAGTTATAACCGTTCGTCTTGTTATGATGAAAAAATTGGGCATACAGAACTTAATAAATACACGAGCACTGCACAGCCAGCATTTGCTGGCTCAGAAAGGCAAATGTAAATAGCGAAGGCAGTAAGTGGTTGTATGCAACAGCTAGCTGCACAGCTCTATGGTCGTCGATACTCGATACATCTAGCGCGCGCGAAAATTTGATTCTTAAGGGCGATGTAAACTTTACTTCTTCACGTGCTCTTCAAATACTTTTCGCACACTCTTCCTTCTACAATCTACAATCATCTTTCCGCTGTATACTTTCCTACGATTTTTGCGCGAAGATGAAAGTGAAGAGCGCGTATCTCTTTGTCTCTCACGCAGACACAAAAGTATAAATGCAATAAGTATAAAGCAAATCCATCCCACGCACTGCTGCCCTAGTCTAGTCAGACTTGACTAGGAAAGTCTAGACTTGACTAGACTAGGAAGAAAAATGGACGTAAAAGAATAGACTAGACTTGACTACGAATGGTGTTACTATTATGTGACTTGACTAGAATAGACTAGGGCAACTTGCGAAAACACAGGACTTGACTAGACTTGACTTGCATGACTCCATGGAAAATCTAGTCAAGTCTTAATTACTTGAGGCTCCCTCATGTAGCTGAAAATCACAGCTAGAGAGCCAGAGTGAAATTCCAGTACAGTTTACCATGCTTAAGTAAGTACATGATTTTCGTTTCGATAGAATAAAACATGAAATTGTCCTCTGAGTCACGTGGAAATGTTTAGGGAAAACTAGTTTTTAGTTACAGTTTCTTCCTTAACAATGGAATTGGTCATAATGAAAGCTACATTACATTTCCTACATTTCATTTTTGGAAAAAAAAATCTATGAATACTCTTCAAATTGCAACTAAAATTAAAAACACAATTATTTGGGATACGCTTTCCTTCCTGGTGGAGGCCCTCGATCATAAACTTGGTGTGATTATGGTAGTTCACACTACACAAACTTCATTTTCTTGTACCAGGAAAAATACCTGGTATACTACATTGTACCAGGCACTTGTTGAACCTTGAATACAGTTGACGTTCTAATTGAAATTGTATAACTACAACATATATAATCAGCGATTCCTGCGAGAGGCCCCCCAATCCTAAGAGATTCTACCCACAAAACAAGTTTAGTCACTGCACTAGGAATATTATTCTTTACCAATTCACGGAAGTTCCACCAATTATATTTTAACCCCACCGAGAACATAGTTGGTAATAATTGAAGGAAAGCAGGGACTAACAATGAGAAATAACGTACGTTCCACCAAGTATATTTCACCCCACCGAGAGCACAGTTGGTATTATTTGAAGAAAAACTGGTTCTGTCAAAGAGGAATCAGATATCACTTCGCTTACATATTCATGTATTAAATTCAGCCATAGATCAATTCCTTATACTCTGATTCACCCCCAAAATGTTAGTGTATGTTTACTAATCCCATTTAAATTCCTGGCTTCTTTAAAACACTCAATGTAGCTTACGAGATTGCTCATTGTCAGAACAAATTTGTCTTCATTAATGCCCAGTTTGTTTCCAGTGGAATCAAAACATGTGATTCCTTGCTGTCAGCACCTGTTTCAGAAAAATTACTACCACCAATGCTGCTGATACATCCAAAAAACACTCGGTACAACTTACGTATTTTGTCATTGTAATTACCAGTATACTTTCAATTAGTACCAACCACACACCTGGTACTTCTTCTGATATATTAGATAGGAAAGTTGAACCACTACTTAATAAATTGACAATTGTTGATTGCTCAAAAATATTATACTTATATTGATGTTGTAAACGACACGTGTTGTTTCTCATTTATACAACATTGCATGCAAATTAACATGAGTTAATTTTTTGCTAGATGTATTCTCTAAAATCTGAAAAAACAATTCTGAAAAAAAACTCAAGATTGTGCAAATAACATTTTTCATGCATTGCTAGTCAAGACGGAGGAAATTTTGCAAAAAAATATAATGTGACTAGGGGAATAGACTAGACTTGACTAGGGAACCAGCTGAAGAGACAAGACTAGGACTAGACTTGACTATTGTTACTTAAACATATAGCTGACTTGACTAGACTTGACTAGTTGCGGTTCTAAGCATTAAAGAGTAGACTAGACTTGACTAGGTAGCCTGGCGGGCAGCAGTGATCCCACGCTGAAAAAGCCGAGTACATACATTATTAATTAATAAATTGCATGAATGAACGTTGACAGGGATTTTTTAGGAAAGTTATGCAAGTATACACTACTGGTATAAATTAAAAAATCGTAGAAGTTCTTTGTATATTCGACCAATTTTTGCGAGAAGAAATATTCAGTTGGGAGATTGCGTTGGAAATCACTTATGGCACTTATGAAACTTATAGAACGTAAAAATTCAAAATGACGTCAGTTTCCATAGTTGCGCGTACGTGACGTCACTTTCCGCTACGTATAGAACTTATGGCGCGAATCTATACGTTTAACGTATCGACTCACGTATCTTACGGTTCCCAGTTTTCGGTAAAAGTAATCAAAGTTTTAAATTATAATTAAAAGAAGTTATTAATGCTTAAGAGCAATAATTACTTAAATTTTCAATATAAATAAATGTTTCTTAATTCCTATGTGGTAAATTGTAAAGTTCATGTATTCTACGAATTACCCATTGTTCAGGTAATCCTCCAGGTTTCGAGCCTCAATCTAAAAAACTTGACTCTAGTACTCATATAATTATAACCATTTGCTAATATTGCCGTTACTATGTAAGTACTGCTTTTTAAGGCGCTGGAGCAGCAACAGCAACTTGTTATTCTTTAAAAATATGTGTTAACGCTAGTGTGATATTAATTATGTAGTTAATTACAATTAAGAATAAATTTAAATTCTGAAGTATTTTCAGATTATGGAGAACTGAGTAACGCAAACTATTCCACGTATAAACCGTAACGTATGTAACGTAACTTATTTCTATACGTTACGTTTGGTAAGTGTCATAAGTGATATGCGACGCAATCTCTCTAGTGTGAGTCGATTTTTTTATATTAATGATTTTTTTTAAACTTACCATCAGTGACAAATTGGTGATCATATCACCATTCCCAGCAATTCTTTTTAGCTTTAGTCTTGAATATGAATGGACTAGGAATTGACTAGAAATAGAATAGGAGTATTTAGAAAATGTGTGAATAGGAATAGACTAGACTAGTGCGAGGAAAATCGTATAAGAATAGACTAGAATTGAATATGTACGGACAATCCTCCGAAAAAATAGAATAGACTAGACTAGTCAAGCTCGTGGGCACCAGTGATTCCGGCACCTAAAATGCGGGAAATTGAGTTTGAATTCCGACTTCAATTTCGAGGGATTTACACGGGACAGGAGAAGGTTTCTAGTGCAAGGTTTAACCGTCTTAGAGTTCCTTGTATTCTGTTACGGTTTCCATTCTAAATACAAAATTGCCAATTTCTCAGAACTAGAAATCAGCGCCGGACTTCTGGCTGACGCTTAAGCAACAGTCAAAAAGCATTCAATGACAAGGTGGGAATTTTATTGGGAAATTCGTCCCAGGGCAGGAAGGAATATATGTCATCGGGGAACAACAATTTCTTCTAAGGTTTAATGTAAACTTGACATGACATATTAGAAGGCACAGACCCTGTCTTTATTAGAAGTCATTGACCATGTCTTTATTAAAGTCACTGGCCCTGTCTTCCTAGTCCAAGGTGATACATCTCATGTCCAAGGCCGATTCAGAAGATATCGTCGATGAAGAGGCAACGAAAAATAGAAAATTTCAACGATGACTGTGAAAAATAGTACGACGGGATTGGTCTGATCAGATTATCGGTTTCTATAATCACTTATGACCTTCACGAAATAACGAAGAGTAGGGGCGGAAACTGCACAAATTGTTAATAATTTCTGAGAAGTTGAGACGCAATTGACTTTCCCACCCAATCTTACATAATTGATAATGTGTGCTTCTCGGAGGGGTTTCCCTCCAAAACCTCTCCTTATTCCTATTATTCCATACATATTATTCTTCGCCGAAGTTTCCTTGTAGTAATCATTTGTTCTCACTCACTTTCATCATGAATTTCCCGAGTTCTTTAACTTGTGTATAACAGTTTTTACAGTTTAGTATATTTTATTTTTATTTTCTCAGCTAATTAAAAAATAGATAATATCAGGACGACATTACCACGGGAAGACTAGTATGCACTGGTTGTGAGCTACTTCAGTTCCGGAGGTTTCACAATATCCAGCTCAGGCACGAACATACAACACCATGTGCTCAAAGCAGAGTGTGGGCTATTCAAAATATTTACTTGTGTAACTCTCTGCGTACTGTATGTACATATATTGAGTTTTTGCATAATATGTACTGGTATTAATTTAGTGGAGGACTTATTTTTTTAAAGTGTAAGTAATAATATTGAATATTTCAAAAGTCCTTCATTTCTTCCCTATCCTGTCTCACTTATTTCAAAATAATTTTGTATTGGTTCACGATTGCCTTTGAAAATACGTAAAATTTTATTAATTCCATGTGTGCCACTGATTCGAGTCAATTTTAAAGGAAGTGGAGTTTATCTTTGAAAATACTACCATAACAGGTACACTGTGAATTGTGAAGAGTGATTATTTCATTTTAAATGGGTAATTGTGGGAAATAAAAAAAGCTAATTGACTGTGCGGTGGGATTTAATATTTAAAATTCTCTCAGGGATCTCTCGAGGGAATTATGGGGTCATGAATTGCTTCAAGTTCCGTTCCACGTGCTGCTGCTGAGAAGTTAACTCAAAGTGAAGGAAGGACATTTTTTCAACCCAGATTTTAAAAATTCTTCAGTATTGGCGAATCTATTGAATTTAAAATATGTATATAATTACTTATGTATCAACACAGTGTGGGTCTCAGGGGTTATGACATATGATGGGTGATGGAAAGAGAACCCGAAACAGTGTTGTGCCTGTTTGTATCTAAAGTAGTGGATTGTGACTTTTGCACAGTTTGTGAAGGAACTTGAAACCCATTTTTGTATCGTCATGTCGTCCTTACTAAATTCTCGAATGTTCTTAAATTCATCTCAGCTGAGACGATCGGTTGTAAAGTTTTACATTTATGATGTAACTATTTCAAACTCCTTCACGGTTTTAGTTCCTCCAAGGAACGTATTTTGGGTACGTAGTCATTTAAAAAAGTTAAGCTCGTCAACTCATCTTAGTCAAATATCCAGTCTGAACGGGAATCACCGGTTAAATTCCTCACATCATGATGTAAGTATTAGCATTATTACAATGATTTCAATTTGTTGGATTCTGTTGGTGCAAATATTATGGAGATTTTTTTTTTCTGTAGAGTATTAAACAGCCCAAGGCCTTGCCGGAAATACTTGTAGACGCAGCTCCTCTTTCATGGCAAAATTATTTGAAGATTTCAAGGATGAACCGTCCCATTGGTATGTGATGGTCATGATTTGCTAATATTTAGGCTGACCGGTGACCGTAATCCTTCGTTTTGGTGACTTTTCCCACGGACCACCTGCATTTTTAATCTCCCCGTCCCGAGGACGCCAGAATACTCTTCCACAGAATTTCAAAACGTGTTCATCTTTTGACTCTTTAATTAATTTTTTTCAAACTCAAAATCATTTCATGCTTTGACGTTCGTTTGTAGGAATGTGATGTAGGGTTATGAATTATAAGACAAGGAGCAATAGTTGGATTTATTTAAACCACAGTTAATTTATGTCTGTTGCTGCCGCGATTGTTTCCTCGACTGATGCTGTTTATGAATGTTTACTTATGAAATTTCAGACAAGCCCAGTGTTTTGAAATATTTTTACAACTACCAATATTCCATGAAAAAATTGCAGAATTAGAAATTGCTCTTCCTCCACGTTTTCTTCCCTTGAATCTTCCGAGCCTGAATTTCTCCTGACTTTTCTCCTTACTTTTAATGGCCATACTCAAAATTCTCGACTTAGTGACCTATCAGATAAGTCTCTGGAAAGCCCATGTTTCTTGTAACGAGCGTCAAAACTTATTCTGAAAACGTTTTGTGTGGAAAAACAGTTCTAACGTTGAAATTCTTTAAAAAATTCATTTTTGTGTTTGTGACCCTAAATATTGATCTACTACAATGGATCAAATCTAAAATCTGAAACAATTACTTTTGCTATAAATTAGGGGAATCAAATATTTTATGAGTCACTACCATATCTGGCAGTATCTGGCCATGCTGGGTGAAATGATTATTCACTCTGTGTTTATAACCTTAAATCATTGCAACGACACTGGACCATTGGTGGAATTTTTATAATGTAGGTACCTGGCTTTTATTTTGGCCGTGTACGTGGGGGCTGACACTCGGCACTGGAGGAACACCAGCATTGACTACTCTGGGCTTATTCGGCCTAGGTGCTTTCATAATGCGAGGAGCCGGATGTACTATAAACGATATGTGGGATCATCGCATTGATGCCAAAGTAAGGTAGCCCGACGTGTTCTAAAATTACTTTTACTTTTGGGTAAACTCATTGCAATAATTCCTCATCTTTATGTTGTTTTTAGGTAAAACGAACACGAACCAGACCTTTAGCATGTGGCCATATGAGAATGAGACATGCAACAGCCTGGTTGGGGGTACAACTTAGTGTAGCATTGACGATTCTTTGTCAACTTAACGCACCTTGTTTCATATTGGGAGTTGGGTCTTTAGGTAACTCAAATTTTAACATTTAGCGATTATTGTAATTGTACCCATGTGATAAATAAATGATTTCTGTTTCAGGTTTAGTGGTTCTTTATCCGTTAGCCAAAAGAGTCACAAATTGGCCACAGGCAATCTTAGGATTGACTTTTAACACAGGAATTCTGGTGGGTTACACCGCAACTCAGTCGTCTCAGTTAGGATATCTAGCTATGCCATGGACAGATCCCGCATGTCTCGCATTTTACTTATCGGGTTTATCCTGGACTCTAATTTATGACACTATATATGCTCATCAAGTAAGTGTTTATGTACTTTAATTATTTATTTACTGTATTTAAGGCATACACAAATGATCGCTAGTTTCATACATACATATATGTATTTTTTATTTATTTACACCAAACTACGAATATGTACCTATACTGTGAGTGAAGTGTGAAGTTATAGCAAGTTATGTTACTTTTATGTCATTGTAGGACGTAGAAGATGACGCGTTATTAGGCTTAGGATCAACAGCACGTAAATTTGGAGACAAGACTAAATATTGGCTGACTGGGTTTTCAACAAGTATGGTTGGAAGTTTGACTGCAGCAGGAATTTTCGCTGATGCTAGCTGGCCGTTTTATGCTGGAGTAGCCGCAACAGCAACTCACTTGGCATGGCAGGTAATTTCAAGTTCATTACGACAGTATTTTGAAGATAAAAGCATAGTCTAGACGTGCCATTATTGATTAAAATTGTGTTTTTGCTTCCAGTTGCGGACGCTTGACATTAATAATCCAGAAAATTGTGCAGACCGATTTACATCCAACCGTCATATAGGCTGGTTAATATTTTTAAGCTTATTAGGATCTTTTTGGGTAAAAAATCACCAACCTGTCACTGAGCTTGTATCAAAAAAAGAACTCCTAGCGTGATTAGTTTTGTGGTAAAATACATTTAGCTGGAAAAAGCTAAATGACAAAGCGGTTTTGGACAGTGATAGTAACAATATTAATTAATCTGTAGTATTAGACTTTCGCATCGCGACTATTAGAAAATTTTATTAGAAGTTACTTCTACACGAAGTTGCTATAAGAGGTGGCCCACCTCAGGTGGATTTCTTATGTTTTGCTGTCATTTCCTAAATCAGCGCTGAAATATCGAATAATCAGCTTCCTCTGCTTCTGAACACAATTTGTTACTCAACACCTTGAACAACTTTCTTTTGTGTGAGAGCGAAGGACAACTATGCTCAGTATTTTAATGAAAGTGTAATGCTCGTTATGCTATTTAGGCGAGCAGTTTCAAGTGTGAACTTGAGGGACTACAGACTATGACATCGACTAAGTTGTTAACTGTACAAACAGTAGAATTCGAGTATGGACCTTTGCGTACAATAATGAGCAGACAATCTGGTCTTGGATGTTGTTATCAGAAAAGAATGCTCTTTCACTGTTTCAGTGACCACCGAATTGTTGTTTGTGTATCCTATTCGCTGTTAATAGTCCTGTTCTGTAATACATCAGTTCTATGAGTGAGAAAAATTAACTCGATCGTTTGAATAAAAGGAAGAAACTGATATCTAAATGGGCAACCGAATTTTTCATGATTTCAAAAATTAAAGAACCGACAAATTCTTTTAGAATAAAACTGATTTGAAAACTGCATTTATTATACAAATTCAGAAATTTTACAGAATTACTCCTGAATATTGCAACCAGTGAGGCTTTAATGTTCAACTGCTATGCCGTGGTGACAATTTAGTTGTTAGTTGTTACGCTTGGAGAATCGTTGGCAATTAACTTCAAGTATTTCGTTAAGCCGCACACAGAAATTTACTTGCATTAATAGTTCTTGCAACGAAACACTATTAAGTACGCTATAAAATCTACACAATCTTATTAGAAATTATAGAGTAACATCTAAAATAATTCTACAATCGCTTCCTTTGGCTATATTTCTAATCACATAGTGCTAAGGTGCAGTTACAATCAAGAAAGAGTCCGATGGAGGATTGAAATGCGTAAGTAAGACTTCTACTGTAGATAATTTAAAATAAAAATAAACTCTAATCACATGTCTACGCTTTAAGTATAATTACTACTGTTATTACACGCAAAACGCGAGTGGTGAAATGCTTTTATTGCAGTAAGTTATTTAATAATTACATGTTAAGCTTTGTACAAATTGATCTTAACGAAGAAACACATTTACATGTAGAC
Source organism: Allacma fusca (assembly GCA_947179485.1). Taxonomy (NCBI): domain Eukaryota; kingdom Metazoa; phylum Arthropoda; class Collembola; order Symphypleona; family Sminthuridae; genus Allacma; species Allacma fusca. The sequence continues at coordinate 44,781,641 of OX359249.1, read as the reverse complement.
ACTACGCTGCGTTTTTAGACAACCTTAATTTGTTTACAACGGGAGAAAATCTGCCTTGAAAGCTAGCAATTCGTCGATGTGCTAACTACCAAAGAAAATTTATCAACAGGCAAAATCACGCATTTGATCTTTCCAAATCACTAGAAAATGGTTTAGATGATTCTGTTAACTTTAATATTTACTCACCGCCAATTTAACATACATGCACACGGTGACAGGTGTTAACAGTACTATACTTACTTCTACAAGGTTAATAACAAACAGGAAAAACAACCAAGTTCGTTACAACAAAGTTGGCAATAGAAACGCAGCGAATCTTTAGCACACTTGAATACGATGTATTAATTAAATATAAGACTCGTCAACGTTACATTCAATTCTGCATGTCTTCCAATGCCCTAACACATACATTGTAGTGTAGATTTCCCTACTAGTGCTTCGAAATTCGATATTTTTGCTTGTATTCTGTGAAGGCCGGCAACTGAGTAAGAGAAAAGGGTCAAAATTTTCAGGGGAGTCAAGGCAGTACCTGAAATTGCAACTTGGGCAAACTCGGTTTATTTTACCACAACAACCCACACCATGTTTAGCTCCATGCACGACGTACAGTTCACATAACTGTTAACTATCATTAAAAACAACACACACAACGGATACTGATCCTTTACCTCGGTTGATTTTAACTTAAAAAAACGGTACGCATTCGAATCAACAAGAGGTGTGCTGCTATAGTCTTGACATACATGTAATTTTTTGCAAAAATCAGTAAGTACAAACAACATTCACAAAATATGTAGAATATGACTTATTTTGAAACACAACTCTCATACAATTTTTTCTACACTAAAGCTGGTGGTGTGTTGTCTACTTGTTGGATTTCAAATGTTTGTTTACTGGATGATTCAAGTGTTCAGTAGTAGGGAACAGTGACTTAGTGAACAAATAATAAAAATATTGTTCTAAGATTTGTTAAAGTGACGATTTTCGAATTTCCAATACACTGCTGAAGTACATACATTACAAGCTTACAAATTATCATAATTATTTACACATGATGATCTGTGGGAACGAAATCCGCAGAAAAAATATGTACGTTGGGAAATTAATCACGGGAGAGGAAATGTGTGATGGTAGTATTATGTATCAAGTTAACCAAGTCGCTGTGTTAATCCATCCAGGACTGTTCAACGCAAGCTTTCACCCGCTTTTCATATTCTCGACGGTTCTCCTTATAGAGCTGAGCAGCCATGGAGTTTGCTGGGGAGTTCGGATTCGGATCACTGAGTAAGGACTGTTTTTAGTATAAAATAAATATACAAGATTAATTCTCGAAGTAAAACTAGTAAATTGTAAATACTGAAGTAACCAAACAAATTCTTTTAAAAAAATGTGGTTTACTTGAATAGATGTCAATATTGCAGAAACGTCATAAGTTGGGCTCCATCGATTTTGAAGAATATCGAGACAGATGCCTCCATCAGCATAAACGTTGGGATGAAACATTTTTGAAACAAATCGAACTGTCGGTGGTTTATTAGGATATTCTTCTGTGAACTCAATGGTTAGTTTAAAAGTTCCATCTTCGAATGGCGTGTCATGAGGGCTGAAATATTTTCGTAATTAAAGATATTGTCAAAATTAGATACACTGAGAATTGAGTGAACAAATACTCGTATTTACTCTACTTGCAATAAGTTTTCAACATAATAAGAAAACCTAGCTCTGGTAAGAAAATAAAAAAAATCAGCTCTACCCAAAAATGATGGCATTCCAGATCATTATGTTATTGTCCGTGGGTGCACCACTTACTCCTGCTGGAGGGTCTTCTTGTAATCTAAACAAATATTTAATAAATAAAAATTCCATTTACATTCCGTAATGTGATACACATTTGTTTCGTACAGATTTATGGAAAACTTCTGAACAACTTTATCTAACCAACAACGAAACATCCATTGCCGATACGCACGTAATTACCAAAAGTGGGACCTGGCAAAATCAAGCAATCAACCTTTCTCAACCGGGGATATTTACAGTTGTTGAAAGAGCTTCAAATCAACGAGTCTCGAATGAACGCAACTAACATGAACCATCAACGTGTGATTTTGAGCGTTACTTTGAATTTGAGCAGAAGCTGTGACAGTTAATCTTTACGTCACCAAAAACCCAAACCTTCCGAACTAACAAACATAGATACTCATACAATCTCATACTAACATCATCAATGTTATAGTACCGATACAACGCTGAGGCCTTTGTGTATACTCACTCATGGATCAAAACAAAACAGAACCAACAAATGCAGCCTGCATTTAGCACACTCGAAACATCCTACATCCTCAATACCACAGATAATGAAAGCATATCAGCTATCGTATAGTAAATGCCTCCAAGGTTTCCTAACTATACTAAAGCTTTCAACTTCAACCAATTTTGGGTTCCACGTTCTTATTACTGTGATGAGCACCGACAAAGAAATGATCGTCTCCTTTGAGATAAACCAATAAATATCACCCATAAATACTCACGCTAACCGTACATATCCCCAATAACAAAAATCACTGATGGAATAAAATCCCGGGGTGATTTGATTTCCACAAAGCGTAACGAATATGCATTTTCAGTAAAAATATGTCAGACCGTTTATTACGTTACACCTTACACTACAACCTTCTCGTACAAGTCGGAAGGTTTTTAAGAATAGCGATTCAAGCAAGCAAGTATGCGTGCTTGTAGCAGAAACTGAGTACGGACTAGCATTTTAAGTGATGTTAACAGGTGCTAAGTATTTATCCTAGATATGACTATTGACTACACAATACTGTAATTCAAATGTATATGTCGAAAGGCAAAGATGTACTTGTCTGATCTGTACCCTATCCGTGATTCACAGTTCTAATAGCTTCTTGCATATCAAACGGCCCAGTGTTTCCAATTACTAATTATAACTAACGCTACAGGTCACATAGGAGAATCATACCCACATTCCATTGTATTAGAATATCTTACATATTCAAACGTACCTCAACTACCCCATTACTCCAACACACTTCCGCTCAATATTTAACCCACTCTCACAGTCAAACATTTGGCCGATCCCAATGACTTTCCTTCAACTTGTTCACAATGTTAGGAAGTTTTAACATGCATAAACTCACAAATCTACTACGTGACTCTGACATTTCAATGGTGAGTGGCAATCTATTTTGGCACTCGTACTGTAGCATTTAGTTCATAAAATACTAAGGAACATATTTTAGCTTAAGCATAAGCAAATAGAACACTCTGTCAATTTTCTACTCTACACTTTAATTGCCTGCCTATATCAGTTTGCTTCAAATTACAGCAAATAATATGTACGTTTTAATTTTTTAAATTTACAAGGTATAGGACACAAGTTTAAACTGTAGGGTAGACCGACAACGGAAGAACAACTCCGCCTTGTACCGTAACCAAAAAATGTTTATGGGAAATTGTGCATAACATCAGTTTCCTCTTGAATTTTTATATGCCGGAGACCTAACCTAAAAACCTTACAATCCTCACATTCAAAAAACCATCGTAAGCACGGACATCCGTTGCCTAAATAAAAAACAGATCGGACAACATAAAGAAATGAGTAGGAGTAGGCTCAGAAGTCAGAATGCTGTTCACACTTTGCATGCTTTGACAACTCTCGAATCTGAATATATTAGAAATTAGAAACCTACGCGAAGCAGATAGCATCAAACTATAAAACATCTAAACTTTACATGCGTCAATTGTGGGTCATGCATGGACAGACACTTGCCAAGTATGAATGTAACTAATAGAGTTAATCCTGTGATTGCAATAAAAATCAAAACAACAACACGTGGTAACTAATTAAAATTTCCTCTTTTCTGCACCTTACTAAGGTATTATACGGACCATAAAAAGAGCTATGGCAAATAAACACATCACTGTACAAACACTTCTTCTCCGTCGAACACTACTAAAAATACCTTTACTTTCGACAGAACCCATATTACTCCATTATAATCAGCATAATAATACTGTTAGTTCCCAAAATTAAGTCCGAATAAATTTTATTTCCTAGTGTCAAATGAACTACACTTGAATCTAATTTAGTACATGATACATGCACCTATCAGCAAGGGAACGTTTTATGATATAATATTTTGAAACCATGAATTTTTAAACTATGAAATTATGTAAGATTGGCAGTAAATAAACACTGCTATGCATGGACTTCCTCTCACGATGAGTTGCAAGTTGCAACGAAAGCCAATTACTATCCTCCTACGTCAAAACTGCATCACGTTTACGTGGTGGGGTGAGGTGGCGATTTAAGACATGCTAATCTGTTATCATACCTGCATGATCTCATGTACCAATTGCTGAGGAAGTCTCATTTGAAACTGACGAAAAACACTTGTAGCTTATTATCTACAGGGATATATATTCCCGAAACTGGGAATCATTTGATTGCCACTGCCGCGTACATTTTGGGGAAGACGTTATTTCTCATTCCTGGATATTTTTTTCCTTCTAAACAAATACGGTATTGAAATGACAGAACTTAAATGGCAACGAAAATGACTGGAACACCTTCGAAACCACAGTTGAGAAAGTTACATCAAATACCATAAACTGCATGAACACAACGATCTACAGGAAACATTAGTGTGAGGAGACTAACAATAAAAAAAATTAACATCGACCTTTCGTCTATAGTTTTTTCTTAGCCAATTGATTCTACACCACTCCTTATTTCAGCAAATTCAGTCAGATAAAAATCACACAAACCCAATCATAAGCTAGTAATTGTTCCAAACTATCAATTTTGGCTTCAGCATTTTCACACAGAAGTGATAAGTGCTCACATTACAATAATACTACTCAAAAATAGCATCACATACTGTCCGGTACTACTTCATCATCCCAATGTGATTACACATTGTACGGGCCGAAACTAACTAGTAGTACAGACATTGCGTCAGCATTATTATACTGCCAAAGATCACTTCCTCGGTACATTATTCAAATTTCAAGGATCCCGCGGGGTCAGATTTGGTGACAGGTTCAGTTAGGTTAGTTTTCCAATTATACTGTCGTAATTTCATACATTGTACTAGGGTATTGGTGTACCAGGTAAGCACCTTTTTTAACTCATGACATAAATCGATTACTGCAATCTTGAGCAATTCGATGCTCTCCAGTACCCCGCTGCAGATGTTTCCAATGCGATCATGTAACCAGTAACATCTCTCCTCCTAATCAAATTGAATTCTGTAGTTTGATATTTGCTTCTTCATTCACTGTTGGCTACTCAAATAGAAAATCATTTTCTTTATACTCCCCTGCAGTCTTATTACTTTCAGCAAAGCAGTTAAGTTGAGCAAGGAGAACCGGAATTATTATCGATCACACTATCGAAAAAAAACAAGGCTTTCCTGTTCAGCTGAGGTGCATATAACTGGAACTGGAAGAATATCCTACAAATTCCAAGAAATCGATAATTCCACGCTTTAGCCAAATTTGGCTCCCGAAAAAGATAAATATTCCGGACTGGCCCCTCACATCCTTGCAAAATTTGTCTGAAATACACTATCAATCAGGTACTTCATCTAAAATACAAGGCATTTTTAATGTTCACTTTCCCAGCCTAGTAAAATATCAAAGTAAAAGCCTCAAGGATAATCCTCCTCCGCCATTGTATCTTGAATTGCACAAAGAGATCCCAATAATTACATAATACTAACAATAAGCTCTGAAATTATGTTGACCTCTAGTCCTCGAAACTCTCCTGGCACTTCCACCAACTCCTAATTATCCTTCAACAACTAATTCCTCACAGTCCCTAACCTCCTCATCCAAACTAAAGTATATCCAAGACTCACAATCACAAGAATGACAGTGAGGAACCAATTTCAATATCAATTATCCCAACACACAATTAGCATGAACACCTGACTCAAAGGTGCTCAATGATGATTCTTAAAATAAAAACACTCCTCATCACAAGCCTGATATCTTCCCTGTTTTCAGTGTCAGTTGCTCTTGGGATTTCTTCCATTCCATCACCATTGACTATTCAAGCATACCTGGAGGTTCGTCACATTTGTGAGCACCAGACCAACTCATGCCAACTTACTTGGCAAATTGGCACTGCCTCATCGAATGTAGGCCAATGTGAAGTGAAATGCCATGTATTTCGTATATTTGACGTCAAAATACTTGCGGGCATTTTCTTCAAATTACCAACCATGAAAAATGTGACTAAGATATGTTTATCATTTGGAAATTCCTCGGGTATAATATACCAAATCCAAATTGATTTCCCTTTCTCAATGTTGATATCATTCAAGAAGTCCAAGCTCCCTACATACTTATGTCTATCAAGTCAGAGTCAGTCTCCACAGTCATCTCATGCGCACACGGAACTCAATTAAACTACTCCGAATCACAACCTTGTACATCTCACTTTCCATCCCATTCTTCTGAATTCCCATCATCTCCACTCAATAATTATGATTATTAATCCCTCTTGAAAAGGTCTCCGTCCCCAAAAAAATTAAGAATTAAGAATTACATCTCCTTCCAACTCTCTTCCAACGGAAATATCCCTCAAATGAGATGATCCCACAGCAAGGAACCACAGATCCCTTTCAACTTGACTCAGTCAAGGCGTAAATACACCTAAAGACGGAACACCTACTCATAAAAACATACACCCAAATATCCACAAATAGTTTCAAATAACAACAAAAACAAATTCTGTATCTCATCCCCAAACATCCCACCTGCCTTGAGAGCCCACATTCCCGAATTTTGATCTCGCCTTTCAGAAATGACTCCACAATTATTTAAGTTTAGTCTCCAGACATATAATTACGTAAACATAGTATAATTTAAGACTTGGGGATTGAAAATATGTAAGTAAGTTCCTCACCTCTTAAAATCGCGCATTAGACGTCTCCTGGCTGGGGTCGACATGTTAATGGCCTTGCGTAAATACTAAGTCTGTGGGTAGAACCTCGGAAATATTAAATAAATTGATAAGCACTGCGGATGATGATGTTATTGTGTTGGAGCTGGGGTTAGTCTTGAATTTTTAAAGTTCCAGGAAAGTTCGAAAACTCTTTGGTGAACGTCTCTATAATGATTATATGAATGGACTGATTCCCTTGTTCACACTGTTCACTGATGAGTGAAACACTCTCTTGATTGCAATATTATGAATCGCCAATGCTCCTTGTATATACGGAAAAATAACTGTGTCAATCCCTTCACATAACTTTGTGTACGCGCAGAGGGAAGGTTCGAAGGAGTTCACTTGAGCTACTGCAGATGGCGGGAGGGGAGTCTTCCCAACAACACGTCTTCTTAAATACTCCTCAATTTTATTTATAGCACTTTTCCTACGTCTTTCCTCCTCATTCAATTTCCTTCATCATCATCATCATCATCATCCGTCCGTACAGAGTTAGTCAGGGGCTATCTACTTACTTACATGGTGGGGACCCAGCTTTGGTACCCCGGGGGGATATTCGGGGCAATGTGAAACTCCTTAAATTTATTTAAATCATTATGTGAACTTTAAAACAGATGTTTGGGATGTTCATTTAAATGTGAATGGACCAAGTGGGAATGTATATATGTCCGTATAGCTTGATGCTGTTCCTTCGCAATTCTTTGAAATGACAGAAGGTAAAGAAAGGTATGAATTGGGAAATATTTAACTTTGTAGGAAGTTTCGAGAGTAAAAGAGAGACATTGATTAGTTTAAGATTTGTCATTTATTTAGACATAGGTACTTAATTACACGATCTGGATTTTTTGAGTTTTTTTGAGTTTTTTTGAGTTTCAATTGGGACTGATTATGTCGATTGTTGGAGCTTGAGGATACTTTTAGGCCTGGTGCAATAACTGGGCTACTGCTGCTATAGTTCTGATGATGCTGGTACTATGGACTGCTCCTGCATCTGACCTGATATGGAAGGGGATGGAAATAATTTGATGTGTATAGGTACAAAAAAATTACTGAAACTAGTTGATCGTGAGAGCTCTGGGGAGCGATGGTTGTAGAAGTAGAGATTTGAAACTAGGTAACCACAGAATGATGACCACAGAAAAAGCAATCTGCTCAAAGGAATATTCATATTGTCACCTGCTTTTGTTAAATGTGTTCTAATATTCGGGGTAATGGTTTCGGACAACAGTCCATTATGAAGTGGGTTGGATTTTTTTATTCTTGGGTACATATGTGAAAGTTGTCGTATGGATCCTTTAAATACAGGGATGTATATAAGTATTAGGCTTCCACCCTGTGCAGTTTTGAAGCCGTTGTGTGTCGTTGTGATGTACTAATTATGATGCTAACTGCAGTTCCTTATGTGTATCTAGCCCTAAGAGTTCGAGGAGGAAATAGTGACTGAGAACGTTGCAGTACCTTCTCGTCACGTCAGACGTCATCATTATTTAAAATAAATGAAGACGGAGTATGGAAGATTGGATGTGAGAAAAAGTTGAGAACTGAGAACGTCAATGACTTTTGAATTCATTGATTACGTAGAAATTGCATCTGATTATGAGTCATACAAGCACTCCACATACAACACACAAGTGAGTAAGTACATTGTACATAAACTTACAGAACAACAACAACAAATGTTCCAGTGTGTTCTCTGTGATAAGTTATCTTTCGCAGTGCTTTTGGATTCCTTCGTGAGAAGAGAGTGATGACCAGGTTGGTTAGCCTTGAGTTGTTAAGTAAACGTATATACAACACTAGCGATTAGTTTTAGCAATGAAGAAACAAACCAATGCATCTAATACGTTCTGACTTCATTAGTGGCAATGCAACGAAAACGTTCTATGTCTCTGTTGGTTATCTTGAGTGGTTAAGATTGTATGGGGCTGATTCTGAGTATATAATATGAATGATTCATACATACATGATCCTTAATAGTGTGAGAGTGAGTATTTTAGTACCAAGGCAACTGCAAGTATTTTTTTTTTGCTTCACCCAACATGATGCAATTATTTCTTGTCATTATTGTAAATATTTTTCAACAGGCTACGAACACTTCCTTTAATTATTGTGGTCCTTTTTTAAAAGGACTACAAATACTAGAAAGATCATGACGCACACATTTTATGCTGATGTAATGTTGAGAGAAAACATGAGATTACAGCATGTTGAACTGATTTAATTTACATACTGTAATTGAGAGAGGCGGATGCTGGATTGGAAATTAAAAAATGAAAGTAAATCCGAACTTCTTAACAATGGACTTTGAAATGACATTTATTAAACTACTCAAGCACATTGTTTATTTTGACAGTGAGCAACTATATGGAATTACGCACACCATATGGTATTTAGTGGTAGCAGTGGTAGTAGTACTTGTATATGCAGAGGTATTTTTAAACATGGCTTAATGTCATTTTGATCTTAACAAGAGAGAGAGGGCTGTCTACCTTACAATGCACACTAATTTGTAACTTAGCGAATTTGTTTCATACATCCATACGTTTAATATATCTATAGTTACGCCGTGTTCTGTAAACATCAAGAGTGAAGGTCCTGTGTATCTACAGCTCACTGTAGGAACGTACTGTCGACAAATGAGTACTGTATCCTTTCCACTTTTGTCAGCAGCATTTAGAATGTTGCAAGTGACGCGTGTGATATGATAACTCTTGCTCGGATTCATGCATTACACACAAGCAATGTTTTTTTTTCTTGCTAAAGCCATTCTCAGAAATGATGGAAAATTCCAAGTTGTTCATGCACTTATTGTATCAATTAACAATTTATTGTTTTCGAAGGGCGTAAATAGTACTGAAGGAATCATGCTAATTTAAAAAAAAACGACATTTTCTTTACTCAATCCTGCCGTGCTCACCTTTCCAAGAACTATATGGGTTATAGTAATCAGTCCCATAGAACTAATCTACGACATTTAATACAAAATAAGATACTCAGTTCACGGAATCCATATCGTGTCTTTAAAAATTCAGGATTTCAAGGTACTTGTGAATCATTGTTTCTGACATCCATGAGGATTTTTTTAAGTGTTTGCTTACTATACTTCACCAGGGATGAAAAATCAAAAAAACAGTTCACATTAAGGACCTCAGGGGGTTACTAAGTTAAGACTAGGAATTTTTCATACACTTGGGGGTATTTGAACGTTCAACTGAACATCCATGAAAGGGTGTTAAATAGTTAGGGATGGAGCCTGGAATAAACCTGGAGGGTTGATGTTTCAACATTGTATATATACATAATTATATGTATGTACATAACCGGTGTCATTATGTCTAGCTGGAGAAATTTCAAATATTTTAGAATTACATCACATTAGATCCATAAATGAGGGTAAACCTGCATTCCGAGCCTGAGCAAACAAGATAAGCACTTCCAAGTGAGAACTCCCAAAATGAATTAATAAATTAGCATGATTACTAGAACTGACAGTCAGAGTGCTACAAATGTGGTTAATTTTAAGAATTTTGCTACCCTTAGTTCATACGCCCACACAACATATATTTGTTCCTACCCACCACGATAACTTATTTTGAATACGCCATTTAGCTAGGTATCTTCATCTTGCTTGTTCAATCACAGGAGAAAGCATGGCAAGACAGTTCATGTTATTTTCCTATCGAAATAATTTACAGACGTCGAAAATAGGGATGCATGGATGATGTAATTTAACATTGAGATAGTGAGTAAATAGCTTATTTCCAAGATTTATCATAAACTAACATGTACTTTAAGCATGTATCCCATGCTCTGAAGAATATATAATTGTACACTATAATACACTGCATGTAACTCATATTTGTCATTTATAAAGGACAGAGGAATATTTACATTACATGAGTACCTACAGCGTGCATTGGAGTCGTAGAATCAGCTGGACAGGAGCGAGACTTTCGGCAGGAAATCATTAAAAAATTACATTTCCAACAATACATCGTAAGTTGTACGAGAGTCTAAAATAGCAGAAACAGCTCAACCTAGTCTCTGATAGTGGTGAATGTCATAAACATAGTATTTTTAAAAAATAAATCGTGAGTAGATAAGGAGCTTTTTATGCTACGAATATTGTTGCTCTAGTAATGGAACGCTGTCAAGACTGTACCGGTGCTAAGATTTAGTTGTAGTCATATGAGGGAATGTCTTGATTTAAAGCAAAATCTTTCGACCGAGACCAGTGAGGACCCATGGGGTAGTAATCAGAGAAAAATCCGAGTTTAGGAAGAAATCTATCAGAGCTATCCGATGGACCACTTCGCCCCAGTCGAATGAAATTGGTTTGCCTTGGGTTCTCCCGACCGAGCCGAATGAAATTATTCTTTTTGCTGTTTCCTCCAAAACCACCGTGGAAGGACCGTCCGAATCGAATGAAGTTGCTATCTGCCTTTCCTATTCTGGGATATAGTGATCCTGAAACCCACTTCCCACCCAGTCTTCCCGACAACAGATCATGGGAGGGTAAGAAATACCGTTTGTTTTCCATGGGGAGAGATGAGAGAAGTATTGGAAGGCGTTGATCGCTCGACACCTTCAAGGGCTCTTCCCCCAAATCTGACTCTCCTGATCGCCCATATAATGATTGTTGCTCTTGCTGCTGTTCTGCTTGTTGCTGTGGTTGTGTAGAGGCGGCTTCGATTGCACGAACATGTCTGTTTAGCTTCTCATGCGAAGGTTTTGATTCAAGATGGTAAGCATCGACAGGTAGAAGCACTACCAGCAGACACGATGCTAAACTAATCACGATGGTTTCTGTCAAATGCATAGTCTTCTGATCTTGTTCTTCAGAAAAGAATCAAAAATTACTTGTAACTCATAGCACAGGAAAAACTTACATTTTTCAATTCAGGGCACTGACAATTCCCAATTAACTATTTCTCATTTATCAGGTTTAATCGGAGCGGAATAAAAGAATCAAACCGAATACAATTTATACGATTCACGTATCACTGCCTGCATACGTATTTAATACCAGATTTCTTAAACAGCACTTCCTGAACATACACACATGCAAATGAAAGTAAGTGTTAATGGTTACCAAATGGCAATTCCGTCATCAATTTTAACTGTCGTGATTAATGCAACCCACATGAAGGCAATTACGGGTTCCAACGAACTGTGACATATGTTAGTTTCTGTAACTTTCATCCCAATGAATAAAATAAAGTTTTTTCTTCCCTTAATTGAAATGCTCAACGCGGAACTGGAGTCGTCCCATTAATATTGTTTAACATAAGAAACGTTTAGGAATTATTCAAGATTAAAATTTCCCATCATTACTTAATTTTCACATGAATCCTTCCAGTCCAGCAGGACTTCGGCTTTTGTGTTCTACCACCATGAATTAAGTCATATGAAATGCTTGCCTATGTCTGTATATTTTGAAACTTTCTTCGAACCACGAGTGAAAGCCTTGGCTCAATAATCACCTCGACTGATCGTCAATCACGTAGGTGTAGAGTCTTCTGGAAAGTAAGGTACATTCAACACGTGATTACACATGGGACAATTTTCCCTCGGAAAATATGTAATTCAGCAAGAAACATCTTCGAGGAAGTTTATAACAACCTGAGTAGACTACAGTGGGTAAAATAATAAGGAGGAAGTTCTGCCTTTAAGTTCCCCCTCAAGGGAAAGTATGGACTCGGAGATGTTTAATACTTTGGTACTGTTCCATATAATTTGACAATTTCCAAATATAAAAATTCTTGATGCAGATGGTTAAAATTGGTTTTAAAAAAACTTTACATGCTGTCACCTAGTTAAATATGAACTGTAACTTTCAGCCCACCCTTTGAAGGAAACTATCTAGTGAAAGATGTAAAAGAAGGAGACGATTCTTCTCTCAAAGGCTAACGTTTGGGAGGAGGAAGCACAATATGAAATTTAAATGACCTGTGGCCCTTGATGTGCTCGGAGGAAGAGAAGTCGAGGATGAAAGTTCCCTAATGGATTGGTGTCTCTTCCCACCTAGGTGAGAGTTTACATTTTTAATGATACAAAGGCTACGAAAATGTATACTTTATTCAACGAAATTATGATTTCTACGTTAGAGGTGACATACATATCCCATATGTCCCTTACCTACCAGCTTCCCTTTATATCCAGCGTAATGACTCTGGATAAAGGTGGTCCGGAAATCCCGTGGATTGTCTTCCAAGTGGAATTTGATGAGGAGAGAGCTTGAAAAAAAACTTATAGGAGAAATCATACGGTTTTTTCAAATCACGGGGGAAGATTTGTAAAACGTTGAAAATAATTATGGGGGGAACAGGAACTCTTCTTAGGTCTCAGTTAAAATCCATTTATTTAAAAGTACTTTCAGAACGTCACTAAAATACTCAGCCTTGATGTGTACAGGGGATATAAGATATCATTTTTTATCTCGTGCGTATGCACAGAGCACTAAATCCAGACCTTTTGCTAATCCTTAATATATCCGTATCAAAGAGCAAGGAACAAATTTAAAAGTGTTTGGAGATATGCAACGGCCTTCTCATGCCATAGATGAATGATGGAGGACATGAAAACTACAATAGTACAAAAGTGATCTTGGCAAATAATAAAGCTAGTGATTAGTACCGTTTAACCGATAAGCATCATTTAGCGTTGCATTAATACAAGTAATATTTGCAACCACACGAGTCACTGCAAGAAACACTACCAGGTTAATGCAAGACATACAGGCACAGAGCCACATGAAGTTTGTCAATCTAAAGCTTGTAATCTGCTGTTGAAACTGTTTTCAGGAAGTAGGAACTTGGTCACTGCAATCCCCATATTCCCACTGATGCACTCAAGCGCTTAAAATCAAGTTACTGTGATCACCCTTTTGAGTAGACAATCTGGTGAATCAATTCAGTCCAATAAGTTATTGTAGCAATTTGGGATTATGAAAGCGGAAATAATTCCACTTATATTGCATCTGTAAATAGCTACAGTTAAGACTGCACACAAATTCTTGGAACCCCAATGTTTCCACTATGATCACTATTTAAATCCAATACATGTGCGCTGGTCTTAATTGCTTATACAATTAAGCATTCCTGACTTCAACCCATAGATAACGAAGCAGGAAATTTCAATTACAATTTTACTGAAAGTTTCATCCATGATTGTCAGCCAAATATTTTAGTAATAGTCCGTTCTTAGGAAATTCTAGCTTTGGAGAAGGAACGCATCTTCCTATTGTCGTGAAAGCTTCCAACAACTCACATTAATAAATGGTGCGTGGGGACTATTTTTCAATCGATGAAGTATATCACTACCACTAAGAAAGATTCTCTTGTGCATTGTATTTACGAAAATCGGATCAGACAAAAATCTGTCAACTTACGTTTGTACAGCAAGTCTCAGAAATCTTTTATTGTTGATAGAAAAGGTGTGTTCATATGTATGTACACGCTAAGATGAGATTTTGCACAAGTGGTGTCTGGGCTTTTATAATTTTTTTATAGGAAGAAATAAAATAATTTTTCAAGGGAATTGGTATTCATGTCCCACGCAGCATTGAATTCAAGTCTGATGTAAAAACGAAAGGTTTGAAAAATTCAAGAAGCAAGTTTTCTAACTCTTTCCATGAAGTCTGATATAATGACATTGCATTACATATATCTACATATGTATGCTCAAGAAGTTACAAAACGGGGCAACGTGAGTTTGCTGGAATCTAATGATAACAAAGGCCTTCTCCCTATAAGCTTTGAAATTCGAATCGTATGGGCCTGTTTGGAACACTGGGCTCAATAGAATCTCTAATAGCATTTTTGGTTTTGCGGATCCGATTTCTGAAAACAACTTACGAAAGCATTAATATGTGTTTGAAAATCTGGTATTTGCTTCCACCGCAGACGGGATATGACGCAGTAATCAACAAAGCAAGAATGTAATACATTTCTTAAAAACCAGGTTTCTTAATTCTGGGATCAATCAATTTGGTAGAAATTTATGACCGGCTTCCTTTCGTTTCTGGTTTGTTTAAATATCATTACATGAAATTTTTGGCTTTGAGGGAGGAATCCAAATGCTTAAAGTATTAGGGTGGAATGCATACTGGGTCTCTAATGGAAGTTATCCCTAAAATAGCCCACACGTGTGTGTAATTTCGATATTTCAGCGGTCTCCTAATCCCCCCGCTTCCACTGAAAAACGAAGGAAACATCTTGGCTCTTACATGCAAGTAAATACCATATCAGAAGCTACAGTACTACCACTTTTCAGTGGCTTTCTATCGGATCTTGTGTAGTTTTATAGAAAACCAGAATGCTGTGGTTGAAAGTATTCCTTTGCTGGGAAATACAAACATTTACTTACACGTATTATTTCATGAATAAATTAAAACATTAAAACAAATATTTCTTCCTTGTTGTAATGTAGCAGTCGAATTTATTTTCAATTTCCGCACCCGACCACAAAATTCTGACGAGAGACATTTTGTGGGAGAATACTTTCAAAGTCCCGTAGTTGCTCTGTCTGGCTACTCCGTACAAATTTATATGCACATGTTAGGAAGTAAACATCCCTGCGTAGGTTTACTATAGTTTTCAGACAATTTATTATTTATTGTCACATCTCAAAAAACAACTTCCAGAAGAACTTTTTTTCAGAAAACCTATTACATTTCCTGAGCTTACCAAGACGTGACAAGTAACCTTGCAAAATAAGTTTCCAAAGAAATAGCCCATCTCAATACAACTGTAGACCTAGCTTAGGGGAATGCGCTCTAAACTGAAAAATTTCATTGAGTAAAATACACCAAGAGATATCTCGTTAGTAAACGCTGCTGTCCGAACATATAAAAAACACATATGTACCTACTCAAGTTCACGAAAAGGAACAGTCCAAGCATGAACAGAATTGATTACTATTCGAGGAATTTTCTTAAAGGTTGAAATTAACATCTCACGTTTTATCTAATGTTCACATTTCAGAACATTCTTTCTCCCTTCCCTGGAACGCACGTAAGATCATGGAAAAGAAGGTTTCTGAACACTTGTGGATCTTTCACCACTTGCGTGAGTAGTTCCTTCTCGCGGTAGTAATTAAGTGGGCTCAAAGGGAAATGCAAGTGAGAAGTTGGATCCTAATCGCTTCCCGTCGTGTTAAAAGTCTGTCATGCAGTAGGAAAGGCTCCTGCTCAGGTATGTACGTAAGTATGTGATGTGTTCAGCTAAAAAGATTAAGGTTGAGTTGCTGTATCTATTGTTACTCCACGGACCGTCTGTCTTGCTATGCAAATTGACAAATATGACAAGTCATAGTAGTCAGACGTGTAAGTCTGTAAATAGAAAAGTTACCATTGTTGCTTCAACAACGTGTTCACCAACTTTCGGCTGTCGGATTGTATGAAAAACCTAGCCCTGAAGATTTAATTTCAAGGATTATTTATCCTAGAGAATTTAATTGATTAAAAAGACTAAGACTATACTCCTTAAATCCTTTATGTGTAGTTTTAAATGACTGGATTCCGGTTGTGAAAGTCGTAGTAGGAATGGGAGTCAGGGTGAAGGAACGGATCCCCTGAGTGCAACCATTACCCTGACCTTACCACAAGATAGGGAAAAGTCAACTTCCACTGGTTTCAAGGGTAGTTGTAAAAAAAAATCTCATTAAAAGTATTTTTTAATGTAATCCCATTATTTTTACGACAAGAAGACGAGTTTACAATCTATGAAGACAAAAACAATTAGTTTTCACATGCATTTGAGCCCCCATCCATATAAAATGAGCCAGGCTGATGTGAATCAGAGCCGTAAATTGTATCCTTTGTTGAATGAATTGTATTAGCATCTACAATCCTTCGAATTACTAAGGTCAAGTTGCAGGAAAGCCAGGGAACTATATTACTTCCCCGATGTTCCAGATAAGTTGGGGAGATAATCCCGACCGTTGATGTCATTAGTCTGCAGTACATCAAGGGAACTATCAGAACTGGGGCTCTACCTTGAGTCAAATCTCAACTAAATGCTCGTCTCCTCTTCCATGGAAGGGCTGGAGTGATGGCAGAATTAAATCCAGAGTTACCCACTCAAAATGTTTTATATCATTTTTATATTCCTCAGATTCCTCCACAGAATTTCATACTTTTATCCTCACTATCCTCACTAATGTTCCAATCTACTTGTACATTGAGTTTCAATGAATTGAATGCAACCCTCCATTTGCGGGGAAGATGAATCGTCCTTTTGTTTGGATCTAGTTCTAAAGAACTATAAGTCACTCATTTTCCTCAATAGAGTGTAACTGATAAAAACCATACAAATAATTCCGTTCATTTTTGAGGAGAAGTTAGAAATGAGGTAGGATTTAGGAGGCAATTCTTTTCTCAAATGAAATCAAAGCTGGGCCCACCATACATCATCAGTTTCTTCAGAATACATCCCTGTTGTGAGTATTCTAATAGCTTTTAAAATGTTTTTTTCCCCCAAATTTGTTCACCCAATTTATTTTAAGAGATTAGTTAGATCGGAGCTTAATCTCCTCTGATGACCTATTTTTACAACATTGATAAATGTATAAATACAGGTATTCTTCCCAAGGAACAATTAGGGGACGAATTAAAAAACACCCACACTAAAACCTTGCAATTCACTCAGGAAAAATTGGAGGAAGAAAGCCTATATTAGAGGTCAGAACTACATTGAATAATAAATTCTGAGAAAAAGTGACTCCCCTAAACCCTACATTCTCTCCAGACAACTTGAGCCAGGAAGTTGTGCTTCAGTAGCACCATTTTTCATCTTTCGTTTGTTTGCATCCAAACATGTATAAATCTGGAAACCAAATCTCTAGACGGCGGAACAGACACACGTCATTCTAACATGAGAGGGGACAAAATTCGAGGAAAAGGAAGTGACAATTTTGCAAATATTTGAGTATGCCACTGATCGGATTAAAATATTCTTCCCGAACGAAAATATTTACATGGGATCCAATAAAGCTACAATCGGAAACGTCTGGGTTTTTTCAAGTATTGGTCAATAGCAAGATGAGAATTGAATTCAAGGGTTTTTGAATAAGTTGAGAATCCTTTCGAGCTCCTTATGTCGGGGTAATCAAACGCAAAAAAATTGAACTGCTCTGTATACAGTGTATAGTACGTGAGCAGTGGTGGTTACAATGGATTTTTGTTGTGCAAAAGCGGAAACTCTTCACTTTGAAAATAGGGTTAATTCACTTCGGGAGAAAGACGCATACTCTCCAGAATGTGAGAGTATGTATCTCCGAAATGTACTCTAAAGGTAGCTCTCCTGTACAATTAAGTTTTTGGGAAAGCTCCATGCTTACTTGAGATCCTAAATCAAATATTTTTGCTTATTATTATCAGCCTCTACTTATTCTCTTAGTTTTGTCGAGCAGTGCAGTGTTCTCTCAAGTTTACCTTGAACTAATTGAAAATTTATTTATTTTTGGCGTCTAACAAGTGCAACCTATTGAAGAGTCGGCGAGGGGTACACACACAATGTGTCGACATGCATGCGTACTTTTCTGAAATAAATAAATTGAGTTGATTAGAAAACGGAAGAAACTTACTTATATCTAGGAAGTATAATCACGTTGTGTAGATCCAGGAATGGGATATCTGGTCCGATGTCAGTCCAGGAGGTACAGGCTCAAGGTAAACAACTGGAGTAGACCTTGGTGAATTGACAGTGATCTGTGAGCTGAGTTGTATTGATGCAAAGATGATTCTTTTACTTGTTTTGAATCAGTTGGAATGTGTCAGCTTCCAGGAAATAGATTGTACAAAATTATTCTGGAAGAAATGTAAGAGTTGGTTGTTCCGAGATGACAGTGTAGGTTTCAGGTTTCACCGGTTTTTTTTTGCACCCCTGTGAGAAAATAATATCCGGCAGGGGAAGACTTCTTCTATGGATAAAAATCCTCAACTTGAAAAGTCTTTGGAAATACTTTTCTAATTATGAATTTTGTCTACAAGACTTGAGTGTGTAGTTATTCTGTTGCAATTGGCTTCTAATAGACTAGAATTTTACTAGATGACGAAGACGACATGCAAGGAGTCGCTATGAGGGACACAAGGCCTGCCACCGCATCTTTATACATTCTCAGTTAGCCCTGCGCCCTTTTCATCTCCTTCAGATCATCCCATATTTCCTCTCCAGGTTCCCACGTACCTTGAAGAACAAAATTTTCGGATTGGGGCTCCTACTCATACCATAGCCATCCTCCATTAAATCGTTCCTTTAAAGGTACGTTTGTGCATTGCAGAACCCACGACTGCCACGGATTCTCCTGAATACCCTCAGCGGCTTGTTACATCTCAATAGCACAGGATCTCTACGCATCAGAAAGGAACATAGTCCAGACAGTTCTACAACTACCCTTTGATTCCTACCTCCTCATGGAAGTTGGAGAGAGGAAGCGAATTAAACGCCGTGGTATCATAAAAGTGGAGCTGCTGTGGGGATGGGACACAAAAGTACTTGGGTTTAGAGTTATTGCATGTAAGTTTTTTCTCAAGTACATATACATGACATAACATGTGTGAACGGCTCAAGAACTACCAAAACATTAAAAAATATATTTACGCCCACTTCTTTTGTTTATTCCTTCATTGTCTGTTATTATGGGTGGGTATATCAAGTAGGCGTAATGGCAGTGACATTAGACAATGGTCAGTAATGTATCTAATAGTAAATGTTTTTATTATTTAGATAGGAAATTCCAGAAGAAAATTAATTAAACATGCCTACAGTTACTCAAAATCTATTTAAAATTTTAACGGCATGCAGTATCATGCAATACAAACATATTGGTCTTAAAACATAAATTTTTGAAATGAGCTGGCTTGATTGGCTCCTTGGATTTAAAATTTAATTCGGCAGCAGAAATTAAATGAGTAAAAAGTTATTTTTTTATGCTAGTCAAGGCCTTGCAATCGGTTTTCATCTTTTTAATCACAACTCAATGATTTAACATGTGGAATAATGTAATTAGGCATAGACATATGGCGATCTTCCTATAATCCATGGGTTGGCCCTTGATCCATATAAACTTCCCTTGAGTAAAGACTCTACTTTCACTCACTTTTCAAAATCGTTCAAGACAACTCTGGCTACGTTTAATAGAGACACTTGGGCTTACTTAATGTACAAAATTGAATTTATTAGAATATTAATTAAAAATCGGAGATTACTTCCGACCTACTTGAAAGGTTGTGCGTACTGTAGCAATGTGAGCGTCGCAAAATCAGCTCCTCGAAGATTCACCTTGAGAAGCTGAATGAAATAATGTATATGTATATTTCTGTAACTCATTTTTATTAATGTAACACTTATAACCAGCTATGTAGCATAAAATCCAACCAGTCTCAATCCAGTTATTGAAATTGACGTTCTTTGAATTCATTTCAATTCTGAAATTTAACTATAAATATTGTGTTCCACTTAACGTTTCAAAAATGCCGGCTGCAGCTGACATTTCTACTTTTTCTTTCCTCATTCTCTTCATTTCCTACTAATACATTTCGGAGGATGTGATTGTAATTTAGCAAAATATCGGACGAACATAATGCCTGGAGAATGACACTGTTCTACTACATATGTATGACCTTATATATAAATACGTTATACGTACAATTGGATAGAATAGAATGATTGGGGCTCCATTGGTTGTGCAGCTGGTCTTTTGTGCTGCTGTCCTCGGATGCTGCGGAAGTCCTCCGTGGAATTATTGCAGTCACCCAAAAATTGAATAAAAGAAAAGGAGGGAGGGTTGAGGGGGGTTAATGTTAGCACGTGAAATATCCAACAGTTATGATAAAGGTCCGGAGTCTTTTCACATCTACTATGTGCTCATCTCAGGACTCTATAGATATAAATTTTAGGAATAGTTCCTATTAAGGTTAATCCTGTGCCATTTTATAATGTGTCATCTCAATCATGAGAAAGCACTTCATTCGCACCGTTTTCCACAAATCCATTTCCTGTTCAGGGTTATTTTTGAGAACATAGCTGCACATGGAGTTTAAACTCCGAATGTAACCACACCAGTTGCATCGAAAGGTTTGATAAACTTCTGCTCACCATAAATAGGAACCCACCTACAACTTGCGAGTAAACGAGGGCGAGCCTTTAATTCGGTAGAGTAAACAATGTCATCTAATGTCTGGATAGCCATGCAAAAGGTTTACAACAATTTTATTTCCCCCATGTCTACGTTGTCTGATTACGACTTCAGTCCATGAAACCCTACCTTCTTAATCAATGCAATGGAGAAAACAAGTGAAAGTCTTTAAAGTGACAGAATTGAACAGAACTTCCTGAACTACTACGTGTCTTCTGAAATGGGTCATTCTTACAAGTAACATGGTATATCAGTACGATGATACAATAATTTATTATTATAGCCTGGTCTGTGTTAGTAGTTTCTCCAAAGTTCCATTCTAAAAGTGTGTGCCCTATATGTATAAGTCCAAGGAATTCCGTAGAAATATTTCAATACTACTCTGCTATATCATTAATTCCTTGATGAGAACTGCTGGATTAACAAAGCAGGCCCCATATAATCCGGGTAAGAAATAAAATTTACTGATTATACCATGCTTTGTAATTTGGTGCAGACCATGAGGATAACAGGTAACATTGAGAAAGTATTTACTTTGAAAGGAAATTGCTGTGAGCGTTTTAAGTATTCAAAACGTTTAAGCTACCGATTCATTGAATGACCGTTCCGGCAAGGTACACACGTATTTAGGTAGACATTTCTTTTGAACTCAAGAGCTGTGGATTGCGGACTTTGATCACGACAATGGTATTTAAATTTTTCAAGTTCCCAGTAATAATGCACGTAACGATACATACATACAAGGAATAGGTACTACTTTTGCTGGTAATTTTATGATTGCTGAGGTATGTGCGTTACCACAGACAGGCTGCCAGAGGTTATGGGCTTCACGGATCTCCTCCTCCCAGAGCTTCCCAGGAGAGTTTACAGACTGTGAGGTAAACGCATAGAGGTGAATTAGAATTATGGGAAACATTGGAACATGTAAATAGTTTCTAGTGCCCTGTTTTGAATCAAGAGCAGTTCCACATTTAGGTATTTATCTTCTTATCACGTTTGCGTATTATAGCAAAAAATCTGATTTCAACATCAGCACAGTACAGCGCACCCAAAATGTGTTCCAGCGTGTGAAGAATAACTGGAATTAATAATCACACCAAGGACACCATGACAAGTTGTTATGAATAATAACAAGTAATGCTCTGGCACTAGTCACGTCGAGTAGGAAAAATGAGAATCACAGACCAAAGTGTGTCCAAAAGATACTATTACAATTTAGGTGGGCTTCCCTGTAATTGGATTAGAATCGGAAACCCAAATCTCTGGCGAATTCTGACGAGTTGAAAGCCTATCACATAGAAATTTGGACTTC
The DNA here is from genome assembly GCA_947179485.1 of Allacma fusca. NCBI lineage: Eukaryota > Metazoa > Arthropoda > Collembola > Symphypleona > Sminthuridae > Allacma > Allacma fusca. The sequence goes on along the minus strand of OX359249.1, from coordinate 44,759,214 downwards.
TTTTTTTTTACTAGGACACATGTCTGCTGACACCCAAATACAATATGAGGGGGGAAATCATGCAAAACCTGTTGGGAGCCTCATATGTGTTCGGGGTATTTGCATGAGAATAATATGCATGTCTTAAATAGGACCAGGTTTCAGGTGGAAGACTTGTACGTACATAGGGACGATACATTGCACTGATAATTTAATTGCATAAACTGATGAGCTCCTGTAGCACTAGCTAAAACACTACAGGGGGTATTCTACATGTATTTATGCATTATGTGTAAGATTCGATATCGTATACATACTGGAGCCTGTGCACGAAATGAATGCAGAGATTGCACGATTTTTTGAGGTGGTGGACAACTTGAGCATGTTCAAGCACAAGTTCTCTCCCCATCTCCTCTCGATTATTTTTTCCAGGTCACAAAGCCCCACCATGCCCTCCATTCTCCAATGTTTTTCTGGTTGAAACTAATTCACAGATTATTAGCTCGGGAAAAATTGCAATATTGGCACTACTATAAAGCATACAGCATAATTATTTATACTGTCCTGTTCCCTATGCCGGTATAAGCGGTCTCACAGCTGCGGTGGGAAAGGTGCAAGTTAAAAAAAAGCTGATGGACCGCAGGAATTAAACAACACTTTCGCCTCAGTTCCATTTCCTAAATCAACGAGGAAAGTTGTAGCTACTCCTTTCAGGCTAGTTCATTTATCCCTATTCTAGTCAACTTGGCTTGTAAATGTATCGATTAGGTCTTCACAAACTGAAAACATAACTGACTTTCTCCTTTGATATCTTCCACTATCCAAGTGTTCCGTTGTCTACAACAGAAACTACGAGGAAGTATCGTTTTTCAATGTTATTTCTGTACAAAAATATTTAATTAAAAGGAAAACATATGACTAACTGGTGAAGCTCGCGTTACAAGACCATCCGGAAACATGAATTCCAAGACGGGGTCGAGGGAGGCCCTGCTGAACAGCGGTAGTATTGACAGCGAGCCGGGATCAACCAATGGCCAGGAAATTCTGGAAGATAGTGGAAGCTTAACAGCGGAAGAAAAGAGATTTCTTCTCATGGTTGAAAGGGGAGATGTAGCCAATGTTAAAAGGTCAGCTGCAGCTTCATCTTTCTTACTCGCGTTTCCAATTTTATTCATAAAACGAAATTGAAATGTTTTCCTCACGGCAGGGCACCTGTCACAATTTGGTTTACTATTTAGTCCACAGATTAAATATTAAAATTCTACGTCTATCCCTGCACTAACTAAGCCTCACATGTGCATTCGATTTACCATTAGTACAGAACATTTGAAACGAAAAGGTATAAAAAGTGTAAAGAATTTCCCTGTACAATGTAAAAGGTTATTAACTTTAGGGATGCCCTGTGAGTTTTAAAATCGATTTCTGCATCAATTTTGTCATATGCGGTTTTCAGTTGAGTATTTCAGCTCCTTTTCTAACTTTTCAAAATGTGAATAGCTCTCGGTGCTCTTCCACACACGAATCGTATATATTAATAATTATATTTATATAAAAGAAGTAATCCGCACGTAGCACAAGTTGGGAGCTGCGGAACGGAATTTTCCCCAAGCATGTTGCCCTCATATTGAATATTACAAGTAAGATGCCCACAATGATGCACACCCCTGTTGCCACTTATGAAAGTGTACTTCACGAAGTCAGAAATTATTTTGTCAAATTTAACAATGTCATGGAGTGTCAGCGGTTGTCGAGTGGCGTACGAGTCTTGATTTAATGACAAATCGGATGCCATCGACCATGGTAAAGGAATGACCAAATCCTGTACACCTTTTATCTTTTCAATTGTGACTGACGCCGTTTACTCATTTAAATTTCAGAATTGTAATTTTATTTCTGATGGTTACCACAGGCTTTTAGATTCGCACAAGGGAAATCCTGACGTTCTCTCAGTGGATTGTACTGACCCACTTGGTCGCTCTGCTCTGATCATGGGGATCGAAAATGAGAATTATGAATTGATTGAGATGCTGCTGAATGAAGGCTGCAAAGTCAAGGTGAGCCTGGAACAGCGCTTTTAAACCGTGTATTGTTCCTCTGCTCAATAAAAAGTTATGTTGCAATTCTATCCCTTCTTTCAGCTCTTACTCATAATGAAATTCCCAATTTTTAAGATTAAATGGACACTAGTAATAAATTGTTTTTAATTACTAACTAATTGCTTCAATGGAATTTCAATAATTTTTCCAAACTATTCCTGTGGTTTTTCTATTTTCTTAATTATCATATTTAAGTCTTTGAGTCTTTTCGCTCCATGCTTTCTCCTTTCTCTTAGAACTTAGAATTAGATGATTGTATCCTTAAAATGTAGTTTTATTCCTCAAGTGAGGCATTCTTTCAAAATCAAATTGTATTGATTGAGTGCTCATAAATTTGTGTACGAAGGATGTAAAAATGTGCTAGTGCACCGAGTAATCTCAATTGAGAACATACGCTGTTGCAACCAGCCTGGTTCAAGTGCACTCACTTTCTCCACAGGAACGCTGGGAAGGCAGTAGTGTAGAAAAATCTTGGCTGTATAGTCGGAAACGCGTGGCTTTCTCAAATTGAATATGTAGAGAGGGTGAAATAGACATTTCTTGTTTGTAATGATTTCAGGATGCTCTTTTGCACGCAATCAAAGAAGAATACGTTGAGGCAGTTGAGCTTCTCCTCGAATGGGAAGAAGTTCATCATCAAGCAGGAACACCTTACGTAAGTCTCCTGATTGAAAATAACATCTCATATAAAAATAATTGTTAGATACTTATTTCTTTCCATTCGTAAAAAGTCTTCAAATTTTTAGGCGACAGCAATGTCATCCGGTCCATGAGTTTCAAAAATTGGGAAAGCTCTTCCCACAATTGTACATGTTACCCAGAAATATAGAACAGTTGAAAGACAGATGTGAGCTATAGGGTAGCATAGTTCCCTATATTGGCGTGTATGTGCCTATAATAAATATTTGCCAAGGGCTTCACCTTCACCTTCAAAAAAAAGACAGGGAGTCTCTACGTGCACAGACAGAGGAAATATTCTTTTACATTTTATGCCAGCACCTGTAGATTTAAAAGGATCTTCCGCGTCACGCAGCCCATCATAGTTAGGACAAGGAAGATGTCACGTTAGAACTCACACATTCGTAATGTAATCAAAACATGTACGTCAAATATGTACAACCAACTGCAGTACCACCTACTGTAGAATGTGCATTTTGATTGCGCTATCCCAGCTACATTTATGACTGTCTGTATTTAATGATACAGCCCTAGCAATAAAATTATAATATTAAAGCTATAATTCTACACACCAGAACGAACAAAGTCTCTGTTTACATCCCTTTTAAAGCAAACACCAAGGAAGTAGTTAGCGTTACAAGAACAGTTGAAAGAGGATTTTCCCGGAAATAGAAAATATTTTTGCAGTTACATTATTGGCTAAATTGTACACAGGATGTTTTTCTTAAAGCTTTCTTACAATTAGAATTTCAATCCATATAGTTCATTTACATAGCATTGTCGGCGGTGTGGATATATCCCCACATGATAGCTTACCTGCAGTTCTAGCAACATTCCTTGTTTAATACAATGGTTATTTTTGCACATACCAAGGCAGACATTCAGTGTTAAATTGTACCATGAAAACACTAAACTTGCCTTCCAGATATTTTCCTCATCCAATTTGAAAGCTAGGAACGTTTTCGTCCAAAGACCTGAAAAATATTAGGAACTGCATTCACTCTACTAATGTTTCTTTGAAATCTCATTTTGACATTCTAAAACTGTGATACCTTCAGAAAAAACCTTTTATATAATAATTATACAATTCCATGTATGTAATGTATAGATACTCTGGAGATATTTTTATTTGACTAATGCGTCTGTTGCAAATTTAAAACCGGAAGGAAGGTATTTCCTAGTAAAAGCTAGCTTCCCGTGTTATGTTGAGTTTTTGCACAAAATTCGTTCTGGAAAGTATTGCAAAAGTAATACATACAATTATATTGTTCCGGATATTTGTTTTTAGTGTAAGCCCTATAGGAGCACCTGAGAATGGAGGACTGACTCACCGTTTATTTAATTGTATTGTCTAATCTTCTCAATTCTGTTTTTGTATGCATGCATATAGTCCTGAATCAGGATTCCTGATGGTCAGGCATTAGTTTTGTTAGTAATTACTAATGTGGCCTCTCTCTCTCTGTCTGTTGTAGTGTAAGGTTTCCATGAATTGGCACAGTCTCATTGTGGAATGTCTGAGCCGTTTGTACTTGAAGGTATATGAACAAGGGCCAGGGAAGAATTAAACATTTGCATTCATGCTTTTCGAGAAATGTAATGTATCGATTAGGTGACTATGCAAGGCTAATGACGATGCCAAGCACTGTCGGACTTATTACAAAAATTCTCCGTACAGAATGGAATTATGAAGCCATTCAAGTTGAGCAGTTGCTGTCTTTTTCTATTTTTTCCTGTATGGTGAAAATAGACACTCGGTGCTACTATCCTACATAGGAGACCTAGTTATTGCCCCAATGTTACGATGGCTCCTCCTGGAGTGACAGAATTTATTTTCTACCGTACAGGAGATAAATGGAAGACATTATTTTTAAAGAGGTGCTTGTATGCTGGAATGCAAGTAACAAAGTACGCTATGTATTCGCAAAGGGAAGGTGTAAATTCTTTATTTTGCATTTACTTCAACGTCCATGACGATTCCGTAACTTCCATAGGAATGACGTGCCGTGGAACAGTATCCAGACTTCCCCAGACTTTCAAAAATGATTGTGATCCTTAGGGTCTCCATCTTAGTACTCCCTTCTGCTCTAAAAAGACAAAAAGGAAGAGTGCGTTCAAGGAGAAATCTTTTTGAATTGAGTTAAAGGGTAAATAGTCATAAAATTTTAATGATTTCACACATGGCCTCACTACACCTTTGTTCTTCTGAAGCTGATACTACTGGCTACGCTGTAGTATTGTATAATTTGGAGGAATAGCCTCCAGGTAGGGAAGACCTCTTTAAACTGGTGCAGATGACATGACAAGGATGTTTTCTAAGATAATATTTGTAACAATTTCCAGTCATCACCTAGTCACCTGTAACTTCGCAAGTCATTTTTTAGTCTAGTCTACCATAGGCAGATGACACCGCACATGTTCAAACATTTACCATATTCTCAACCGATTGAAATCTCTGACTGACAGTTCCAAGCCCACAGAAGGGGATAGCTCCTTCTAATATTTTTCAAGGAATTCGAATGTTTTCTTACGACTCAGTTAGATATTTTGTTAGAGATGAGCCCATATTTACAAAACTTTAGTAATTTAGTTGCAGATTCTGTAAAATGTTATGTTGTTATTGTGAGTAAGTACCTATACCGTTGATATCAAATCGGTATCCACGGATGTAGATGTTCTCATGAAAAATAGTCTTTTGACAACAGGATAGCCCGGAACTCTGGTAGAGGTGAGGTACATAGATCGGAACTACATATGTACAGACAGATACTTGGAGCTTTCTTTGTCCCTTACAGAGTTGGGAAGCAGCGGATCGAGATACGGCTAAATTCACCCCTGACATCACACCGTTGATTTTGGCTGCACACAAGAATAACTACGAGATTATCAAAATTCTGTTGGATCGTGGGGCGACGCTTCCCGTACCTCATGATGTCAAGTGCGGCTGTGATACGTGTGTAACAACTTCCACCGAAGATTCACTCCGATATTCCATGTGAGTTTTTCCCGTTCTGTTCATTATGCAGGCCGACAGAGTTCAACTACAGAGAAAATTTTCCTACACAATCGGATTTCCCCACGATGGAGAGAAACAAGTGGGAAATAAATTATTTCTTTTCATTCTATAATGCCGCAACATTCAGTCAAAGTTACTGTTCCGGCATGCTACACTACTTCGATTTCCTACTTTGATCAATTTATTTTGTAATTCTCCTGTACTAATGATTTTGTACTTGCTATTACATTATGAGTAAAATGTTTCATACTGTCTGTTTACTCTGATTAGAAATTTATGAATACTATTTAATATTTTACAAGTGTCTACGTGTGCAAAAATGGAAAGAAACAAAGGGAATTTTTTTGAAAAAATTATGAGCAAGTTTAATTATTCAATTATTGGATTCAAAGTTATCAATAAGACTTCACAGGTAATAAGAGTTTCAAAATATTTTGACTCTTAAAGAAATGTCAAATGTTTAATAAACAATTAACTAAACTGCTTCCAGCCTTGAGTATGTGGAGTAGTAGTTGAAATAAATATAGAATAAATTTAAAAATGTAATTTATTGGAAACTTTTAGTTGAGATAATGGTAAAATTATTTACTCGTGATTCAATGAAAATTGTATGCCTTTCTTTTCCTCTTTCCCATGCAATAGGTCTCGAATAAATGCATACCGAGCGCTGGCCAGTCCTTCATTAATTTGTTTGTCGTCCAAAGATCCGTTCTTGACAGCCTTTGAGCTTTCGTGGGAGCTACGACGATTAGCCAAAGCTGAGGCAGAGTTTCGGGCTGATTACAACGTAAGTTCTCATGTTAAAATGTGTAGTTACCAGGAGTATGCACATATGTATATGTACGTATGTCCGTGGACTATAAATTTATTTTATTCCTTTGCAACCATACACCTGACTGGTTGAATCTACAATTTATAAAATGTAAACAAACTCCGTATCCCTTATTCCCGCGTAAATAATTCCAGTTTGCTAGAAACCGGTCAACTTTTAACCTTTCCTATCCACATCGGACAAATTACATGAGCTCCAACTCAATTTTACATTTCAACCTCCAGCTTACCGAAGTGATGGTAGATAAATCACGGAAATAAAAAGTTGAGCTTCGTTGTTAATATTCATTTCAGTGTAACCGAATTCCCATGAGCAATAATTGCGGCCTGATTGGCAGCAGATTTTGATCCCTTGTGTTTAAATTTGAAATGTATCTTTCAAAGATATTTCACCACTTTCTTAAATAGAAACAGTCCGTTGTAAACTTTTCACGCTGGTATGCAAACTTTCTTTATTCAATATTGATGAACTCAGCATGCCCAAACTTTTTCTCAAGACCTTCGATAGACGTGCTCGTATCCTTCAGTAAGAGCTCGATAAAGTAAAATGTTCCTAGTTTTAACACACTATATATGTACAGTATGTGCATTCCAGACACCCACGCTTCCTTGGGACAATGTTTACGGAGCCCGTAAATGCTACCTTCAAATGAACCCTTAACGGTGCGAGGAGTTGCCGTGCTTTATTTTGATTCTTCAATTCCCGAAACTGCTCATTACCGGTGGACGTTTCCATTTCACCATAAAAGTTTTGAAATATTAGTAGGAGGTGGGAAATAGAGTCACGTATGTTTCAGAAGTAAGTAGACAGGCTACATGTGTAAAAAAAAAAGTTTTTGAATTTCATGTTACTCGCCAAAGAAAAATGAGAGTTGAGTCAAGCTGCAAGCGGATCACAATTGCTTTCTCTCAGCTTGATACTCGACATTGTAGTGCAATATTGCCTATTAAAAACGTGATTCTTTCTCCAGTGGCTTTCATTGTTGGTCCTCACAGATAAGAGACCCCAAGTCATGTGACACAGGCACTCAGGGGGATTAGCACCGTGAGTCCTTTTTGACAAGGCTTAAGTAACTATTAAAATTTGCACTTACATACACCCATATGTACGCTAGCTCAGAGGCGGAAGGGGTAGAACCAGATTTTGTTTTTATTAGTGTCATATCCCCTTAATAACTCCCATCAAACAGATTCAGTTTTCGGGTAGTGCCATTCAACTTTTACTTCATTTGTAAAATTGATTCGGACTCTATTACAACATTACCATGCGTGGGTTGAAATGTGGAGTAGCCTAATATATCTTTGGAACACGATATCATGAAACGCTATGTAAGTCCCATATTGAGGGTGGACATAGTCCATATACTGTACGTACTTACGTGGGAAGACGTCACTCTGGTTTAAAAATATTGAGGCTTTTTTATTTTTATTAACGAAATATATTTTTTTCTTTTGCATAAATATAATTCTTTTTTTTTTCGGTGAGAATGCCTGAACATGAAAGTAGGAAGAGCCGCATGACCAATTATTACATCCGACTCTGTCAGTAAAGCTGAGAAGGAAAGAGGAATTAAAATCGAGAGTTAGCAAAAGAAGTGTTACATGTTTTGAAAAACTTTAGGAGAAAGGAGGACTAGGTTATTCCCTGGTCAAAGTGCGTGCAAAAGGTTATCTTTCTGAAACATGGGGTATTAATCTAATGGATTGCTGGAGTACAATTGAAAACTTTTCAAGTTTTCATTGAAATCCATTGACCGCTTCACTTATGGAAGTGGAAATAAGGTTCAGTGAGTCTAAAGAAAGGAGAAGAGGCTTATGTAAGTGTAGTTGTGACTGTATTTGACACCAAGGAAAGTTGAAACAGCCATTGCACGTTATTAACTTAATAAGCTACGGTTCGGAAAGATAAAGCTCTATGAGAACCCATGTTCGTGTGGGAGTAGATGGTCTTGTTCATGCCTGGCTTCTGTATTATACTAGGCAGTGAGTGGGTCTCCTTGTGCTCAGATTAATGTTGCTCAGGACATGATTTTACAATACAGACGACAAGCTGGAAATGCTAAGCTGGGGTGAAAGTCGAACTCACTGGATTCAATAAGAAGGCTGGAGTGGGGGAAAAAAATATGAGCTTAACATTGCTCAAGGAAATCAACACCGGCTTATACCATTTAACCCATTTCTTCTGAATCGTACAGAATTGAAAGCTACTACAAACAATATTTTCTTAGTTGACTTTCGCTTTTGATTTCAACGTTCAAATTTACCTCAGGGTATGATAATAGCATATAAAATTTAAATTACATAAAAAAATAAAACAAGAAACTGGAAATGGAGTAAGTTGTGGGGAGAGTCTACCTTTCCCAATAAATTGCTTTAGTATCTCTACCAGGAAGTTTTCAAGGTCCAAGAAATACATTGAGTTTAACCTTCAAATTAAAAAATCCTTACAATTATTTTTAAAAACTTTAGCCTAATTTCACCTCCGTAACTGTTTATACTCCTAGTATTTTAATTAAATCGGAAGAAACTTGAACAAGTAGGTATTGAAATAAGCAGGGAAATGGGTAATTCGATTGAGTAGCTCCACTTCAAGGAGCAACACATGCAATTTAGAACTTAAAGCATTAGATGAATTCTAAAACTGGTGTGTTCTTCATGTTAATTAAGAAACAACAAAAACTGTAACCATGGAAAACACGTGAGTTTCATAATTTGAGTTTGTATTCCTTGAATAGTTGCACAGCTGTAAAATCCAAATGAAGGAAACCAACCAATTATGCGCATATTCAAAAAAGTAAGAGTGGAGGTAAAGAACAGAAGTCATTAATTAACTTTTACCCAGCAATTTCCTTCAGGTTGATATTAATTACAAAATTTTGTAGAAATGAATACTTATTAGAAACATATTGTACCTGAAAGTGATGCTGCCTCCCATTGGGGAAAGTGTTTTCTATAATAATGTAAATATCATCTTCCCCCAAAGTTTCCCAGTTTCATTTTTTTCATGGAACCCAAATTCAAGCATGGATGTCTACTCCTACATGCAACAAGCACAGGATGAAACAAAATTCAAAGAGAAAGCTTGAATTTATAGAGACAGTAAATTATGACACTCAAGTCTGAGAGAACACAAGCGCAAGATTCTTGCAACACTGCGTCCCTATAATTAAATATTGGGACAAAAAAGAAATTACGTTCGTGTCAAGCGGATGAATCAATGGAGAGGAATAAGTATGTGATGATTTTGTTCTTGCACAGGAATTGCGTTCACAATGTCAAGACTTCGCTACAACACTTTTGGGTCACGCAAGAACATCTGTAGAATTGCAAACTCTCTTGAATCATCGGTCAAGCAGGGGAGGGGATGAGGGCTGGGAACCTGGTGAGAAGCAGGGCCTTGAGCGTCTCAAATTAGCCATCAAGTATAAACAGAAAAAGGTGAGTTGATGGTTTCCATGTTTATTGTACTGTGAAAATTAATTATATTACCTACATATACATACATGTAGATGTATTTATTAATTACGGAAGGTTTAATAAAAGGAATGTTCTCAGTACCTCCCCATATTACATAACTTTAAGGAACTTGAGCTTCTATTCTTTTGTGTCACTTTAGACCTGGATATTTGCACTGTCGTTATGACTCGTATTAGGTGTCACATAAAATAGGCAGCTGCATATAACCTTCTCCAAACTTTTAACCTCGAGAGCTAAAACTTTGAAAATGTACTAATCAAATAATGCCCAAAAATATTTTCAAGGGTTTTGAATTAGTTCAAGTGGTTTAGACTGACTACCATTCAAATCAGTTTGTATTACCCCTTAATACTGATAAGTTCCAAGGGTTCACATTTTCCCGAAGGTTATTCTAATAAAAAATTGCCTACTTGATGAACATTTTTCCTTCCTTCTAACTCTAGTTCGTTGCTCATCCATCCGTTCAGCAACTCTTAGCCGCAATGTGGTACGAGGGCCTTCCAGGTTTTCGAAGGAAAACTTTATCGGCACAGGTTAGAACCAAGCAAGTTTTGACTTGACTCCTGCCTGTAATATCAAATAAGTTATTTATAAAACATTTTGCATGTATTATTCATTCTCCTACTGATTCGGAAACGAATTTGTGTGTGTGTGTAAGTCAGAAAAAAATCAATGATTGTGGAATACAATCTCGAATTTCTTTGAGTCCTGGATCCCGGATGCTTGTTTCTGATCAGGCTATTTCCGTCAAATATTTATATCACAGTACCATTTTGAGTACTGAAATCTGTGGGCCCTGCAGAACAAAAATAAGCTGAAATCTTCAGAAAACGGAAAGTGGAAGTGAAGAGGGGGGATGTTTTAAATTGTTTCTGTTTCATTTTGATATGGAAATGTATTACATATTAAACAGATCGTAGATGTGGCAAAATTAGGAATGTCCTTTCCTCTCAACTGTGCCTCATATATGTTGCGTCCTGGTTCGGAAAGAGGACAATTTATGAAAAAACCTTTCGTTAAATTTATTTCTCACTCCAGTTCCTATGTCTTCTTTTTGAGTAAGTTTTATTGAATTCATGAGTCTTTTTGACTTTGCAAAGTAGACTTACTTGGCTGTTGGAAGTAGATACTAGAGTTGTACCACTACAACATTTGGAAAGTATCACTACCCTGTTTCCTTACTCTCGGGTTATTAATTTGCTTATATGTATGGTTGAACATGTTGTCAGTAAAAAATTAGCCCGAAGTTTCACTACTGTCTTGAAATAAAACCATAGTTGGAGTAAATTTTATTTCCTAAGAATAAACAAAAATAGATATAGAATTCCCACCTCAAGCCATTATTTTCATGGACGTTGGAACCAGGTACATATATTTATGATGAATTGCTTTTGATGCTCCCCTCAGCCCTTCTGGCAGCTGCATCTCAGCGCTTGGAATTCGTTGTGCTAGAATTTTTTGGTAATGCGTGGATTCATCAGCTCCTGCAAGAATGGCAATTAAAAGAACGAGGGGGTCTTCCGGGGCTTGTAGAGTCAGCCATCGTTCTCTACATTGTGGGTTAGATATTTTTTTCCTTCCGAATTTCAAAGGATCTTTCCAATTTGCTCTCATTAGATAATATTACGTTTCATTACGCAATTATACCGGCTTCATTATTTTAAATGTATTCAAGGTTACCTTCACTTGTTTATGTTGGTTTTAACACTGAGGATGGGCTTTGCTAGATGTGTAATTAGTTTATCTATAACTACATCTAACAGGTTGGATATGGACGGAAATCAAATCATTGTGGAGTGATGGCATTGTGGCTTACGTGTCTGATCTGTGGAACATTGTGGACTTGATAACAAATACATTTTATGTAACCTGGATTGCCCTTCGAGTCGTGGCATTTTATATAGTTATGGTGAGTACATCAATTGGTTTATTTTGAGATTTCAGAATCAGGAAACGGAACGAGTCTCACAACTTTAGACATCAAATAATTGAAAATTCATTGGACAAACTGTTTGAAGTTGTGTGGTGCTAGGAATGGGATGGGAACATAAAATTTCCCCTTCCTCTGCGTATGTTTGCTCTAGTGAAGTGTAAAGTGTAACTGAACGTCCCAACTTCAAAAAAATCCGTCGTTTTTGTGAGTGTAATGGGTGAGGGTAAAAAAAACTAGGGTATTATATGTACGTATGGACCCTGGAGGTGCATTCTTGAGTGAAATCTTTCTTATAACGTTTTTAAAGTTTTAGAAGACAAAGACATTTTTTTGCCACTACTGACATTGACGAATGCTGTAGATTATGCATAGGGACATTGAGAATGTGGCAAATATCATACGAAATTCTGAATTCATTTATTCCCTTCGAATTTTTAGGGAAACGAGACATCTTCAAGAATAATAATAGTAATAATTATTATTCAAGTAAACTTTTATTTCTTTAAATAATTGTTTTACGAAAATCTATTGTAGCGTGAGGAGAGTCAAGGCATAAATCCGTACTACCCACGAGAACACTGGGATATGTTCGATCCAATGCTTCTGTCCGAAGGAATGTTTGGCGCGGCTATGATCTTCAGGTACTAAATACTCTGAATTAATATTTTAGTTCAAGCAATGTTAACGTATTAAATTTCTTTTTTACAGTTTTCTCAAACTAGTACACATGTTCAGCATAAATCCACATTTGGGACCTTTGCAAATATCATTGGGTCGAATGGTCGTGGATATTCTGAAGTTTTTCTTTATATACTCACTTGTGCTGTTCGCTTTCGGTTGTGGTGAGCATTCCACATTGCAAAAGAAAGTACTCGTTCGTTGTATGGGTTTCCACGAGTTATTAACAATGCCATCTTTTGACAGGATTGAACCAACTTTTATGGTACTATGCGGATCTGGAAAAGAAAAAATGCTACGGGCCAGAATTTATTGTTGGAGAAAATGGTGAAAAGGAATTACTCGACAAAGGGGATTCTTGCTTTATATGGAGACGCTTTGCAAAGTAATACCATTCTCCCAATTCTCCTTCCCTAACTGTACAGTACTGCCCATTTAAAAATCACTTCCATCTTCAAAACAGGAATTCAAAGTTTTAGCAAGGAAGGAGAATTTTTCCCAATTTAATAAGACAATGAACGCTCCTACCCATCACATGAAGGAGCTAATTTAAATGTGCTCTGTGTCAAATGTGCGCAAAAAGATCAAAGCTTTAAATGTTTTCATGATTTTTGCAGCAGCATTCATAAGATTTCCGAACATTTCATCCAAGTTTATATATTTACAGGCTACCTGAATCTACCAGGCTAATTAAACCTAGATAGACCTCTGTAAACTATGCCAGTTTTCCTGAACGTGAGTTTACTCATGAGGGAGGTAATTTTACGGTAGTGAACATACAAACATTCGAGTATCATGTTAATGATGCATCAAATATTTACACCTGTAAAACTACCTCTGCTAAAAATCTGCAAACTTTTTTATATCTTAAATTTTATTCTGAAAACATACTTGTACATCCATCTCCTTTTTTCTCACCAGCTATACCGGGATGCATACGGGCGTTGTGAGATGATTTTCAGGAAAGAGTAAAAGAAGTTTCGTGAAAGTGGTGAAAGTGGGATGTTTACAAGCTAGAAACTAGGCTTTGTTTTGGGGGTTCCTCTTATTTGAGAGCCGTCAGTGTTAAAAGAAATGAATAATGATGTTTGGTTGTGCCTCCATATTTTTATTCGTAATAGTAACAACTATGTATATCTATACCCATTCACACTCTCAATAGGAAATATCAGTAAATATTGTACAAATTGATACTAGGGTTTAAATACTGGGGTTTTAATATGAAAATGGTTTGGGATTTGCTTTCAGTCTGTTTGAAACATCACAGTCACTTTTTTGGGCAAGTTTTGGATTGGTTGAATTAGACGCATTTGATTTGCAAGGAATTCAAGGTTTCACGAGATTTTGGGGTTTATTAATGTTCGGATCGTACTCCGTGATAAACGTAAGTGGTAGGAGGATAATAATCAAAACAAATTTCTGTAGTATCATCTCTGGAGGCTACTTAAAACATAATGCTTAACTTACAATACTGGCTTTGTTAATCTTGCAGGTGATTGTGCTCCTTAACATGTTGATTGCCATGATGAGCACCTCTTATCAGATCATTTCGGTAAGTGTCCAATTATATTTTCACTAGCTGCTGATTTCAAAAGTTACATATTTTTGTGCCGTGTAATTTAGGAACGTAGCGATACAGAATGGAAGTTTGCTCGTAGCACATTGTGGATCAGCTATTTTGACGAGGGAGCAACGGTCCCAGCTCCATTCAATATAGTACCAACAGTCAAATCTGTCCAGAGACTTTTCGGGGTGCAGAAAGAACCGGAAAGAAAGCCATCAATTAAAGTATGCATGCAAGAGAGACAGTGTTACATAATTCAAGTTGTCTGTAAAAATAAAATTTTATGTAAATAATTGTATGTACTAACGTTTGGACTATAGAGAAGAGGGGCAATGGAGAGGTATTTGCATATAACTCGACTACTGGTACGAAGGTATGTGAGCTCCGAAGAAACAAAGAAGCAAGAAGAAGCAGGAATAACAGAAGATGATGTGAATGAGATCCGTCAAGACATCTCATCCTTCCGATACGAGTTGGTGGACATTTTGAAAGTAAATGGAATGAGGACACCTAATCTTCAGCCAGGTGGATCAGTCGTCGCAGGACGAAAGGGTAAAGTTATGGAGCGACGCCTTATGAAAGATTTCCAGATCGGCTGTGTTGAGAACGCCATCAAGGAAGCTATTGCCGGAGGTGAAGCAGGTACGAAAGATGTGTTTTCAAGACTTGCGAAAGCAATTGGACGAAAGAAGGACAAGAAAGATTGGAACGCCATGGTTAGACAAGCGTCTGTACGCTCTGATCCGATCGGATCTAAGCAGACATCTTTGAGACGTAGAAGTCAGCGTCGTCGTCGGGTTGAGCAAGAAAATGCTGCATTATTCTCTATGGATCCTGATATGTAAGTCTGAATTAGTATTTACTTGCGTTCTAATTCTAATGAATATCAGTTGGATTGTTCTTGAATATTGCACATGCTTTACGTAAACCTAAATGACTAATTTCGTTTCCTCCAATTTTAGCCTTGCAGAATACAATCCAAAGCTACAAGAAGTAACTCCGGCTACACGAGTCGCTTACGCAAAATTCAAGACCAAGTTTTTGATCAGTCATATCGACGAAGAGGATTCTGAACCGGCAAGTCCGTCAGCCAGAGCAAGGCATTTTGCTAGTAAACGATCCCGTCAAGGTCAAAGTATGCGGAGGCCTGGATCAATCATGTCCACATCCAGCAAATACGGAGGAGGAGGAGGAGGAGGTGGAGCCACTGTGGACCTCCCTATGACCTCACCTGTGTCTGAATTGGAAAAATCAACTGAAAAATTAGACGAGACTCCAGTGCTGAAGCCTATCTTAACCCAATTGTCTCTCAAAAAAGCAGCCGACGAGAAACTACAGACCATCAGGCAGGAATCGTTGGAGACGCAGAAATCTGCTGAAGACCTTGATAATCAAGACGCATTGGGTCAAACACAAGAAACGCCTTTAACAGGAGACACAGTTATTCAAACTAGCTCATCCACAAAAGCATCTCCGACAAAAGAAAGAAAAACAGCAGAATCACCTGCAAAACCAGTCTCTGTTGAGTCTTCTGCTCCGAGCGCTGAACCTGTTAAAATTCCATCTGAAACGCCTCCACCAGCTAAAGAAGGTTCACCAACAGGGAAAGCTGTCACACCGGTCAAAGCAGTTCCACCAGTTGTGACAACAGAAGTGGCTTCCACAAGTTCATCTTCAAAAGAAACTGTTGCTGTAGATGATGAACAACCTTCCACTTCAAAAGCAGCAAAATCAGACTACACTGTAGTCCACATGGATCCTGAGAAAGCTTCTGAAGGTCTAGGACCGAAACCTGCCAGGGGATCTTCACCGAGGCTTACACCGGAACCTGTTCAACCGCCCAGATCTCCTAGTCCTTCCGGCAAATCTGCAGTAACTGGGCAAACTCGAACCGGATGGTTGTAATGCAATTTAGCCCCAGTATCTTACAAATATGCAAATGGTCCAATTAAAATTTTAAATAAATTTTATAGATTATAATATCCGATTTTGGCGGTACCTAAAAACCTTCCTTGCGTGGTTGCAAGTGTGGGTCAAAAAGAGATAACTATAATTGGCAATTGCCATGCTTGAAAACTAACCATTGTGGTTGTCCTCCTGATGCTAAATCTTTAGTCTGCATTGATTTCATTATTTTACTGAAGAAAATACCAAACTTTCTAAATAAATTCGAGACTCCCACAGATGTGAATATTTTTAAGGATTGTTCAGCTGATTTCATCGGATGTGTTTGTGAAATAAATGTTGAAATCATATAATCTGAATAAACTCCTTTTCCGGTACTATTACAAGGAACTCTGCAATAAAGATAATCGTTTTTGAGAGAGGAAATTTGTTTTTACCACATAGGGCCACGTTCACTTAATTATTCGTGTCTTATCTATCAAAAACAAGTTGACAGTACAAACATCCGCATTGTATCGCAACGTATATGCGTGTAAACACTCTAAGCTTACATACGCGGTATCACCAAACGACAAGCATTTAGTACCTTACAAAAATTACATTGCGGAAATTTTTCCACCTTCACAACTTGACAGAAGAACATACTCGCAAACATTTACATAGTTGATATTACATACAAATTGTCATTTACAATTAAGTACATTGTTATTAACCGTCCATTGACTACCAGCATGCATTCATG
This sequence comes from Allacma fusca, assembly GCA_947179485.1. Taxonomy (NCBI): domain Eukaryota; kingdom Metazoa; phylum Arthropoda; class Collembola; order Symphypleona; family Sminthuridae; genus Allacma; species Allacma fusca. Next base: position 44,742,318 of record OX359249.1, on the reverse strand, counting down.
ATTGCAATAAATGTGAGATGTTGTATTGCTCGTCCTAAGAATGATGACCCCTCACAATAGGAACATAGTTACATACTTGCAATCTCAAATATGGTAACTTCAGTATCGCAATCTAATTGCACGTTTCCATAGATGCAGGCATAAAACAAAGAAATATTGTCACTATTACAAGTACGTACGTACCTAAATAGCATTGATGTAATTAATAACATTCACTATCCCAATAAAACAGTGGTGTCATAACACAATAAGTATTGCACGATTGCAGATGGTTTGGAAAGGTTGCAAAGCCTTTTATACAAAATATACAACGAGAATACACAAAAGCGAAATTCACGACCCTGATACTATCTATGAGAAGGGGCAAAAAACTTTAGCGTCTTCGAGAAACATGAAGGAAACGTCAAGGAACTAGAAAACGTTGCAAAATCAAAACGGTTGAAAAAAATGACACAACACCAACAGCCAGTAGGGACAGTTATAAATTAACATCAGGGCACTTCGAATATATGCATGAACTTCGTCTATCGATTGAAAAAACATGGACCTCGTTGGATTTGAAATATTATCCAAATTATTTATTTCAAAAATCCTACGAACAAATTGGTTCTAATATTTACTGAGTAACATGGAAATTAAAAATAATTTGCACTACTTTTGTACTCCGTAAAGTCTCTATGAAATGTTTAGGTTTGGCTCATATAACGATGTAAACTGAAAATTTATATGAACTAGTGCTTGAATTTTAACAGTAATTCGTTTATAACTACTACATATCCTACTTTTCTTTGTTTACTGCATTGTATTTCCCCGTTTCTGAACAAACGGGTATCGCGGTTACATCTATATGGATAATTACATGTACGGATTGTAAATAGAAGAACGATTAGCTGTCCTTAAGTCCGTCACTTAATTCATTGTATCCACAGAATATCATGTATTGTATTCCTTTGTTACTGCTTCGCAAGTTCATTGATGTCAGAAATGCTTGTCCTAATACGTCCTATGTAAGATTCAGATTGAGACTGTCATTATATGTTGCTACGTAGGATAAGATAAGTGATTATTCAACGTAAATAATAATTATTGTTATAAAATATCCAGCTAATATAGCGGAAAGCGAGGGTGCAGGATGAGAACATGGTGTATGAAACAAGTTTTTCTGAAAATATTGGAGACCATAAGGTACATATTTTGAGAGCAGATAACTGTAAATATAATACTTATTTTCCACGTGATCCAAAGTAGGTGTCCAGTACTTGTGCTTTACCGTATTAAGGTTGTACTGTACATGTATTAAAGAGTATGGATGTTCACTGTGTTTGTATGGAATTGTGGAAGTGCATCTGTAGGTTAGATTGGTTTTAAAGTTCAATGTTGATGGGGATGAGGAAAGTTGGAATATGTATATATGTGACCTGTCAACGGTGAAACGGAGCAGTACTTCTGAAAAGTACTAAAAAGGAAGAGGAGGTGGGAAAGGTTGTAGCTGTGACCCGCTCTGGGATGTTCTCGTGTGAGCTTGAGTTCCAAAGATATCTGAACTTTAGCTTGAGCAGTGCTGCACTTCAATTATATAGTTTTCAATGTCATTTGAAAAGTTTTGTAATTTCGAAATAAAGAAAATGGTTCTTTCCCATCCAGAATAACCTTACTAGCTCTGCATTTATTATACACACAGTTCATAGTACACCATAGTAGGGTTAAGGGTAGTGTATACCTATCTATAAATGCCCGATATTTTCATTCGAGAGCAAATTTGGCATTTTGGGCAGAATCGTGGAATAAAGTAGAACAATTTATATATTTTGACAGCCAGTTTAAATATTTCTTAGTGCCTTGTCCTAGTATGTAAGTTAGGTTAGGTCACAATAGGATGAGTCGGGAGATATGGAAGAGAGGAAAAGAAGCTGAAGTAAGGAGACTAGCACGTAAAAATAGGAATAAGTTGCTCGAAAGTAGCAGCAGAGTTGCGCTTTTCTGCACCTCGTCCATGCACAGAATTGCATTACACTGCTGAAGCCTGAATGACTGATCTTAACTAGATAACTAATACTAAGGTAGAAGATAAGAATAGTTTAGTTAAGTCAGTACGGCCTGTCAAAATAACACATGTTCTCAGTTTTGAGTTGTGTAAATAGTCAGTTCAGGATTTGATTTCTTAGATGGAAGTGAAACGGCTGATAACATCCAGTTCCCAGTTTATGGACGTTGCTCCTATTCCAGATGTATTTTCTAAGTTAGTTCAAAAACAGGCTAGTTAGTTAGCATAAAGTAGCATTTTCGATATCAAACAGTACAGACGTATTGGAGTTACGTCATAACGAGTATGACGTGACTATGTTTGACAATTTTTTAGTAAATATTTATGTAAGTAGGTTGTATATATTTTAAGTGGATCTGTTAAATCGAAGTTTGCTGGTTTGATTAGTTATCTTAGAATGATTCCATTATCTTGTGTGTTTGCTGAACAATGGTTCAGTTTTTATAGTTAAAGTTCAGGTTGAAATCTTAGGATTTACAAAAATATTGTAGACATTTTGAGTTTAGATTCAATAATTCAATATGTATAATTCTTGAGAATATGTACTTTTCTTGAAATTTAATGTTGTGTTACGTTCAAATTTACTGTTGGAAGTGATAAACGGGAATAGGCACTTCGCGATGACGTATTTGGTACCAAGACCAGAAAATATTTTATTCTGAGAAGTACATTATTTTAAAAGTAAGACTGTTAAGAGCATCATAATGCTGCTTGGTTGATATTATTTTTTGAGATATTCCTATTGTGTTTACTTTCGGAAACAGTAATGTAAAGAGGTAACGCTACAAAGCCACCTTTTGGATTGAACAATGGAGTAGATCGTTGTAACTATAAACTACGTTATTATATATTATGACCTGTAGATTTTTCCAAATCATTGCTAATTAGGTGATTATATGCGGCGCAAGTTGTATTTGAGTTTTAAAAGAACAAGTATCACGATATTTTTACAATTAGTACTAATTTATTTCCATTATCTGTACTACAAAGCAGGGGGGATTAATAACATAATTTTTACCCTGGCATTTATTATTTAGGATTACGACGACTGTGAGGACATAGAGCAGTTAGTACCTAGAGTGATTGTACATAGTGTAGTGTAGCATTACGCTACTTTGAGTATCTTAGATTACATTGGCCTGTGTTCCCGTAAAGCAGCAGGACCGTGCTAACACATTTGGTGTATCCCGTTAACGCGTTCATTTGCTATTTAACTTATTTTAAAAAATGGTGATCTGTGTTGGTTAGATTGCTGCTATAATGAGTTACTATGCATCTACCGTATTATGAGAGCCTTGTCGCTCTAATATAAATATGATGCCTTAATTTTAAGTTTTGCTGTATATATGTACTTCTACATGTTTGTATGTAGTTTAACGTACGGGAGCTAATATTTGCAGTATTGGCTACCCGGAAATCTGGGTAATTATTTAAGACCATTTTGCTGATGGGAGTATGGGAGACCAGTCCTATTGTAACGATTCGGGAATAACGCCGGCATAAGTGTACATAAAGCCATGAAAACGTGTTGCTAACTATCACCTTCCAGACAGGAGAAAGAACAATCTGCTTTCTATACCTTCTAAAATTACTCTCGAAAAGCAAAGGCTCGGTCACTGAATAAGGAAGTGAAAGCCAAAGGTACAGTATGGGTGAATTATGTGTACGCTTCAAAGGCAGCTGGTACTTCGTAAATAAAAAGCCTAATTTATTTGTAGCTATCTTGAGACTGAAAACATTGGGAAAACCTTTCTTACGTTATTACTTATTAAGTTAAAGATACAATGTTAATCTTGTCGCCGACTGACCCGGTGGCAACAACAACCCGGCCAGCAATAGCTCACGCAGAATAAAACAAAGAACAAAGTCGACTGTAGGAAAAATTTGACCAATTTCTCCCCACTATGTATGGACAATGAATGGGTGTAGAATCCACTAGGTGTTTTGTGAAAATTAAGTATTTAATTTAATTTATCAATTTCTTGAACTATCTCACAATCAGTAAATAGACTTTTCACTTAAGACAATTTTATAAGTTAATATTTCATTAGTCAGGAAAAATAGTATTCAAATTTAATTCAAAACAAAATAAAATACTTTGACAAAATTCCAAAAAGGTTTACTTTAAAAAATAACAGAAGTCAAAAAAGAAATAACTTTAAGGAAAATAATTAGGAAAGTGCGGAGAGATTTACAAGTCCACCTTGACTCTCCGGCTTTAGGACGATGATTAAATTCTACTCCATCAAGTTCATTCCGAAGTGGACCACAATCACTGTCCACTTCGCAGTACAAAACGTTCAGCTCTTAACAAAATTAATATTGTCATAACCTAACAGTCACAATTATTATTAGTGCTGCATTCCTAAGTAATCTTGACACCCTGAGGGCTTGAACACCTGGTCCCAGAACATTCCTTTTCTCCAACTCCTCCAGTATTCCTGGTAGTTCCATAGCCAGAGGCATTGCACAATTTATTTATAGCTGCACCTTCTTCCTTGTCCGCTGGTACTGCTTCCTCATTGGCTCCCTCTCCTAACTCTGTCGTTTTCTGAACATCTGAGTTGGGAATGTCAGCCATCTTACCATGTTCATTACTAACTCCATCTGTAACGAAATTCTTTGCGTGCTGTGACGACATAGTCCCCCCCGATGAGGTCTCCTCATCCTCACGTGGTCGGAGATCCAGAACGCAAATTTTGGTAATAGGCCTTTTGTATACGCCAGATGTTGTCTTCACTGTGACCACTCTAACGACCCCATCCTTTCCGGGATGCAATTCGGTGATAATCCCCTTAGGCCAGCAGTTTCTCGGAAGGGTGTGGTCAGCTAAGATGGCGATGTCTCCAACAGCAATGGGTTTGGCCAACTTGAACCATTTGCCTTGTCGGTTGAGTACTGGCAAATATTCACGAACCCACCTAGTCCAGAACATGTCCGCCAGTCGTTGAGCAATCCGCCACTGCTTTCGGTGGTAAAATTCGTCCCCAGAAAATAGTCCCGGAGGCTGCACTCTCTCTTGAACCGTGATGGGGTCAGTTTGAAGACCTGAACTCAAAAGTAGAAAATGACTCGGTGTCAGAGCTTCAGTCTCCTCCGGATCTGAGGGTACCTCCGTCAATGGGTGTCGGTTAACTATAGCCTCCGCTTCACATAGGAGAGTGTACAGGGTGTCTTCTTTGGGGGCTAAATCTTTGAGCACTGCATTCAAAGCTGTTTTAACAGATCCCACCATCCTTTCCCAGCAACCGCCCATATGTGGTGAATATGGTGGGATAAAAGTCCATTCGATGCCACGAACAGTTAAGTACTCCTGTACCTTGGCATTGTCCAGTTCTACCAAAGCCTCCCGTAGCTCCCGATCAGCTCCCCTAAAGTTGGTACCATTGTCGGACACAATTTTGGTAGGTCGTCCTCTCCTGGCGATGAACCGTCTTAGGACGTTAATTGCAGAATCTGTGGAGAGAGAGGCAGCCAACTCCACATGGACAGCACGAATGGACATACATGTAAATAGTGCTCCCCAACGCTTTTCTCTTCTCCTACCAATTGTTACCTCCATGGGTCCAAAAAAGTCCAATCCTGTAATAGTAAAGGGACGATCATATCGTGTGGTCCTAAATTCAGGTAACTGTCCCATCAAGGTTGGTTCTGGCTTTGCCTTCAGGAGTTGACAGTGCTTGCAATTTCTATCGGCCCTCTTGACTGCCCTGCGAACTCCCAAAATCCAGTAGCGCTGTCTTAAGTCATTTATGACTGTGCTGTGACCCTGATGGTTAGCTTGGGAATGATAATGTGAAACCAGTAGCTGCGTGTATGGATGTTGTGGCTTCAGAATGATGGGATGCATTGTTTCCGAATTGATCTCCGTCGCATTTTGTAAACGGCCCCGTACTCTCACTATCCCGTCATCATCGAGGTAAAGCGGAAATTTTACGGGAAGATTTGGTCCATGAACTGCAATCCCACTGTCCCCTTGAGCTAATTTAATACATAACTTCTCAGCTGCTAAATATTCACTCACTTTCAAAGGGCCACTCAGCTTCTTTTTTTTCGAGTTTCCTATGTATCTTAACATCCAGCCCACCACACGATGTAACTTTATAAGCTCAGAAAACTTGTTAAAAAGTTTAGGGCAGAATCCATCCCTAACAATCAGACAAGTTTCTTTCTTCAATTCTAGAAGTTCAGGGTCACATTCCTTCTTTGCTGCCTCGACAGGCCACTTGGTGATGTCTTCACACAAAAATCTCGGACCAGCAAACCAAAGTTCGTCATTTGATGGATTGTCCTTAGTGGCAAAATCAGCTGTATTTAATTCCGTCGGCACCCACCTCCACTGCTCAATAGTCGTTGCCTCTTCGATTTCTCCAACTCTGTTGGCCACAAAAGTCTGGAATTTCCTGGCATCAGAGCGTAACCACGTAAGGACGATTTGAGAATCCGTCCAGAACGTCGTGGTGGAGATGAGGAACTTATGACCATCTTGGACTGTCTTTGAAATCCGAACGGCCATAACAGCTGCCAATAGCTCGAGTCGGGGAACGGAGACAAATTTAAGTGGAGCGACTCTACTCTTAGCCAGAACGAAAGAAGTCTTAACATTATTTTTAGTGACAAACCTGAAGTACGCTACCACAGCATATCCCCGCTCACTTGCGTCACAAAATATATGAAGATCTGTACACCGAATTGATTCTTGGTCCCATAAGTAACACCGTGGGATGCTGACGCTGCTGATGTGATCCAAGCTCTGTCGGAACAATTCCCATTTTGGATTCAAAGATGGTGGTAATTCTTCGTCCCACATCAGGTCGGCTCTCCAGATCTTTTGCAGAAGAAACTTCCCTCGAATTGTTAGGTGACTCACCATGCCGAGAGGGTCGAACACCGACATAAGTATTCTTAGGAACTCCCGTTTTGTTGGTACCCGCTCCATTCTCATAACGGACTCATTGACTTTGTGAAACTTGAGATTAAACTTCAGGGAGTCAGAGTTAGGATCCCATTTGAGGCCTAAAATTCTCTCTTGGGGTAAACCTATGTCAAAATTCAAATCCTTGTCCGAGTCAGTTCTGAGGTGAGAAGGAATCCACCGCATCAAGTCCTCATTGTTAGTCAGCCAACTACACATAAGAAATCCTCCTTCTGAGTGTATGTTAAAAATATCTTGAATTTGCTTCTGGGCATCCTTAAGGTTTCTGAAACTGTCCAGAAGGTTATCCATGTAGTGCCTGTGGGTAATGGCTTCAACTGCTTCTGGGAACTGGTGCATAAATTGTAATGCATTGACATCCCTCACGTATTGGGCTGAGCACGGGGAAGACTTCGCCCCAAAAATCATCGAAGTCATTACGTACTCGTCGGGTGGTCGGCTTCGATCCTGTCCTCTCCAAAGGAACCTTTGTGCTGGCTGGTCCTCTTCAGAAATTTTAATCTGTGGGAACATCTCCTTTATGTCCCCTGTCACAGCAATTGGATAATGTCGAAAATTAAATAAGTGTCTAGGCAATGGAGTTAGGAAATCGGGACCAGCTAATAACGCATCATTCAGGGATACTCCACAACTCTTCGCGGCGGCGTCAAACACTAGCCTCATCTTTCCTGGTTTATTCGGGTTGACCACAGGGAAGTGAGGTAGATACCACAGCTTGGGACTGTCAGTTGCCATCTCATCAGTTGTAACTTTACGAGCATACCCCTTCTCCACGAATTCCTCCATCTTCGACGAATACTGAGTTGCAAAATCCGGGTCTCGGTCCATTTTGCGCTCAATAGAAGAAAGTCGCTTCAGTGCCATGGTCTTGCTCTCAGGAAGTTGGGGGTCCTCGTGCTTCCATAATAATCCAGTTACATAATGGTCTTCAACTTTCCTTGTGGTATCCTTCAGTGTGCACTTAGCCCGTGCCTCGTCCTTCGACTCCATCCTACAAGAGCCGAGTCTAGTGCCAAAGGAATCCAGAGAAAAATATTCTTTGACCATCTTATGAGTGACATGGTCGACCTCGTCGGTTTTAACTACCAAATTGTACTCCATGGATTTTCTCTCCTGTCTGGGAAGCCTTCCATGAATTATCCATCCTAACTTTGTCGCTGTTAGAGTAGGGGAATTAGCTGGACCTTCATAAATCTGTCGAGGTGCAATTAAATTATAATTATCCATGCCAATTAATAATGTAGGACTAGCACTGGAATAATGCTCAATGACACCCTTCCGCAAATGACTCCATCGCTTCTTTGCCACTGCCACGTCAAGGTTCTGGGATGGTAAGTTTAACTTCGTAATAGTCCTGGCATCTGAAATTTCGTAGTAATCTTCAGCATTTGGGCCAGCCACGGAGAAATTAACTCTTCTGGAGAATTCATCTCTATGCTCAATGCCATGAGCCCATTGCATGGCCAAGGGGTCTGGTTTACCCGACAATCCAAGTTCCGTTGCTAAGTCCGAGTCTATCAGCGTACATGTGGACCCATCATCAAAGAGAGCGTTGACTACTGCATCTCCTCGGGGACCTTTAACTCGTACCGGAGCTACCTTCAGGAGAATGGTAAACTTTTGGGATGAACTGCGGAGGGACGAGACTACTTCTTTCTTCTCGGGCTTGGCATATTTTCCTTCATCAAAAGGTTTACTTTCCGTAACAGCCTCGGGATTTTTCGGCTTCGGAGTCTTGTGTAGAAGTCGGTGATGTGGAAGTTTACAGCCACCTGATCCACACTCACGCTTAGTTGGACATTCCTTCGTTCGGTGACCCTTATTTAAACATCCGAAACATAACTTCGTGTCCACAACCTTCCTCCACCGTTGCATGACGTCATCAGCTAAAAATGCCTTACACTTCACAACAGGATGGTTAGACTGCTGACAATAAGGACAAATACCTTTGGTAGACTTAACATCGCCCGATTCTGTCTTGACTTTAGCTTCGTCATCAGTGGCTCCAACCAGTTCTTTCCTTTGGGATGTCTTCGTGGATTTGTCGAACTTATTTTTCGATTTCGGATCATAGACCACAACTTCACTCTTCGTCATTTGGACAAGTGCACTTAGTTCACGAAGCCAATCTGAAAAGGCTACCAAATCAGAACGTCCACTAGTCACACATTTATTTGCCCACAAAAGTTTGTATGTTGGAGGAAGTTTGGCTACTAGTCTCTTCACTAGCATTGGATTGGACAAGTGCTCAGTCTTCTGCATGTTCTGCATAGTCGCCACCATATTTCGCACTAAATTACCAAAGTCGATCAAAGAGTCGGGTTTGTTCTCCTGAACAGTGACAGCTGCTTCAGCTTTAACAATCAAGTCTCCAATGATGTTCTCCGCCTGTCCGAAATTAAACTCCAGGGTTTGCATAATTTCCGGGACATTTTCTGGAGTGACCAACAACGACTGTACCATATCCTTCGCCTTTCCCCTAAGGCACTTTTGTAGCCGAGATAAATTTTCATCGTTGCTGAAATTACAGGCTTGGGTTGAACGAATGAAGGAGGCAGCAAAGGTCGCCCACTCTTCTGGTTCTCCACTAAAAGTTGGCAGGTCCCTCTGCATAGCATGTCGTGACATGAGAATCCGGTTGTCATTACTGCTTCGTATGTCCCGGTCGGCCAGTAGCTGGATGGCATTAACCAATTGAGTCATTAAAGCAGTTTGGTCATTTCCACTGGATTGGGCGGGGGCAGGTTGAGGTGGCGGTTGTTGCCTAGGCTGGCTTTGAGGCATCCAAGGAAGTGTCGTGAACCTCGGCTGTGGGTGATGCGTTGGTCTTGGTTGAAGTTGTGGTGGAGCTGGTGGTCTCTGTGCAGACTGCTGTGGAGGAAATCCCAACCAAGAATTTGTCGAAACTGGCTGTGTAGGAACATCCGGGCAGACTTGCTGTTGACTGCTCCAAGGAGCTCCTGGTCTAGTCGGAACCGTAGGTCGTGGTGGGACTACAAATTTTGATGTAGGTATTTGAGGGGACGGGAAAAGCTCTCTGGTCATTACGGTCGGACGAAATGATTGGCTCTGGCTTGTTATAGCTGGTGCTTGAGTTCCAGGAATTGTTGTTGCTGGAACATTGAACGTGTTTGTCACACCGGGTGGAGCATGGTAAAATCCAACACTACGCCCATGTAATGGCACCGAACCAGAGTGGCTTTGAGTTAAGGCATCTGGTGGAAACCTAGGCTGGACTTCGCTTAAAGTACGTGGCTCACCAAATAAATTAAGAGCACCTTGTCCCACACGATTAAAACCATAATCTTTCATGATATTTGGAGCCTCAGTTTCATTAAATGGAGATTCTGGGAAAGTTACCTGAGGAGCCTGGCTGGCCTCCTCTGCGAAATTAATTAACCGAGGTCTCCAATCTTCAGCATCGTTGTCGGCGTGCTCAATAGTCCCTGGATTATATTCGTCGTCATCTTCTCCCCCCTCAATTACCTTCCGTCGCTCCTCGTCACTGGAATTGCCTTCCTCCTCTAGCTTAGCCAGTTCAGCAGCTACTTGCGCTCGGGTTGATTCCAAAGCTGCCTCTTGAATCTTTACCATTGCCTCCGCCTTTCTAGCTCGGGCCGTTACAGCTGCCTCATCCGCTTCTGCTTGAGCAATTTCAGCTTCTGCTGCCATCTTGACCACATTCGCATTTGCGGCTGCTAACTCCGCATCCAATTCCAGCCTCCTGGTACGCAGAGTTGAGGAACTACGGGAAGCAAATGTTCTTCGGGAGGATGAGCTTGAGGCACTACTTCTACGGCGAGACCCCTGATCCGGAACTGACGTGGGCTCACGTCTCATTACGGCTAGACTGGTAGGCAAATTTGCTGGCGGAGGTGAACCTACAGTAGTTCGTCGTCTCTCCTGCCAGGTCACAAACTCACCAAACCGTTGAGGTCCCACACCAAAGTTGGTTCTCTCACTCCTCCGAGGCATAGTCTCCACGAATTCGCTGTCTTCTCTTATCTGCGGATGCTCTCCAGAATGCAGATCACTTGAAGTTCCAGCGATTGGCTGTCTTTCTTCAGGTCGCGTGTCGTCTGTCTCATCACAAATCTGCTCCATCTTCAAAATTAGTTAGCACACACGACACTCTCAGTCATAAAAAAGTCAAATTTCAGAGAATTGTCCCTCAAATTTCACAAAACAAACCCAATTCACGATCCGGTTCGAAGGACCACTTTGTCGCCGACTGACCCGGTGGCAACAACAACCCGGCCAGCAATAGCTCACGCAGAATAAAACAAAGAACAAAGTCGACTGTAGGAAAAATTTGACCAATTTCTCCCCACTATGTATGGACAATGAATGGGTGTAGAATCCACTAGGTGTTTTGTGAAAATTAAGTATTTAATTTAATTTATCAATTTCTTGAACTATCTCACAATCAGTAAATAGACTTTTCACTTAAGACAATTTTATAAGTTAATATTTCATTAGTCAGGAAAAATAGTATTCAAATTTAATTCAAAACAAAATAAAATACTTTGACAAAATTCCAAAAAGGTTTACTTTAAAAAATAACAGAAGTCAAAAAAGAAATAACTTTAAGGAAAATAATTAGGAAAGTGCGGAGAGATTTACAAGTCCACCTTGACTCTCCGGCTTTAGGACGATGATTAAATTCTACTCCATCAAGTTCATTCCGAAGTGGACCACAATCACTGTCCACTTCGCAGTACAAAACGTTCAGCTCTTAACAAAATTAATATTGTCATAACCTAACAGTCACAATTATTATTAGTGCTGCATTCCTAAGTAATCTTGACACCCTGAGGGCTTGAACACCTGGTCCCAGAACATTCCTTTTCTCCAACTCCTCCAGTATTCCTGGTAGTTCCATAGCCAGAGGCATTGCACAATTTATTTATAGCTGCACCTTCTTCCTTGTCCGCTGGTACTGCTTCCTCATTGGCTCCCTCTCCTAACTCTGTCGTTTTCTGAACATCTGAGTTGGGAATGTCAGCCATCTTACCATGTTCATTACTAACTCCATCTGTAACGAAATTCTTTGCGTGCTGTGACGACAAATCTGTTTCCTGGATTCTATCACAAAATATCGTCGTTAGTATATACATGACTTCAAAAATCATAGATATATTATTTACAAAACAAGTTGAATTCTCCGTGCAAATCTCCAACTATTTAGGATTGAGTATATTATCATATGAAGAAACTCTGACCAGGATTTTTAGTTTTACAATATGGGCTTATCGTAATTTAGGATGTTCATTTGATGTAACTATGATATTCCCTTTGAGAAGCCCGACTTATACTTTTTCTCCAATAACCAAAATAAACAAATTTACTGAAGTTTAACTTAAGTTGTACACTGCTACGATTCTGATTGATAACAGTAGAGGTTGTTACATTATTGCCAGTATCGTTACTGTTTCCATAAACAACTAACCGTGACGGAATAAATAATGCCAGCGAAGCTTAATGCAGTGCAGTCGTACAAATGCAAAATGCACGTGAATGTAACTGAATTAGTATGATTCTGCTAATTCTGACAGTGAATGACTTTTCAGCTAAGTTGCGACTATCACTGGTAGGTTTCAATGCATTTTTGCACACTTCGTGATTCTATTTTTCAATAATAAATTACCTTTACTAAAAATACGAATGATATAAGCTATAATTGAGAAAATAACGGATTTTTGTTCTAAATTGTCCCTTCTTCCGCCCAATCGATTCTCACAAAGTAAGACCAAAACATTTTCCATATTCAAGTTAAAATGGTGCATCATTATGTACTATACTGTGTAACTACTCATGTTTTGTAACTAGAATAGGAAAAGATCACAAGTAATCGCCCTTAGCCTAGATTTTGCTTTAAAAGGTCTTAAAAAGGAGAATTTGCTGTGGTTTAGAGGTGGAACCAAATTAACATCGAAATACTTCCGTACTCTTGCATGTATGTTCACAGGGAATACTTATGCATGCTCCTAATTCATTTGTCTCTTTCTCTAATGAAGAGAGGCTGACAATATATCTTGTTTGTTTGATTTGCTATTCATTAGTACTTATAACTATAAGTATTCACCTTCGCAAAAAATGGAACGTCAGGTAATGACATTTGGGGATCAGTGTTTTTGGAATAACAACTGCGTAACATGAGAAATAGTAAGTACTGAATATATTTCCTTTCCATTATAAATACATACAAAGTGGAAGGCTGATTAGGCGCAAGGGTCAGGACCTCCAGTTTCAGGAGTAACTCCTTCTCTGGATGTAGTTTTTTCTTTAGCATGCGAGTTGACTACCATAAAAATATGCCTGGTGCTTTCCCCCGAACGCTAAATAGAAATCTTTTTTAACCCATGTTTTTTGGTCACCCTAACTCAGTCGTTGTTTGCCTGTCATAGTATCTCTCCGATTTACTCCTCACTTTTGAGGAATAAGTCACTCTCCACATTGACTACCGAAAAGTAGACATTTTCCTGGTTCAGTTAAACCATTGCTTCAGGTTAATTGACCTGTGATTTCTGGGAATCAAATCTAGAGTTCAAAAGGAAATTGTTTTCTGAGTAAAGATTACACTATATAGGCGTGAAGATGTCCGTGAAGACTCTTCCTTGTGACAACTCTGCTGCAGAGGAGGTAAGAGGATAAATATTTAGACCTCTTGGTATCCACACAAGCAATAATTTACTAATAACTAATTGTAAGCAAGAATTTTGAGTAGGATTTCAGAGTAATTTCACTGGTAGTTCCCTGACGGGGATTTAATTCCGAAATAAAAAGCCTTTTTTCGTATGCAGTTACAATCATTATGACGTGTTCACTTTTGCAACCTAAGAGTTTTACTGCTTAAAAAATATTCAGAAAACATCAAGGTGATGTTCAAATTAGAAATTCTTTGTTCCATGAAGTAACGTGAACAGAAGACAGGAACAAGAGTCTTGTTACTGGACATCATTTCCAATTATATTATTAAATACGTAGGAAAACAAGTAACAATGTATATGTATTCTGTAATAGTCAGTTACACATGCACAATGACGGTGCTTTTGAAGTCTTTAAGTTCTAAATACCTGCGTTCCGAGTAATTAATGTGTTAAATTACTTCAGAATAGTAGACTGATTTAACCGGCTCAAAAATAAAAGGGAAAAATAAGGCTGGCTTATAGAAAAAATATTTTCAAGGATTGTATTTAGAAATTACTCAATTTTGTTTTTATTCCGATACCTTAATTACTATTATTCCTGTGAAACCTACTGAAAACAGTAATTAGTTTGGGCTCCGTTCATATGAATGGATATCATACCTCATATTAGCGAGGTATTACAGTATAGTAAAAGTTACAGCATGTGATTCAATTACATGCATATGCATGTACTGGCTTGACTTACAATTAGCCGTATATACATATAATTAAACTTAACGAAGCCTGTCAGTGGTGAAATCACCTTGTATTGGATTTGTTTCTGCGTATCAGTTGTTGGCCTAACGTGTACGTACAACCGGATTAATCCTTCCTGACCTATACTGACTACAACTGTTTAGTACAGTAAAAGTAGCATGCCTTCGAAATGTATTACTACAAATGTCAGAACATTTATTGCGTTGCATTTCTCATACCAAAATAAATTTTGTCAATAGGGACGCTTCAAAGGTCCGAGGGCAAATAGTGTTCGGATGCCTCGACTTCCGAAGGCACTCACAGGTGACGAGAAGAAGTACCTCCTAGCGGTTGACCGTGGGGATGTTCCTGCAGTGAGAAGGTTGGGCTGCACAGAAATGAACTTGTAAACTATATAAAAAATGTACTGAGTGTGAGACTCAATTTACTGATTGGCAAATCCAGAATGATCCAGCGAGCTCAAAGGGAAAAAGGATACTTGGACATCAATTGCGTGGATCCTTTGGGTCGAGGGGCCTTGTTAATGGCTATTGAAGCTCAGAATCTAACAATGGTCGAGACATTGATTATCAATGGGGTTCGGACGGCAGATGGTTTGTTGCATGCTATTGATAAGCAATTCGTGGAGGCTGTGGAACTCTTGCTGGAACATGAGGAATTGATTCATAAAGATGGAGAGCCTTACGTAAGCATCAGCTCCAAGTAGCATAATTAGAGACTACACCAAGTATGTTATTGTAGAATCAGAATTTTAAAAGGTTGGTCACTACAGTATTAGTAACATAATAAAATGGAAGTATGATATCAGTAGATATTTGAAGCCTCATTGAATTCACATGCACAAACAGAATCGATTTTTAGAGCTGGGAAAACATAGACCGGGATACGGCAACGTTTACCCCAGAAATTACACCGTTGATTCTGGCATCTCACAGGAACAACTATGAGATCTTGAAAATATTGTTGGACCGAGGAGCAACGCTTCCAATGCCGCATGATTTTCGGTAGACTCATTTGCAAGTTAAAATACATTATCTCATGTTGTTGACTGCATAAATGTATTGCGGTGTGGCTATTGTTATCTTGATTGAACTCATTTAACTACCCGACAGCTGCGCGTGTCACGAATGTAACAACGGATTGCGTGAAGATTGCCTACGCCATTCAGCATCTCGGATCAACTCATACAAGGCTTTAGCAAGCCCTTCTCTAATTGCTCTCACATCAACGGATCCATTGCTGACCTCTTTTGAGCTCTCGTGGGAACTAAAGCAGCTTTCTGTGTTAGAAAAGGAATTTCGTAATGATTACGTGGTAAAAATGGACGGGAAAATTATTTATTTGTACTATTTTCTGAACATGGAAGAAATATTTATTGGTAGTTTAAATTGATTCAAACTGTAATTTGAAGGAATTACGAAAAACCTCTCAAGACTTCGCAGTTTCTCTGCTTAGTCAAACCAGGACATCTCATGAGTTAAACGTGATGCTGAATTATGATCCTCATAATGTTCAAGATGATGAAGGAATCATGAGCTTTGACACTAGTGCTGAGTGCGGACTAGCTCGGCTGCGATTGGCGATCAAATATAAGCAAAAAAAAGTATGATGTGCCTACGCATGAGTATGCATTTGAAAATTAGATGCTGGACTGAATGAACTTGCCTGAAATATAATGTTTTACTTTGTTATCTTGTGAATGCTAGTTCGTCTCTCATCCATGGGTACAGCAATTACTTGCTGCAATGTGGTACGATGGACTCCCAGGTTTCCGGCAGAAGTCAACTATTGGGAAATGTTTCGAAATTCTGGGAATAATCCTTACGTTCCCGCTGTACTGCATGATTTACATGATAGCTCCGAAATCTTCCACGGGGAAATTGATGCGCAAACCCTTCATGAAATTCTTAACCCACGCTTCATCGTACCTTTTCTTTCTTCGTAAGAGATTTCAAAATTTTAAAGATCTTTGGAAACGCGGATGACAAATTTACGAAAATACTAATGTTTTGCAGTCCTGCTCATTCTGGTTTCACAAAGGGTTGAAGAACAATTAATGGACTACTTTCGGGAACAAAACATCAAGATTGGCTTTATGGATGACTTCGCTCCAACATCAAGGAAAAGACAACGTGGAAATCCTCCGCAGTTCCTGGAATATTTTGTTGCGCTTTATGTGTTGGGTAAGTTTAAAAGATATTGTTGAGCGAGAGCAAAGGTAGTTTGGATTCTTGAAAATTACCATTTCTTTAGGCTTTATTGCGGAAGAAACGCGAGAGCTATTTCGAAACGGATTCCTAGCTTACGTGAGCAACATGTGGAACGCTATTGACTTCTTGAGAAATGCACTGTATTGTGCAGTTGCACTCCTACGGGCATGGGCATATTTGGAACAACAGAACGAGATAGCTTCGTAAGCGTACACACACTTTATACCAAGGCCTTTTAATTATGGGTATCTAATCTAAAATATTATACCAAGATTCTCTCATTTGTTATTCGTAGAGATCCACAGAAAGCATTTATACCAAGAGAAGAATGGGATGATTTTGATCCGCAACTTATTGCCGAAGGTTTATTCGCGGCAGCTAATATCTTCAGGTAAAATATCACGAAACTTGGAATCAAAGGTTTTCTACAGTAGCTCGTACCTTTACTATATTGACTTGTTGTGCACTGATTGGGGCCAAGAAAAATGCTAACTGTCGTTACTAATTCATAGTGCTTTGAAGCTTGTACATGTTTCGACAATCAATCCCCATTTGGGGCCCTTGCAAATTTCTTTGGGTCGTATGGTTTTCGATATCTTGAAGTTCTTCTTCTTCTATACTCTTGTCTTGTTTGCTTTTGCATGCGGTGAGCTTTCTGGAATTTAAATGCTTAACGCTTCGAAATTTTGCTGTTTCTTAAAATCCAAGGGTTATTTTGTACCTTCACTCAGGTTTGAATCAGCTCCTTTGGTACTTTGCCGACTTGGAGAAGCAAAAGTGCTACTCATTACCTGGCGGTCTGCCGGATTGGAAAACAGCACCCGACTCTTGCATGAAATGGAGAAGATTTGGAAAGTATATTGGAATATTGTCACACAATCATAAATAATAGATTAAGGAGTATAATATATAATTTGCAAATATGATCGCATGCTTTCATATATAATATGGTCGTGGTATATCAAACAACTTCGATTATTTCAGCCTATTTGAGTCTTCTCAATCACTATTCTGGGCAAGCTTTGGAATGGTCGGATTGGCCGATTTTGAGTTAGCAGGAATAAAGTCTTACACACGGTTCTGGGGACTTCTAATGTTTGGATCATATTGCGTGATTAACGTAAGGGTTTCATTTTCACAGTTAACAGTGCCAGTTCTTCTTACTGTTAGTTTAACTAATTTCTGTGATGCTAATGAATTTTACGATGAATGCACCAGGTGATTGTACTACTCAACCTTCTCATTGCTATGTTGTCGACTACATACGCTGCAATTGCTGTAAGTAACTTATTTTACTAAAGTCTTTGTACCAAGGTAAAATAATTGATATGCAATATATTATTCCAATAATTTTAGGAAAAAGCTGATACTGAATGGAAATTCGCCCGTACGAAACTATGGCTAAGTTATTTTGATGAGGATTCAACTTTACCATCTCCTTTCAACTTGGTCCCAACCCCCAAGCATGTCAAGCGGTTTCTGACTAGATTCATTCCGAACCTCGCTAAATTCGGAACATCTCTGAAACATGTATGTATTTTACGGTTCCTTTTATAACGACCTATGAAGCTCTTTACTAAAATTCATTTCTAATTTGACGACAGAGGGAGGCACGAGCTTGCGAATTGAGAGAACAGGCAAGGCACTACACTGCAGTCATGCGAGCACTCGTTTGGCGATATGTTAGTGGTATGCAACGGAAGTCCGAAGAGGAGAATGTGACCGAGGACGACATCAATGAGGTCAAAGGAGAGATCTCAGCCCTACGATGTGACCTTATAGAGGTGTTCCGTCGTAATGGAATGCACGTGGATTGTATTACCGACAAGCGTAAGTTGGCTTAACTGGAAAGGGCAAGTTACGATCAAACTTCATTGTAGGAAGATCTGACTTATGAACTTTTATCTGGTATTCTAGAGCCGGTCATAGGAAGACGAACCAGAGAATGGGAACGAAAATTGCTTCGAGGTTTCCATGTTGCACCGGCCGCAGGTGATGAAACCATAGATGGTGTTGATGAGAAATCCGAAATCCAGCCTGAGGATTCCGAGTATAAAGAGCGCGGTGCAGATCGTTTCCGCCGAATGGCTCGCCTTGCCTTGCTAAATCGAGATCTTCTATCGACCAGACCACCGAAACATTTGTAAGTTATAATATTGATGTAATGTGCCTACTTTTTTTTTACTTTTTACATTGTTATTTAGTTCATTGCAACTTCTTATGTAGGTCTCACATTGGCCGCTCTTTGAGCAACGATTCCTTCAAATCTCGCCAGTCTCTGAGGAAGGCTATGGACGAAGCGAAGAAACAAGTTTATGGAACCACGACACGGGAAGAGTCAAAGGAAGAAGATAGCTCTGACTCAACGTCTCAGGACTCGAATACTGGGACTGCTCCGAAGCCCAACACCGTTGTCGAGCAGGGGAAAAAATCGCCTGCTCCTGCCGTCCCTTCCCGTGCTGAAAAGAAGTCTCTCCGATCATGTGTGGCCATGTCACAGGAAAATATAAAAGAGTCTGTTGACAAAGAATGCGAGAACCCGTCTTCTCCTACGGATACTCCAAAGGATGCCAATCCTTCGTCAGAAATTGTAAACATAAAGAAGTCAAGCAGCTCTGGAAAATTGGAGGTTGCAAATGAGGCCCCAGCGGAACTAACAACTATTTCAATGGAAATGGAAACACCAAAAAGTAATACATCAAACAGTGGCGGTACTGGCAGCAACATCAGTAGCAATACCAATGCTATCCCGTCGTTGGATAATGCTACGAGCAATGCTAAAGATTCGTTGGCCCTCCCGAGTGTGGAAAATGTGAAGACTATTAAAAAAAAACCAGGCTCCTGGTTTTAATTCCTTTCTGATTTTCCTAAATTCCATTTTCTGAATATCCAAAAATGCATTTGCTCCGTCAGGTGTATCCTCATTCATTTAAACCTTATTTTTGGTCATTCATGTAGCAATAATATGTCACGAATTTCGTTTATTTCATAATCACTTATAATATATATAATTTATTATATTATTGCGGAAAGGATTGAAATAGTGTATTTATTATTGCATCACTTTGAGTTGAACTTTTTCCTTCCACCCCCTCCTTATTTAGTCAGAACTATACATGGGTCACGTTGAAGTGAAGATGGTTTTCGAGTCATGTCCTTAATTATACCTGCTATGTAGTACCTAAAATGAATTGTTTAGTGCTTTATGAAGATACCATTCTTTCATGGAACTTGTTTGTTGAAAGGGGAGAAGCTAATGGAGATTTTAATAAAACCTTTCATATTCATCCACTTAGACTGTTGTTATGTCTCCATCATAAACTAAAGGTTATTGAACGACAAATTTACTGAATGTATCTCCGTACTTTCTTACGGAGGATGTAGAAATACCATTCATTTGTTTAATTAGTTGAAACCCAAACGATGACTAAACGGGTAATGTTTTTCGTAAACATTGGCCAAATAAGAGACTCTCCAAGTTCAAGGATTTTTGAGAAGTTGCTTTTAAAGGTTACGCGCCCATGTCTGCGTGCATGCCCAGGTCTGTCCAGAATCCTTAAAAAAGCAACCTCTATGCTTTCACCCATACCTCAAAAAGTGGCTTTCCTGGATATCTCCTGAACAGATTGATGTATTTCTGATATCAAAAGCTTAAAGTCAATGGGAGATCATTGTGAATCTCCATGAATTTTTGTGTTCCTGTAACACTTGAAGTCGAAGAGCGCTTCGGAAAAATAAACAAAAATTGGAGGCAAATGGCGAATTTAAGTTGCATGGTGACCGTTCATTTAACATTGGAAAATATTTGAGGGTGTTCCGCTAATCAGAAACGCATGAAAACTTATTGTGAGACGCTTTTTAGAACTAGGATGTTACTGTAAAATTTTGGTGATGCGATCTTTAAGGGATCACCCCTTAAATATTAGTTGAACCCTTGATTTGGATTACAGGTCACCTGTGTACATGACATGTTAAACATACGGGTTCATTTTTTCAACTTTCATTCGTGCAAAAAAAATTATTTTTATTATTAAGAATTTTTTGCACGAATGCAAGAAAACAATGAATCGTTATTCTTTTTTAACATTCGTTTTTTGTTTACTTGGGTAAGTTTAAATTACAGTAACCAAGTTTTATACAACTTATTGTTAGTCCTGTCCAAGTCAACAAAAAGTAATGCCATTTTAGAGTACAAAAAAGAAAAAAGATAGAAAAGAAATACTGCAATGCTAAACAAGTTAGCAAATCTTGCATCTTGTAATTTGAATGGTAAATAAATTCGAATAAATTAACTTTTTTTGTACGCCTTTGAATATTTAGTAAAGTGTGGCTAATATGATCAGTCATTAACTTTTAACCACCAAGCATAAATTATAACTTCGGATAAGAGAGTAAGTACAGTATAAGATTTCCTTTGGGGTCCATTAACATATGTCCGACATTAATTAAAATGATGTAGCTATCATGCATTGATAGCACCCTGGATGGTTCAAAACGTTTTAACCCTTTTGTGGATTAAATTCAAGTAAATAATCAATTTTTATAAGCCAAGTTTGAATGTTTCTCGTCCAAGCAAACAAAATCTCCAAAAATTAGCCAACAGTTACGTGCATATACTTCACTGGCAAAAATCATTATTGTCTGAAATCTTCCTGCAAGGCTAGTTTCACAAGTCCAAAAGGTCGAAATAAATTAATAGCTAAAAAAGCTTAAACAGAGAAGTCGCTTTTGCGCCCTCAAAAGTTGAAAACAAGTTTACTGGTAGATGCTGTCAGAATAAATCAAACTGGTTTATTGAAAATGATGAAAACTCTTGAAATGACGAAAAGCAACGCCACCACATAATTGTCACTGATGCAGAAATAGCCGGGAAAAAGTTGGTTTGCAATTATTATTACTATCAAATTTGAGATGTAAGATGGAAATGGTTAATTAATAATACTATTGAAAGAGTATTCAAGGAGAAAGTATCCATCGTGGCGTTGCTTTTCGTCATTTCAAGAGTTTTCATCATTTTCAATAAACCAGTTTGATTTATTCTGACAGCATCTACCAGTAAACTTGTTTTCAACTTTTGAGGGCGCAAAAGCGACTTCTCTGTTTAAGCTTTTTTAGCTATTAATTTATTTTTACTTTTCTCCTTAGAATGGAATCGTAATTTTCTTTGATCATTATACCCGACATAGGAAGTGGGATTTGAAATTTCAATGCTAAACCGAATAATAGGCTATACGCTACGGTAGGTGTAAGTAACCTTGCTTGAGCACGTGGACTTTCCCAAACATCTATGTATACTTAGTATTACTGGGGGATGTTATTCCATTCACCTATACCTTCTATACCATTTACCTTCTACTATTGAACTCAGAGTTTATTTTAAGGGTCCCTAAGTGGAAAATCCTGTCACAGGGTTGTATTACAACACCCTTCGTACACTGACGCACTGACGCCACGAACATTAAAGACATTGTTAAATTCCCAGCTTCTAAAACTTTAATCTCATCTCATCCATAAATCGAAATGATCAAATCCCCTCAATAAAACTTAAATATGCTATTTTTAGAGTTAATCTTTGGGAACCGAGAGTATTCAGGATTGCTTTACGTTGTTTTGGGAGTAACAGCGAATCTCCAGAGGCTCGTGAGCATCCTCATCGTTGTCGGTAGATGCCAAGTTGAAGGTGAGGCAATTGAGTGCAATAGCAAGGTCTGGAGAAAGGAAGGACTTAACCATTGTATAAGGAAGGGATGATGACGGATTCATGTTACACCTATACTTTTCTGACATTTCAATACAATTTTGACATTCACGGCTTTCTTAATGACCTTACAAATTTAGATGTAATGTAATGTATACCCATAATGCCAGATTATTAGTAAGCCAGTCAAGTACAGGTTATTATTTGGTTCATATTTAAATCAGGAACTTGAAATGTACTAAATCTGTTCATTAACCTTTCAAGGTTGATTGGATATTTATAGAGATCTCTAGAGATGAGTAAGGTAAGACCCTTCAAGGAACACTTTATGGTTCTAAGCTGATTCTCAAGAATTTATTCTGTCATAACAGAATATGATCATGCCGGTCTGCAACCATCTCATGAACAAGGAAATACCGAGGTAGAGAAAAACCAAATAGTCCCTCAGAGTCCCCGAACCAAAATTAAGGCCCCCTACAACCAGTCTTGAGTATATAAAGGAACTCCTCAAAAATAAAAATCAGTCTGAACATTACGAGTTCATATTTTGATTTGTTCATAAATTGGTTTCTAAGTACAGCTTTTTGAAGAAGTTTTCAAGCAAATTTTATAAATCCTCCCAAAACTTGAAAAACTTGAAAGGATGAAGGTGGTAAGTACTTTTTGGGGCATTGTGACCCTCTCTATATATTAATTCTAATACTTGCTTCAATACGGTTGACAATGAATTGTAACACTGTGATTTTGGAATAGTGTTTCATAAACTTACTCTAAATTGAAATAAATTAAATACCAGAGTTGAAGAAACTATTACAATTTTATTTGACAGGCGTTAGTAATTGTGTTATTGGCGGTGTCCGTTTCGGGGTCCAGCTATCGAAACCAGGGTTACGTTTATTCCAACTATGGGTCAGCTGAAGATTCCCGAAGACCAAATGAAGATCAATCAAGGCAAAACATTCAGTTACCCGTACAAGGTGGTAGACAGTTCAGTCAAAATATTAGAAGACCAGCCGAAAATCCTCAAAGTTCAATTGATGATACTAACACCCGTCCTGTCCAGACAACTCGAAGACAAGACAGTGCTCTTGAGAAACCTCACGATCAAGGACTTCGAAGCCCGTACGAAGGAACCTACGAAAGATTGGAACGCCCTCATGGACAATACGTTCGTAAAAGGGTTGTGAAGAAGGTAGTGCCAATGGTTAGACGCGTCATGGAAACTGACCACAATGGAACTTACAACATGGAGTAAGGATATGTTCAAAAATAATCTTTCTATCCTACAATAATTTTTAATAGTAAAGCAACTGTATAATTATTGCAATGTTTGATGATATTTGGTCTGTAAGAAAGGTCCTCATTAGCATTTAATTGTTAATTTTAGAACAGAGACAGGAGATGGAATCAGACGAGTTGTCAGGGGTTCATTAAAACAAATGCCCAACTCCAGTCCGGTGGCTGTCAGTTCGGGAACTATTTCGTGGACAAGCCCTGAAGGTACTAATTTTTCCCTAAGCTACACAGCCGATGAGAATGGATTTCATCCCGTTGGAGATCATTTACCCACTCCTCCACCAACACCGGAAGCTATATTGAAATCACTAGCGCTCCTGCCCAAACTCAAGGATGATGAATCTTCCTCGTCCCTACGGGGTAGAGAAGATAATCCTGTGAATGTTCGTAGCGGCATCATTGAACCTCCCAGTCGAAGCTCAATTAGGGGAGAAGCAGCATTTTCCCGGGGTTCACCTGTCCCTAAAGTTTATCAAAATTATTTCAATGTTCATCGCCCATACCCAACCGAACAAAGTTCTTCCGTTGAGGTAAATGTACCTCAAGAGGCTACAAATCCGAAGCCAATAATACCAACTCAAAGACCTTCATTTGTTCCACCGGCTGAACCTACAAATACTCTGGAGAATTTGGCCCCGGCTGCTCCTGACATGGGTGCAATAGCAACAACGCCAATTGGTATTATTAGCATTTCTCCAATTCCAACTAGACCAACTCACACAATAATTGAAGCACCTTTGGTTCCAATTTTGGTCGGACCACCAGCAATTCCCCTCAGGACCAACATCAAAACAAAAAATTTTTCCATTGACTCGGATGACAAGAGAACCATTTATAGCATTGGAACTCAATGAGCGAAATGAAATGCTCTCCATTTCTCTTTTTATCCTCACTGTTCATTTTAATTAGTGGTATTCTGTGAATGTCACGGGGAATTTGACGGCTGTGCCATCAGAATTTCCATAATTGTGTAGGAGTCTCTACTTTTATATGTAGCAGTACGAAATAGCAATAAATTTATTCCATTTCAAAGAAACTTGTCAAGATTTTGGGTCATTGTTACAATCATAAACTTTTTTATGGCATCACCTTTTATCTGGTGCAAATTGTGCCAGTAACATTGACTTGAATGCATTTTAATGAGCTTCCATGTATGCAAGATTTTTCTTATTTCAAAATATTCGGCTGGATTTACTCAGGATCAACCCTAAATTCTGAACTGAATACTTTGTGATTTCCAGGTACGATTCTGGAGGACAAACAATGTACTCAGTTTCAAACAACGATTCAAAAGTTTTGAATGAATAATATTTTTGGGAGCATAAATAGCTAGGCTACCCAAACTAAAAAGAAAAATAAAGACCACTGCTCACTCAACACATCTTAATTTTAATGAACGCTTATGTTTACTTTTCTGGACATTACTGGTAGAGCGTCTTGTTGGAAATAAACCTGAGTAAAGGTTCCTTCCATTGACGGAATATCGTGAACGAGCTCACTCTCCAACTTCCTTGGTAGTCTTCAAATATTTACCTTTCATCGTCTCAGACTTCGGAATTTAAGTACTTGGGATTTGGAATCTTTCCGAATAATTGATATTCCAAGAAACCTGCGGATGCGTAGTTGCGTATAGAATACATACGTGTGCATATATATTTCCGTTTACGGCCGTGAAATTTCTGAAGGTCAGAATTTTCCTTCCTTTTAGAAGTCAACAGTATCTATGTATATTTCAAAATTAGTAAAGGCTCGACTATTGAAGGTGTTTGAATGAGCTGAGGAAACAAGTTCTTCACTGGTAAATATTATTATTATTCAATTATTACTATCGTAGTCATCCCTACATTATGTTTATTTGCTTGTTCCCCAAAGGAACGCATTTCCGGGGAAATTATGCAGGACCTGTAGCTCTATATCTATATTCATGCGCAATATTATACATAAGTACTGTATTATTATTCAGTAGGCAAGGAACAAATGATCCAAGTAGCTCTTAATCGCTAATTGCATCCCTGCATGATTTGAGAATGGATATAAATAGAGGGTCCTCTCTTTATTTATAAACAAGTCTCCTGCAAATTGTTTGTTGACAATTTGCGAACCAGGCACCACCCAACGTCCGTCTTTTAGTTTATATTTCCTTTCCTTTATCATAGCTGGAAACCCTGTTGTTTATTTATTTACATTTTAAAATTATTTTATTTTCCTTTTTGGCACTTCCCTATATCCAGTTCCCACAGAGTATTTCCCAAATTCTTGAACCACAAGGCCTCTAACAGGTGGCAGTGGAAATACAGAGGAAATCCCTGTGCTGTATCCACACATAAGGATGGTTCGGTATTTACATTTAACATTCTCAGCATTCCGGAATCCCTCGAACGTAGGATATTTTATTTCCCATGGTGTTAAATGATTTTAAGAAATTGGAAATTTACGAGGGACATTGCTCAAGTATTAAGATATTTATTTCAGCAAAAGTATGTAAGTTGAGTAGAACAACTTGATGGTACAGATAATAAAAGTGGGTTTCAACATCTGGTCTCAAGATGATCTTTCACAAGGCTGACAGGATTCTGGCAGGAGTGGAAGAAACTTCAGTTTCGACTCCAACCATCCACAACTTTGTTGCATAAACAGGAGTTCCCTGTTTACTCAAAATAGAATTTTTAATCATGGTAGAAGGCAATATGGAATATTTTATGGTCCGTTCATTCTCAATTCTTACCCTTTCCCCTAGTGCAATCAATGTAGGGAAATCCTTCCTCTTACAGAGCCTGCAAAATAGTCAGTTCTAAACTCTGGAACGCCTGGGTCCAGAAAGAGCCCTTCATTCATTGTCAACGAGAGTAGAGCCTGTGGTGGTCTAACATGGACCCCCACAAATTAAGACGGGCTCTTTAAATTCCAAAGTAACAATAAGTCTCTCTCAGCCCATGACGAAAAAAAAAGGCTTCAATTAGCGGAGCTTGGGTTGTTCAAATCCTACGGTGAATTAATCAAGGCAGGGGTACATACATACAACAACAGAAATAAGATAGCAAATTATTCACTGAGATATGCAAGATCCTATACCCTCTTACTATTATTATGACAACATTCCATGGGTGAAGCACTTCTATACAGTACAGCAGACTCGACAGACACGCTTAAGAGTCTCATGTCTGCCCTCTCGTCCCACGTCACAGGAACGAGTTGCATTAATGAAGAAAAATAAGAGAATGAACACCTCCTCAAAGTTAGCCTCTTGATTTAAATGGAGAAGTCGGATTTCAATAAAATGGATATTTAGTAAATTCCATGGGATGCCCTCAAAGGAACTTAACATGAGATCGTTCCATTTCCCTGCCACATCTCCCAACACAATCTATAAACCGCCTTCCACCTCCTACATTTTTGCCTACTCAAAATCCTCCTGTTGCCTTAAATTGGGAAAAACACGTAACAATGACTCACTGTCCGTGTACAACCAGTAGAACACAGTGCCATAAGTACATATGCCTGGCTATCAACTGTACACTGCCAAGTCTCAACTTAACCTTATCAGTTCTTGAGCCGTAATTGCCCTAAACACGAAAAATTGCCTTGTGAAATATTTTGTTCCCTTAATAACAATGTAGTTGTTGAGTCTTACGACGCTCACAAATCTTATGGGTTGAGACGAGACCAAGTCTTGGGAAAGACTCATGCAACATCTTAAAACATACGAGGATTGTTTGGGGCACAATTAAAGGGCATAGAACCATCACAAATTCCCATAAAAAATTGGAAGGAGTCCAGTTTCATAATTTATTAAAGTCAAATTAATATTTCAGAAGATCAATATGCAGACGTCGGCGAGGTGCCGATTGAAAGACGGGGTGAACACACCATTTTTCAAGAGTAAGTTATAGGAGGTCAATCAGAACACGTAATGTGCGGATAATCCATTTCTGCGGCTATGGCTCAAAGCCTACGTTTCACGTGCACCTCAATTTTTTTTTTCACGTTTACTTTACACTCAACGCATCAGTCACCCTCAAGGGGAGAAGAAATAACGTTCTCATATCAATTCCCACTGGGTTTTTAGGGGCACTGTGACACTCCTGAATGGGAAGAGGCCCCTCAGGAATATACGTGTCTTGGGGAACCCCACTGGTTTTTTAGGACTCTGGAATTTTATCATCCCATCAAAATTACATGATGTGTGCATGCCTCCGCAGGAGCTTTCCTTGGAGATGAATGGTGTGAATATGTGCCTTGCACCATATGTAATCCTTCCATTTGTACATATAATTGGCTCTATATGTGTCTCCATATACATAGGCATATATGAATATATTTTTCGCTCCCTCAGTCAACACACCAAGTCAACAACATCACCAACTAGGGTGACTCTCATCTCAACATCCTAATCCCAATGCTTTGATAATATCATTGCAAGATTACCTTCAAATCCAGACAGTCACACAATTTTATTAAAATCCAGTCAACTTGGACTTTTAAATTACTAAAATAGTAATAGTAGTAGTAATAGTAATAGTCCCCCCAAATCCCAAGGACTCCACTTTTTATTTTTCTCATATTTTTTTACCTTTTGGAAGTGACCTCATCTCTCTGACTTTCCCCAAATCATGATTCCTATATCGTATACTGTATTCACACGAGAACTACAGTTTAGCTTGAAAAGCTCCCCAAAAATCCTTTTCTAAATCTCATCTAGTCTTTCCAAGTTAACTGGTCTGACGTAGGTCAGCCACTCTCTAGCCCTCTAAAAATAAGAGCTGAAATTATTGGAATTATCTAAGGAGTAATAGGAGCGGAGCAAGTTTTTTAATCTGAATGAGTGGCTATAAAAAATTATTTTTTTATTGACGTCAGTAGTGGTTACAGTGCAGTGGGAGATTGAGTCACCCCAAAGGAGCCGAAGTATACGAGAGTCAACATGAAAGCAATCATTTCATAGAGTTTCGGTGCAGATGCATGTTACGTACAGACAGAGACAGAGACACTCAACTATATGGGAGCAGAGTAAGGGAACGTGTACAAATTATGTCATCTTAAAAAGGGTGATTTTAGGACCCTATCACTCCTCTGTCATTTTGTGTCATAAGTTAATAATGCACTGACCCACCCCTGAAAATGACATCATCGTGTCAAATGAAGAATGCGGTGTACATACTTTATGGTTGATCGTGTAGTGCTGAAAATGAAAAGAAATTCCTGCGATTCGAAATTTTTCCGTGTCACACACGCTAAAAGAATAGTTGTTGGAAGCTACACATTTTGATCCACCGAATCCTGAATGAAAATTCGGAAAGTTATTTTTTGAGCTCCAGATAAATTCCAGGTAAGTGTTTAGTTAACGTAAAGAATAGATGACATTGGGCCTATGTCATACAATACGGTAGAGACCCATGGACTCTGTCATCCCATGTCATAGAAATACCAAGTCACCCACCCACTATTTGGATGACATAATTTGTACACGTTCCCTAAAGCAGAGTTGTCTTTCTGATTGTAAGCTCTCCTCAATCAAGTCATAGAGGAAAAACCATATAGGAAAAAGATAGTTGTGGCGTGTACGCTACTTCTGCCCTAGCAGCTCTTAGCCCCAGCATATTAGCATTGAAGGTTATACATTGCTTTGAATTTAACGTTGCGTTCTTGCGCTCCCAGTTTCCCAGCCGTGAGTGTGAGTGAGTGAGTGAGTGAGTGAGCCGAAGGAGCAAATGCAATCTGTTATTCTGTATCTATATTAAAAGCATATAGGATTTTTGATATACATAGGAAGTGTTACGATTCTTGCCGTTTTGACCGTATCCCTCGTATCCTGTTCTTAAATATTCTTTGGTGCTCTCAGTGTGTGGAAAGGAGGCTAAAGAACCATAGTCATCGTCGAGTGTGTATAATAAGCATTAAATGCAATGTGTAGGTTCCTCCTTATTTTCATTTAAGTTGCACATTGGAGTAATAAAGAATTTTTTTTACTCTTTTTAGAATATACTACTACTACATCACTATATTTACATCTACTCCTATAATATTACTATTACCAAGTCTGAACAAAATAAAGGGAATTATTACGCTGTTGGATTTCCATACAAAAACAAAAACTTGTTGCTCTGTTTACTTAGTCCTGGGAGAGATCATAGAAATACATAGTGGAGGTTTTGAGAGTGTCTCCAGTCGTAATATCACTTGGTGAGTTGATTGTTTATTGTTGGACTTATTACTAATACCGGGTTTAGAACTTAAGGATTTCAAAATGTTTACGACGAAGATTTATTGATGAAATTGCGTCTGTGTGCTGGGGATATGTGTGTGTGTGTGTGTGTGTGTGTGTGTGTGTGTGTGTTTGTCTGTAGTTAAGAGCTATTGGGACGTTACGGGAGGATGAAGTTGTCGTCAGAGTGAAATTACATGGGATTGATAAAGTTATGGTGCATGCATAGTTACTTCTGATGAGGAAATAGAGATGCAGTGATCTATCTCGATGTTTGGAAGATCAGGAGTAGACATAATAATATCGGACGGCATCGTCAGTCGATGGTGACTAAGTGGCTGTAGGATTGAGTTGTGCTGTGAGAATTTAGCTTTTTTTCTTGTAAATGTTGGGAAGTCAATTAGTATGATTCATCTTATTGGAGGATTTTGATGGTTGAGGAAGCTGAGGAAAAAAAGGAAGTTATACTTCTCATGTATAGGGTTCGACCGGGAAGGGAGATTTGAAGGTTGTGGGACATTTAGTGCTTTTGTTTTGGGTTGGGAGAAGGCTAAGTTTAAACTTTGGATGTTGGGAGGTGGCCAGAGGATAGTTGTCTTGTAGGTGTTGGGCAACTGAGGACGGATTGTGGTGTTTGAAGTTTTTTGAGTTTTGTCTTGATTGATTGGGAAAATGAGTTGTTGATGGAATTTGTTCTTGCTTTGCTTGTAGCTTCATCTAATCTGACACGACACTGGGGAGGTTCTTGCCGAGAATTGACTGGGAGGGAATTGAAGTCGGAAGTTTGATTACGAAAAGACTGATTGTGTTCCGAAGAAGCAAAAATGGCATTTGCGGGGTTGAAGAAGCAGATAAACAAGGCTAACCAATTTGTTAATGAGAAAATTGGGGGCGTGGAGGGAACAAAGCTGGATGAGGAATTCATTGATATGGAGAAGAAAACAGATATCACAAATGAGCTTGTGGAAGAGTTGCAGAATAAAACCAAAGAATATTTACAGCCAAATCCTACTGCTCGAGCGAAGATGGCAGCTGTTAAGGGTATATCGAAATTGAGCGGGCAAGCCAAAGCGTCCACATATCCCCAGCCAGAAGGAACACTGGGCGAGTGTATGATTACCTATGGGAGGAAAATTGGAGACGACAGTGTGTTTGGTCAGTCACTTGTAGAGGCGGGAGAGACATTAAAGCAAATGGCGGATGTCAAGTACTCATTAGATGACAATGTGAAGCAGAATTTCCTAGATCCTCTTCACCAGCTTCAAACTAAAGATTTGAAAGAAGTCATCCATCATCGAAAGAAGCTTCAAGGTCGGCGTTTAGACTTTGATTGCAAAAAACGAAAGATGGTAACAAGGGGAAACACGGCAAACATCTCAGAAGAAGAAATTCGATTAGCAGAAGATAAATTCACAGAAAGTTTGCATTTAGCACAAATGGGTATGTATAATTTACTCGAAAATGATGTGGAACAGGTGTCACAGTTATCAGCTTTCGCAGAATGCTTGTACGAGTATCACATGCAATGTGCTGAGATTATGAAGGGCTTAACTGTCGCACTTAATGAGAAGAAACGAGAGGCAGCGAATCGACCTAAACGGGAGTACAAACCAAAAACCTTGCAAGATTTACAAAGAAATACGGAAAATGATCTGATTTTCCCTGCCTCGAATAACAATGGAGGCCCCCCTCCTCCCTACTTCCCGAGTGGCATTAATCATCCTAATTCTGGAGCACATTCTTCGTCATCCTCACCAGTCACACCTCCTCTCAAACCCGCAGCATCTAGGAACATTCAGACACCAGTGTGTAAAGCTTTGTATGATTTTGAACCTGAAAATCCTGGTGAATTAGGATTTCGGGAAGGTGATCACATCCAACTAGTAAGTCGTATCGACGAAAACTGGTATGAAGGAAATGTGCATGGAAAAACTGGGTACTTCCCTGTTTCCTATGTTCAAGTTGTCGTTCCTCTGCCGCAGTAGCTCGGTAAGCATACTCATTTTTGGAGAAAGAAGTTGATTTATTCCTTCTACGTATGACCGAGTACTTATTTTGATGTTTTGTTGAATATTAATAGGTATTTTGCCATCCTCCATACTGTCCAAAAATTATTTGCAAAGACCCACGCTTTAAACGGTACGTCATAAACTTGTTTGAGTTTCATCGTGTTGAAAGGATAAATCCGCAAGGGTCTATTGTGGAACTGTATTTAATCTTCTTGCCTATGTTAAGTACCTGTGCCTCTGTACCTATTCAATGAGTACCCACCGTGAGTAAACCCTCCTCCTTGTATTTATCTTGAATAATACAAAAAAACATATATCATTGTGTTAAGAAATATTCCAGAGGATTTACATATGTCGACCCATATCAGACTTGTTTTCAAAATTTTGGAAAAAATCTTGCTGAAATCATCGAGTATCGAATCTGAATAGAAAACTACACGGCTTGAGGTATTTGTCGGTTGAAACAGGGCTTCATTGAATACATATAATTAGCTTTACGATAAATCAAAAAGAATAATAAGAAATACTTCCTTGAACTTAATTCAAACTCTGAATGTAACTATAGATAAAGAAGCAAAATATTAGATAACATAACAGGAGCTCTATTTTCAGTAATGTAAGCCGTTTTAATAATAGATAGAATCTATTAGAGGGCATCTCTCACTCTGCACAAGACTCAAGGAATCTGTGAAATGTTACAAAATGAACTTAAAGGAGCCTATACTTTATTGTAATGACATGGGACAAATACCTCTGTGTAAATATATAATCAGGTTAAAATTAATAAAATTACAGTGTGTACATTTTTTACACAGTTACATGCGCTTACGATTTGATCAAACCCGCCCATAAACATCCGTAAAACTTTCATGCCAGTTTAGCAAGGATTAATTAGATATCACTGTCGGAGATCCAAAATTACTTCATGTATTTTCTATGTGGACCTCCGATTCAGCCATGTTCGTACTATCATCTACTAATAGCAGCTTGAATATAGACTCCTTAAATATGAATCAGTGTATTTGAAAGTAATTTTAAAATAAAAATATTTACTATATAGAGCAGCAGTGGCTAAGCTGGAATCTACCAGTAAAGTTTTGCAGGACTGAAATGACAAATATGGAATATATTAATCCCAGACATGTTCACTGTAATACATAAAGTTGACTTCATTAGTTAGAAACATACTAACTACGTGATAGTTATTTATTCTTGAGATACTAGTATGTGTAGAAGTAAGACGCCAGATTATCTGAATGAAATGAATTTCACATAGGAATTCTTATAGGAATCTTTCAAAAACCATGTTCAGGTGATGGACAAGACATGACTTTGTTGACAATCGTTGTACTCTCCACGTCTCCACGATATTTCAGCACCACAAGGAAAGGAGTGCTGTTTCTATTTATCGTGAGATGGATTACCTTTTTCACATGCAAATCCCGAAGATTAGCTTTATACTTTTCCTACAAGCAAGAGATTGAAACTTTTTTGGTGCGAGTAAATTCATTTTGCATCATTCTTAAGTCCATTGATTGTTAGCATCTTCCATATTATTTAGAATCGAAAAAAGTTGACGCTTGTATTTTTTACCCGTGCTTCTATGACGTAATCCCTATTTAGCGAATCTACATTTATTTGATGTATCATGTATCACATTGTTTTAGATGCCATTTTTGAGTTCTCGAGTATTTTAACATGTTCTATACTAGCAGTAATGGAATTTGATTTTAATGTAATTATTTTCTTTTATTGTTTTCTGCCTCATTTTGTAATAAGTTAGAAATGTTAAATTATTATAAGGTAAGTAATTACATAATTAAATAAGGTAGGCGTTAATGTAAGGGTGGATTATATTCAATTCAAACTAACGTCAGAACTAAGTTTGTAGCATAGGTGGTGTATTAGTGTGTCAAACTTATAGGTAGCTTGCTATTTTGCTAACATACAGAATATTAATGGTAAAACTACTGATATTTAGTGTGATTAGATAAGCTTAACAAGTATTGTCTACTGTACTACTATGGGTGCAAAGTTGGACAAATGGTAAAGCTGTAAGTACAATGTGTTCCTTCCTCAGAATTGTAATTTAGTATGTATCTTTGTTACGATACTGTGTTAGTCATCGTAATAAGCAATTTGCACATAAAAGGGAAACAAATTTGCTGTAATATATTGAAGCATTAATACAAATAGGATCAGGTCTGTATGCAAGTTGTAAGATAATCTCCACAGAAAAATCTTCTATTGTGTATCATGGTCATGCGAACGATTACATTTTTCGTTGCTCATTTTAACGTTATTGCCAGTTGTTATAAGCTAATTATGTTTTGTTTAAATAGATACTTACGTCGGGAGGTAGTAAAATAACACAGTTTTGTAAATATATTACCTAACTGTTCACAGTTAACTCGTTCATGGATATGCGTAATATTACTCAGAATAAAATATTAAAATATATATATATACTAACTTATGTGTGTGCACCTCCATACAATGACATCTGTAGAATCTTTTATTTGGTTAAAATAGATAATCTTTGCTCAACATTTTGTTTAACTGTAAAAGTACAATGCAATGTTGCTACCAAGGTTAACGCATCTGTATTTTGCACTGCATGTACCAGCATATATTTACATATTCAAGGTGAAACTCCAAATCTATGGCAATGATGTTGCCTAGATTCTTTTTATATTCATCTTTCGATTTCAAGGCTCACGTTTTTTGCTTGTTCTTCTTTGTGATGTTGTCATGGTTGGACCAATAATTAAGTGCATTTCCAGCTATGCAATCTTCCCACAACCGCCGTAACAGCAGATGGGCGTAGAGATTATTGTAGATTTTATAGTATAGGAAAGCAAATTCTCATTTCCTTCATAGATGGTAATTAAGGTACTCTTTAAAACTGCCTGATTGTACGGTCACCAGGAGAAAAAGAACAAGCAAAGCCATCACTAAATTTGTTCTCCAATCTTAGTGCGATCTGTTCAGAATGTCATCTATGTTTGCTTGTGGAGGCAAACCCCGCGTACCCATTGGCCAACGCCAACGTCAGTCAACACACAGTTTCACTGGAACTATAACCACTACATATGAGTGGTCAAGTGTGCTGAACCATCAAGGTAAAGCTCACTTGGCTACATTATGTAGTCTACATACAATCCCTTTCAGACTGGAGTTCTATTGAATGCCGAAAGTAATCTTGAAATAAATACGTGTAATTTAGTACAAACAATGCGTTAACACGACAGAATAAGTTATGTTGTTGCATTTATCATTTTCAGATAAAATGCGCTTTATGCCGAAAGACCATCCATCCCCAGAATATAGGGGAACCGTCCTTCCTGATCAGAAACCCTACCCTGTACCACAATTCTAATTGTTCGCCCTATGTATTATAATCCTGAATTATTATGAGAGATGAGTTAATTTGTTTTGCTGAAAAGCTTATATACAGATGTAGTATTATTTATTTTAGGCACACCTCGTGCACCAAGTTGGATTCTTTCTAGAGCTGTGACCTGTGACCATTTCTATACGCTGATGTTTTCCTGAATTTGCTTTTGTCAATAGATTTTCTAGACCAGATGATTGTTTCATCATTTTTATAAAATATTATTTGCTTGTGATGGTACAAATATAAGTGGATAATGATAACATTATTTATTGATATCACTAAACGCATCCCAACATTTTAGGTCTTATCCAAATCCTATCCATATCCTGAGCTTCATTCGATAGGCTGTTACCACAAGCAAATCCAAGAATTGACCTGGATGGACACGTTTACTAGATGGAATCGCGGAGAACTAGAAACCAGAGGAATCAACAATGGCTGTATCCGACGGTGAGATGTTCGGAACCCTCGAATAAACAATATTAAAAATACCATCATAGTTCGCACGTACAAAATTTTTAAACCTGGAATAAATACCAAAAAGAAAGTTACCATATCCTAATTTTAATATGTGTGTTGTCAGACTATACATTCGTCAACATTTATTGTAAATATTGAAAGTCTTCTAGAGTAAAGAATCTAATCTGCTCTACCCAAACCATTTGCCAACAATAAACTAGTAAGAATAAGTTACCAGTCCCCAGTAACTGCATACTTAATTTCCGTGCATCTGTATTTATTACATCAATTCACTTCCATTTCATTCCCATAGACATAACTCGCAACCATGCACATACTTCAGAAATGCTTTTGATTGCTAAGTGTCGATGTAATAATTGAAAAGGAAGGCTGAAAGTATACTTTCAAGGGGTAGAAGTTACATTTTTCATTTTGAAGTATAGATGGAAATTAAAACAATTTACAATGGTAGATATAATTCCATGTGCTTTTCGGGCGTTGTGAAACATAACAAGTGAAACGCACGTTCCCATGAACCAGTTCACACTACTTAGTGTAAGGAATTATTTCGAAGACAGAATCCATAGAAATACTGCTAACAATTACATACCAGTCAAAGTGGCTCTGGGTATAGTCGATTGTCGATTCACACAGTACCTATTTACCTACAAAACAGGAGATCAGTACTTGATTGAGTTGAATCAATCATTGCTGACATCAACTAAAATATACTCATCTATCTACACAGGTACTATATACATACTATATACACACAGTATATGTGTGATTCCTTTTGTTTATTTCCTCTGGATGAAATTAAAATGCGGGATGCCGCTGGTTCGGGATGACGGATTTTGCCAAAAAATACATCTTGGTATTGGCAGGTTTAGCAATCGAGTTTAGTAGGTTGGATAAACAAGACGTATAGGATGAGCGTAATCAATTGTATAAGGGAGTGACTCATAAAATATTGGATTCCCCCAGTTTGTAGCCAATTGAGCTCCACATTTTTCAAAATTTACTTCAATATTGAATGATGATATTCGTCGAGCGAAGCTGGTTGTTTTTTGAGAATTGATATCTTCATTTTTTGATTCACTCAGAAAATGGTTTTTAGAAATTAATTTGACGTCTGTCTGTAGGAAATTTTATGGGCTTTCCATGGAGCTATTTGTTTTGTCTCCACATTGAGAATTTTGGACATGATTAGAAAAGACCCAGAGCAAGGTATGAGAAAATCATCTTCAAGAGTAAAGATACGGAAAAGGAGGAATTCCGGATGTTGTTTTTTTCGTGGAAGCTCCGGCATCAATGATTTTTTTTCGAAAAGCGGTTTTTCTTTCATGGGGATTCATTTGAATTAACATTATCTTCTTAAGTCAACAAATACAGTCTCAGCAACCAGAAATACGAGTCAAAGTGTACAAATTGTTTTATAGAGTTGCTATAAACGCTAATATTTTGTCTCCACTTCAATCTTGTCTCACATTTTTAAGTTTTATTAGCTCAAGTTAATAGGCCATCAAAATTATCCTGCGTAAAAATCTCGGCGTTAAAATTTGCGGCGGAGTTTTCTCCGACCACATTAAATCCAAGTATTAAAAACCAATACAGCAAACAATTTATTTGGTTCCATCATACGATATTCCTCAGACTTTGACATCAGTTTGTAACACATCTGAACTGAGCTGTGTAAAGCTCTAACCACTACCACCGCCTGTTTAAGGAAGCAAATAAAATGCAGACGAAATCACGAGGAAACATGTACTTACGTAAATTGCCGTAAAACAAACATCAGCTTGCTGTGTGGTACAGTATCCTTGGAAATGCTCGAGAGAGACATTTGCCCAAAGTTGAAACTATCGTCGAGATACATTGATGTGCATACTTGTTCGAACTAGTTCTTTCACTTTTCTAGTTCTCGTTTGAAGGACGTCCATTTCCTCACAATTAACAATGCTTCCCTTTGCATTTCCAAGAATCCTAAGAATATAATATTACAATATTCTGAAAATGTATTCTTAATTATTTATTGAAGAATGTTTGGATTCGTATTCATACATCAATTCCATTTGGCCAATACTCAATTTGAAAGAGAATTTTATTCTCTACGAAATGGTACGAGCCGAAATTACAATAATAGTTCGATTTCTTGTAATAATCACCACAAATTTCAAACCGTACGTTGTTCATGTTTTTAATTAAGTCTTTTGAAAGAATATGAGATACATTTTAATCCTTTACACATTTCGTATAGTAGTAAATAGTATGTACATACATATTATTAATGAACTGTTTACAGTTCGCTCACAGCCAGTTTATGTCAATATTATCCACGGCGATGCTATCATGAAATCCTTTCTGAGATATTATTTTGAAGGAGAACCCTTCAAGTGCCCACACGACCAAATTTTGCAAAATTGCAGGAAATTCTGTTGGGGGAACACCTTGTAAAAAATTGTAGTGTATTGTAAACGGCAGTAAACTGAACAAATGCCTGACTACACTCAGCAACCGGTTCGAAAATGTGTTTATTATTGTAATTATCTTTTGAACCCTCAAGTATCCATAGATGAAAAAATTCAACAAAGATACCCTAAACATGCCATCGACCATAAGCCCTTGATGTTTGAAATCGGTTTATTGGTTTGGTCATCATTGGGAAAAGTAATTTTTTGAGGAGGGAGTGAAACAGATGCTTTTCTAGCCGTCAAGATGATACGGCCGTTAATATTCAAAAGCAACTCTCAAAAAATATGATTTAGCTCAAATGTAAAACACATAAATATTATAGAAATATTTTCACCTACACCAAGAAATTGCAAGCTAGATTTTTTTCAATTAAAAGCAACGCGCTCATTCGCTAAATGTCAAGATTATGCAGTCGCAATGCAATATGCAATGGTACATAGCTATTTAAATGATAATCAAGTAGGTACTTGCTTTTCAGGTCCCAAAAAAGTTGTTGACTTCTGTGAATATTTCAGAACTCCTCAATATATAAAACTCAATAAGATCTGCGTTTGTTCCGCATAGACTTTAATCCCTTGATATTGAAGAACCCTTGCTCGTTTCCAAATGTATCCCAGAAACCCTTCTTTTGAGTTGATGGAAAGCATTATATAGTTGTTTTTTTTTGGGAGTGAAGATTATCTAAATAACTTTTCAAAAATCGAAAAAACAGAAGAGCCTAATTTTGCAGGAAATGGCTTCAGAATTTATACAGTGTTCTGTTTCGTTATACATATTTCTTCCTTTTTTCCCAAGCATGTTAAATCAATAAATCCGGTATGGACGGGTCTTCCCCTTCATGCTGTGCACACACTTTTCCTTGTCAAGATGTGTTCCTAACCAGTCAGAGCCAAATAAACTGCAGAAAGTTTCAAATTGAACAGAAATACTTAAACATAGCTAATACCTAGACTTGGACTTGATAGTTGCACTGTTAGTTTGAAATACTTCGATCTCCGATTCCACTGAGAAAACATGGCCGCACAAAAGGACTTGTTTGGGAATCCAGTAGAGCAAGCTGATGCAGAAAACATCTGGAATCGTAAAGAAACGGATACTCCGGAAAAGAAAGCTGAAAGAATTGAGAGGAGAAGATCTAGAATTGCTGCTAAGATTGCTAAAGAGTAATTCCATTTGTGACAGAATTTGTGTAGCAATAAATATTTTATGTACTCTCTACAGAGAATTATTGAACTTTGTCTTGCAGAAAAGGTGAGCAGGAGCAAGCATCAGCTGTGTCCTCGTTGGAATTTCTAGCCGGTCTTGGAGGACCCAGTACCAGCCCTGCTGCTATTAAGGATAAAAGTAAAGTGAAAGGGAAAGGAGCCTCAAATGTGTCATCTCAGGGTGTTGATTTTGCTGATCCGCAGCTGGAAATGCAACTGAGCGACAGCCGGAAACAGCTTGAGCAAATTATTTTAGATGGAGAAACCTTAGTAGGTTTATAAAAGGGAACATGGAAATAGTTACATATAAATTACATTCGTTCACACAATAATATTCACTTGTACTCATTCTCTGACAGATAACAAATGTGAAAGTTGCGGCAGAATACCGGGAAAAAACTCGCCATCAACGCTTGGATGAATCAAAGAAACAGCGCCTGGAGCGACTACACAATGAGGCAAAAGAAGCTCAGGAAATGTACGAAAACATAAATAAAAACTGGCTTGCCAGTGCTGAGAAAATGCTTCCAATGGAATTGTATGAAAAGGTAAGATTTATTCTTATGTTTAGTACAAGTAAAATGAAATGAAAATTTCATGGTGAATGAATCCTGGATAGTAATTTTGAACCCAAAAATAGATTCAAGAGCAGCAAAAGTCTTGCGACGAGTTACTAGAGAAGCAAGACGAAGAAGTATATAATTTGCGTAAAGAACTTGAAGATCAGGACATTGAATACGAGGATAATTTGGAGATGTACCAAAAGGATATGATGCTTATGGGTGATCGTATTGATGACACCGTCGACACTTTGAGAAGTGCATTCATGGAAGAGTTAGAACTCATTGAGGTAACTGACCGACAATAATTCCTGTAAAATCTTTCGTACAAACTAGCAACATATGTAAAAACATGGTGTCCTACATTGAGGTACATTAATTGCATGAGGTCAATTATCACAGGTTTTAGGGTCTTTTTAAAAGAAATTATTCCATTTTAGATATTCATGTTGAATTTCCAACAATTTTAGCAATACACGGTTCAAGACCGGGAGGCTCTTCTGGAAGAGAATCAGCGAGAATGGATGAATCTCTTGAAGGAGTATGAAGAGATGGAGAAGAAAACTTTGGACCAGAGGAAAAACGATGCCCTTGGAAAATTCGAACAACTCACGGACTTGTACGGAAGTGTGAAACAGGAAGCCAGACTTTTAAAAAATCAAATGCAACATGATATGCGCGTATGTCTTAACATCAATAACACTTATCTGTCCATAAGAATTTAACCAACCTCTAGCTGGCTCTGGTGTTAATAACACTTTCTCCTAACATTTCAATCTTTTTATTTCAGACTTTATTTGTGGAACGGGAGCAAGTAAAGTGTGCCATTCAATTAAACT
The DNA here is from genome assembly GCA_947179485.1 of Allacma fusca. Taxonomy (NCBI): domain Eukaryota; kingdom Metazoa; phylum Arthropoda; class Collembola; order Symphypleona; family Sminthuridae; genus Allacma; species Allacma fusca. The sequence continues at coordinate 44,701,585 of OX359249.1, read as the reverse complement.
TGGAGAAATTAGACTACAATTTAGCTGTTCTTCGGAAGCGTGAGGAAGAAAATATGAAAATGAAGAACAGTATGAAGCGCCTTCTACTGAAGCTCCAGGATCGTTTCAACGACAAAGCCCAGTCTTTGCGCTCTACTGTAACGAAGGGAAAGCGTGACAGTAACCAACTGATCAAGGAAATTCGCAGGCTTGAAGCCTTATGTCAAGATGCAAAGCGGAAGACGCTTCATATATACGCCTCGGACTATCATAAATTCATGGATATGTGGAATTTAAATGAGGAAGAATGTCGGGAGAAGTTATGTAGAATACTTGGAAGTGAGCGTTATATTATTCAAGAGCAGCTAGGACAGGATTTTTTAGAACCAAGTTTAGAACCATTGGATGTTCGGCCGGAAGAAGTGCAGTGTTTCGTGCGGAAAGTTTCATGCTGCGGAACTACAACTGCTCCCCGTGGTGATGACACTGATCAAATTCCTCCTACTAACTCTGACAACAAAGACGGTGCTGAGACTAATGGTAAAGTATTCAGCTGAGAAGATCTAATCTAATGTACTCATCCCCCATAATAATGTATAAAAATTGACAGTGGATTTGAAGAGGAAATAGTACAATTTTTTTCCCTTCATCTAGATTCATCCGAGAAATTAGAGAGTCAGTCCGAAACCAGTCACATTCCTACCGCCATGTCTGTCACCTTTATGGGAACAAAAGACAAGCCAGACGTCAATGAATATGATGTCAAGAAATCTCGCGCAAGTCTCTTCGTTGAACCAAATAGTGAATTTGTATGTTTACATTTATTTTGAATAATATTTTATTAAATATATAATAACAATGCATAGGTATTCGCATTTATTAGTTTAACTAGCAGTGATTGAATTTAATGTTCAGAATATTAAATATTGTGTACCTTGATATATTTCTGAAGGAGTTCTGCCCTGGTCCTGATCCAGATCCTGAAATACAGAGAAAATTGATGAAACATATTACAAATGTTATCTGCGACCAGACCGGATTCCTTGTTGAAGAGAAACTACGAAAAATCATGAGTCCGTATATTGATGCTGAGAAAGAGCTTGTTCATATTGATACCGTTATGCAGGTTGGGCATTAGGAAACAAATTAGAATGCTTTGTACTTAGTATAAAATACCTTTAATGTAACCTACCTTTAATGCCTATCCTTGAAGTTATGTTTATAGTCTTAATTATTCTTGATAATAATTATCAAGTCCATCCATTTTGATTCTTCCAGGTCTTAGGCATCACCCATGTTGATGAGATGCAGGAATTGGCTAAATACATTTTAAGACACAGTCGAATCATGAAAGGGATTATTTCTAAGGTACAGATCATTAGTATCCCTTTGTTTCCAAGAATGTTCGAGTTAAATACAGCTAACTGTTATGTAGCCCGATTTGGAGTCCGTACACCCACAAGAGATGATGGTAAGTGCAGAAGGAGTTCACGAAGAAAGTTCAAAGCAGGAGATTGAAGAAACCCAATTAATTCAGAAGGATTCACTTCAAGAACAATTAGATATGTTAGCGGAAGCATCGAGGTTGTCGACAACAGATAGTGAATCAACTGTCCTTCCTCCGGAGGCTATTACTGAATCAGCTGCGGATATATTATCTGAATTAGCATTTGCTCATGTTGAGGGTATCCAAGAAGTTTATGGAATTCCGATTACACAGAAAGCATCGGAGGCTCAGTCCACACGAGATCTTGCTGACGAGAGAGCCGGTACTAAGGACACCGATTCAAATCCGTCACTGCTCCATATTATCGAAGAATTTTCGTCGGATGAATCTCTGGCGAAAGTCTTGGTGCAAGTAGAGAGGCATGCAGAAAAACCTAGGGAGATAATAGAACAATCCTCGTCCAGTTGTTCCTGTGAGACTATCGTTGAAAGTGAATCTGCTTCTGATGAAACAACCAATGAGGATCCTTTGTGAGTTTTTATCTATAGTTTTTGATTCTGTTTTTGTGCATGTATGTATGTAATACAAATTAAAATGGTAAACATCTCCCTCCAACAGCGACTCAAATAAAGCCACAGTTCTGAGTTGGGTAACGGAAGTAGCTGCAGGACTTACATCAGATTGTGGACAAGCACGACCTATTCAAGAATACTACGGTGAGGATGGAAGCGAAATTTATATTGAGGAAGCCCAGGAAGACGAACAGTTTGCTGAAAGATCTTCTGTCAGATTTCCAACCTCAACGAACAAAATTCACCGACATATAACGGACTCCTCCGACACCTCAGTTGAATCTTCAGAAGAGCAGGAATTCAGAAAGAAGCAGGTAACTCCGGAGAAATCCTGTACCAATTCCATCAAATCTGGATTTGAGTCTCCGATTTCATGTCCAAGTACTCAGCTCGACAGCTCAGAATTTTTTTACATCGAGCCTAACGATGTACTTAGAGCTTTGGCTGCATTCTGCAGGGATCACAATGCCAAAATTAAAGTGTGAGTTTGTCCATCAATCATTTCCATGAATCTAAATTGACACAGAGAATATTACATTCCTGACTTTTTTCAGTGATGTGCCCACAAAATCGGAGTTATGCGACGCACGCATTGCGAAAATATGCTTTCCCAGCAAGCAGTCAATTAAAGAGTATTGGAACAAATTTACAGCCCTAATAGATCCTAAATCCAAGATTCTATGGGAAGGAATTCAAGAAGTTTTTATTGAATACGACGAAAATTTAAAAAGTACAACTCGATCAGTTTCGTTCCAATGGTATTCATATGCAATGATTTCCTTACTTAAGCTAAAATTTCATTGTTTTTCTAGTTCGTAACCAATACGTGGAGGATATTGTTCAATTATATCGGCAAAATTACGAATTAAGTCATTTGTTAAAGAAGCATGTAACGAAAGGAATTCAAAACTGTGGGGTGAAGAATGTCGTCGGTACGTTCAATCCATTGCAACAACCATTCTGCGACATTCCTTGTTCCACCCCTAAAGTAAGAAGAAATGTTCCGATGTTCCCACCATGCCCGGTTCCAATTCAAGTGAAACAAAACCCTGTTGAACCTCAGTTCCCTGTAGAAGAATAAGACACCTAGAATGAAAATACTATATTTGCTTTTAGGAAAATACAATTTTTCTGCTTGTAAAAAATATAAAAACCCCTTAGGACAATATTATCCTTTCCTTATTTATTTGTCTGCTCTTCATTGATCTTCATGGGATACTCATTTTACTTTATTAATTGAACAACAGGAAAAAAGCAACTCGAGAATTGTCTTTGCGTCTTTATAAGTAAAGCATGTACTTAACCCTGTTTTTACTATTTCTCATGGTCACCTACAAGACGGGATGACACCTGCAAAATTATTAAACCAGGAATGATGAATCCCACATACTCTCCCTGTTTCGCCTGAAGCATATGCTTTTCTCTCTTGGAGCAAAAATTTGTGAAAAAATTGCCGGAAAAAATCCCCACAATTTTGGGTGTCCCACATTACCCCCATTATCAATTCTGCCATGTGTCTGACACAAACTGACTGCCCCTTTTGCCACTTGCCCCGCAAGCCTAGTGTTAGGACAGAAAGTCCGAAACATTTTGTACATCTTCTATCAAATCTTTGTCTTATTTCCCCAACGGAGTCGGATTTGAAATTATTATTTATCTCATATAGTCCTACTGAATTGGTGCCGTTCCTATTGAAATTGAAACTTTTCCTGTTAGCCACCCAATCATCACAAACCTACGAGGAGTATGATTATACACTATAAAGTAAGCCGCAAGGTAAGGTTATTCCATGTATAGAATTAAATTCATGTCACATTTGCATTATTCTGCAGTAAAAACAGTAATTATACGTAGCTGATGAAGGACGTCCCACCTTTCCCCATTAATTAAAGGACGAAATAGTGGAAAGGAAAAACGGCGTCATGCATAGCGGGTATGGGGCACTGTGAGATTAAATCCTTAAGAAGCGGCCCAATGTCCAATTACTGGTTGTGTCCCAGTGCCAACTCCGACACCAGAAGAACCAACCAGCCTACACTGTTACTGTATTAAGTCAGGAGAGCTTTTAAAGAGCAATAATTATTACATAGGAGTTATAATTGCCTTTTTGTACTTTAAATTTTAAATGAACGATATGCAGGCAGTAAGTAAATAAGAAGCTAAATGGAACTTTAAAGCCCCTACAGAGACATATAGAGGGAAAGCTCAAAGTTGCCACATCTCAATGCTCATGTGTAAGTCATGTGCGAACCTTCACAAGCTCCAGAGCACCATTCACATTCACTACTTCTGTAACAATAAAGTGCATACACTTGCATAACAACAACCCCAGTCCTACTCTGTACATATATGCAGCTTCATATTTTGAAACTAGCCTTGACTCATCTGCAATTCGAAGTGCAACGTGCAACGCGTCAAATAAGAACATACAGTAAAAGTAGTTGTCTGGAATTTATCTCTGAGATACAGGTGGATTTCAAATCCAGATTTCTTAAGGTGCCTCAAGTTTAATGTTTTTAAAATCCTACGAAATAACAAACATCAGGAATAACTACAGCACAAGCTACGGATCCAGCCTCAATATAAAAATTGCAATTATTGGATTCAACGAATTATTCATGTTCAAAACGGAATTACATCTGTCAACTCCAAAACATATTTCTCCAAATTAATTTCTCATCCAAATTAGCGGGATTCAAGACTTCAACTTGGACATTTGCCTGCATTTGATTGGACCTGTGAGCAAGAGATCCGGGAATAAATAGTACTTGTGATTTGTGATCCCAGATCAGCTCAGACAGCTTTAACCGGTAGGACCCCACTGATGACATTGTAAATGATTATCATGAAGTACTAGAGATTTTGTTTGTCAATTTGATGTGTTGGAATGAGAAGGGGAGGGTGATAGAATAAATTAGAGTTGCATAATAATGATATGTAAAATCGTCTGTTATGGGTTGTGGTAGTTAGTAATTATTTATAATAGTGCATAATGATTAAATCAATGAAGTGTGGTGAGCTGGAACTTGATCTGATTGAGTTGTCTTTTGATTTCAGCCAATCTCACTGGAACCGCGATTATTTGTTTTTAAGAGTAGAGTCAGAGTCTATGCCGCTGGATAACTAGAAATCGGCGGTTGACCGGTCCGGGAGGGAAATCATCGGTGTTGAAGTAAAGTAAAGGACTGAAGGGAATTCAGAGAAGAGATTCCGGAACTTGTAGACAAGTGAAAGAAATAATAGATTCAAGTTACTATAATAATTATTACTGTTGCACAATTACTTTTGTTTTGAATGAATCTCAAACCACTTAAATCTCCAGACATGACTGTGCAGTATCAAGTGGATGTCACTCAACAAATTAACAATTTGGAAGTTTTGGAAAGTTTTAAAGTCTGTGTGTGTTCATGTTAAACAATTATGGCATAAATAGGAACCTACACCTAATTCGCAATCATGGCGAGCTAAAGTAGAAGTAGAGCTCACTGTTATTTTTCGTTTTGGAGGCCAGGGGCTTGAAGGATAAGATACCGTATGTGATTGGGATTTCAAAGGCTTTCACTGAAAATTCCGTTGGAACGGATTTTAGCGGAGGCGGTTAGGGGGGATTTTGCACGACTGTCGTGTAAACTAAAATGCCTGACAATAGTCATTGACTCTGGGAAAAATGGCATCTGGACCGCTTCTGGAGGACATGGAGTGCACAGAGAGGTGCAGGTCCTTCCAACATGGTCAAGAGATATGTGCTATTGGAACGAAAGGAACAGACCTAGGAGTACTCAGCTTATGGAAAAGTACTTGCATGAAATACCATAAGATCAAAGATGAATTCGGACGCACTGCTCTCCATATTGCTTCCTCTACCGGCAGGCCGAAGGTCTGTGATTTTTAAAGTAAAAGTCTTCCATAACTGTCATGAAAAGTTTGTCTTGTTGTATATTTTCGACCGGATTTTCTAATAATGACTTAATTGACCCGCGTTAAGAGACCAAGGCTGAGGCGATATAGGCCGAGTAAAGAATAAGTCATAAACATTTTTCTTGAAATGTGGATTCGGAGCCAATGTCACACCATGCGTCCACAATGATAAATAATTTTTTTAGGAGATTCCCAACATCAGCAAAATCTTCGAAATCTGTCCATTTTTCCCTGTGATCACACATCAGAGCAACAATAACATCTAATATCCCAAGTCACAATTGTTTTTCAATAATCTGTCCATTCTAACGTTTTAGCCGAATTGAACGACATTGTCGCTTATATTTTACTGGTGTGCCTGCCGAAATACTCAGCATAAAATCTCAATTTTAACTGGTCGAAAAATCATCTTCGGACTTTTTTTTATGGCAAGATGGGTTTCGAAATAAAAAGTTTCCCCTGATAAAATTCGGATTTTTATAATTCTCTTGGTCTCTAAAGCCTAAATTATTAACCTAGGTCAACTAAATAACTCTTAGAAGTTTGGAAGAAAAGCCGCAAAAATGATTTCCTAACCCTATTTTTACAATATTATGGTTTGTAATGTAGTCCTTATTATTTGGTTAGGTTGTGGAATGGCTTGTTAAGAGAGAAGGCTGTGATGTCAACGTGAAGGACCTGTCCGGATATACACCTCTACATAGAAGTATATATTTCGGACACTTGGATTGTGCTCGGACGCTAATCCGCGTAAGTTTGACTCAGTATTTGTAGGTATACAATAATTATGGATGCTGCTCGTTATTATATAACTAAAGTTTCTTTTGCCAGTTGGACGCTTCTTTGAATATTGGAGACAATGAAGGATACTTTCCATTGGACTTATGCCGTGTGGACAGTCCACTTAGTCTAAAGTCAGATGAAGTAAGCCGAGGTCCAAACGAAGTTTACGTCTGGGGAAGCAACGAAAATTACAATTTAGGCACTGGTTCCGAGCAGCCAAAAATAACGCCAGAATTATTGGATAAATCTAGAAAAATGCCTTGGGGCCACCTCGGCAGTTGCTTTATCCAGGTAGGACAAACTTTGGTCTGAATACGTAAGTTTTCATTATATGTGAATTATTATTGGGTTTTACCTGTTATATTTTACCGTTCTCGCAGGTTGCACTGGAGCGGTATCACACACTATTTTTGCATTGGTCCAATCATGTGTATTCTTGTGGATACGGGGTTGGTGGTAGACTCGGTCTTGGAAATGAGTTTACCGGTTTTATGCCTGCAAAGATAGAATTAGGGAAGGATTCTCTGTGCATGAAGGTAGCGGTTGGTCCTGATCATTCGTTGTTTTTACTTAATTCAGGAGTGGTAAGTAAAATTTACATTTTACTCATGAATGTACGCCATTAGTCTAAATAGTGAACTATGATGTATGTCGAAATTATACTAACATTTTAAGGCTCCATTGTGCTTTTTTTATTGCAGGTTAAGAGTTGTGGGCTAAACGAAAATTTTGTCTTGGGCCAGAGCCACGCAATGAATAAGGTTTTCCAGCCCAAACATGTGGATATTTCAACAAAAATTATAGATATAGCAGCAAGTCGTTTGCACTCGGTTTTTTTGACAGAAGATGATGTTTATGTTTGTGGTGTTAATATCGGTCAGATGCTGAAACCTGAAAATATTGATAAAGTGGTGAAACCGACAAAGGTATTTTTAATTTTAGGATAAATGCAGCCTCTGATTTTATTTATATAAATCCTTACTCGTAGAATGCCGTTTATCGTAGGTATCTTTGTTTTGCAGGTAGTATTTCCGTTTGACTTAGATCCTAGATCTAATAGATCTGGCCATAAATTAAAGTTCAGCCATGTGGCATGCACTGAATCTGCAACAGCAGTTGCTCATACTGGAGGAAATATATTCATTCTTAAAAATTATGACTGCATCACTCTAAACACCAGGTAAAACTTTTTACCTCTTTAAATTTAACTTTATTATTCTCATAAAGTATCAACTTTTATGTTCCGGTTTTTACAAAGACACATGGACATTCAAAAGATTCAACTTGTTGGCGGACATTCCAACACAAGCTGGAACCGAGATAAGAATTCTCAGGCGGACAGTGAGGGAGCAAGTCAAGCTCCGGTTAAACTCTCCATGTTTGTGCTTATTCAAACCGGGAGGTTGCTTATTTGGAGAGAAGGCGTGGATCAAAGTTCGACGCCAAATAAAGGGCAAAACAAAAACAGTTCTGCGTCCCATTTCAACCTGGCTGTATTTAATGTAGGAAGGGCTGTAACAATTCAAGATTTTTCAGCCAGTCTTAATTCAATAATTTTGATAAACCAAACTGGAGAAGGCTTCAAAGCACTATGGAATGCAAGCTTGACACCCACTTGTTACTCCAGCAGAAATAGTTCAGCTTCGAAATCGTCTAAGGCTGTAAATCAGTGGAGTTATGTTATCCAACAATCCGCACGGCACAGTAAGCCGCCGAAAATTTCAATGTTCAGAATGGTTAAGTACAAATGAAATATAAATAATATGTTTCTTCAATTAAATAGATACAGGAAAAGATCCTTTCTCAAACATGATGCTGGAGCAGATCAAGGTGAAACGAATTCCCAATATTTATACTGGTATTGCAGCCTTTTGTGACCCAAGAGGAAACAACTTTGCCATTACTCAGAGGCATCAAAAGGCGGATCAAGTTATTCTGCCGATGACTATGCCTAGCGAAATAAGCAGAGACTTTGGAGATTTACTTAAAGAAGCAAGCTGCGAAGACGGTGTCCATGATGTAGTTTTTCAGGTAATATGTACACGTAGGAACCTATTGGTTTTATTAAATCTGCATATATATTTTAATACCTCACCTTTATTGTTATATAGGTTCGCAAGTCCTTGTTTCCTGCTCATCGATTTATTGTAGCATCCAGGTGTAAGAATCTATACGATCAGATTTTCAAGGATTTGAATGGGCTAACAGATAGGGCTCCAAGAATCGTAATCAAAGACGTGGAGCCTCGAGTGTTTGAACAAATACTGCAGTATTTATACACTAATGACTGTGATATGACTACTTCTGGCAAGTTTATGTACTCTCCTGATGATCCAGATTGGCTTGAACTGCTGAAAGTGTATTCTAGAAAATTAGGTTTAAATGATCTAAACAAGAGGCTCAAAATGGTTCATTTGGAAAATGGAGAAAATCGCAGTACATGCAGTCGAGCTAAGGATGTACAGTTTTCTTGGGATGTGCGTCCTGAATTATATGACGTGGACTTGATTAGCGATAATGGAATTCAAATTAAAGCTCACCTTTGTGTATTGGTCGCTCGCCTTGAATACTTCAAGAGCATGTTGCTGTCAAATTTCTGGCTAGAAGTAAGAATATAATTTATATGATGTTTGGTCTCATTGATATGAGTGTATAGTTCATAACTTTAGTTTCAGGCAATAATCATTCCAAATTTTGAAGCTAAACTACTACAATTTATGAGTAGATGTATTTACGGGATTGTGTTGTTAAGTGCAAGTTTGTTTGGTATTTTTCAGGGAACAAAAGCTGAAAAACAGTTGAAATTTCCTAGTTCAGAAGTCGTCATGAACATTTTTATGAAACTGTTGTACGAAGGGAAAGTATTCTACGAAAATACTGGTACTAGGAAAGACTTAGAGGTGCTATCACAAGCCTTGATTGCGACTGACTTACTGTTATCGCAACAATATCGGAGCGAGATTGAATTTTTACTTGCTGACTGTATAAATTTGGAGACTGTCAGTGAGATTATCCAATTAGCGGATGTTTGTAATGCACCTCAAATCAAGGAATCGTGCATGGAATTTATTGTCCTTAACATGGCACCGTTACTAGAGAATAGGTAGGCAAGCTTTTTTTCGAATTGCGCTAACACATGAATAATTATTCCGGAGGACACAGTAGGAACAAATTTAACATATTATTTGATTCCCAGGTACTTGGATTCTCTTCCAGAGGAAATGATGCAAGAGGTTAGTAATTACTATAGAGGTACGTTTACTAGTATTCAAATCCGGAAAATTAAAGATACTACTGCTCCTGTGGGTTCGGCTTACAAACATGCTGAAGAAAAGTATGGAGAATATTTTGAAGACCTTGATAATATCGCCACTTCAGATTATGTTACTCCTCGCAAATCCCAGCAAAGTAAAGCAAAAATCAAGTTACCAAGCAGAAACAGGAATTTATCCAGCTGTAGTAATCAAGAAATTGAGGGCAACAATTCCATAAGCTTAGATGATGACGAGGTGGATGTGGACGACCTGACGGGATCGTTGCACGCAGCAAGAAATTCGTATGACAAGAGTTTTACTGTAGTTACTAAGCACAAAAATTCAACACAAACTCCTCCGCCTTCAAAACAATTGCCTGCTGCGGCCACCCCCATTAGAATTAAAATTCCGATTCCTTCAAAAAATTTTAAACTTCCGGATACACCAGAGGAAAAACCTACTCCTTTGACTCCCAGACAGACCGGCGGAGCACATAAATATTCAATTCCCTTAAAAATGAGTGATTTTCCAAGCTTTTCAGATACATTTAAAAATCAGCAGTCAAACGTAGAAACTCTAGGTAACGTTGAAAACAGTCCCCCGGATCGGGGGAAATCTACTCCATCTAATACTAAATTAGTCCAGCCTAATACAAGGGAAGCAGTTAGTTCTAATGGCATTGCTAGTTCTGGATCAAGTCGAAGAAAGACGAAATGGGTTAGTTTAGATGCAGTAGCGAAGTCTCCGAAAACTACAGTTGCCTCAACTGTACCTTCAACTAGTCCAAACTCCTGGAGTCGAGATCCAAAAAATCCTTGGGAACGATTGTCCGCTACAAAGAAAAATTCAAAAGGAGAATCTACTAATGGCAATATGAATTTTGATGAAATCTTGCAACAGGAAGAGCGGAAGAAAGAAAATCTACAAAAGGCTTTAGAGAAGCCTTTGCAGTTATCTCAGGTAGAGTCAAATACAACATACCTCTATATAATACAGTAAAATGAAAATATCCAAACATGTAAGCCTAGCGGAGATATTCGTAAATTCGTATAAATATTCTTCATTATCTTGCATATTTTTGTACAGATTGAAGATGAAGCCATTAATCAGCTGTTAAAACGTTACACATCACAGGATGTCCTTGATGGTTATGAGACTTTAACGGTTGAACTTGTCTCTGCGAAGAATGAATATGCCATCCCTGTCTGGCGTAAAGTTACGGATAACCCTATCGACTGAGATTTTTCCGTATTGCAAACCCCGTACCAGTACCAACTGTACCAAAAAGGGCCAATTTTTGAACAGCCTAGATTTTAAGTACAAGCATCCACCATATTGTAATCCCGAGTGCTACTTTTCCTAGTTATGACACTAGCATATGTACTTGTATGTACTAGCATTGATTTGGTGACACATCACTATACTAGATATGGATTTAATTATGCAAGTATAATTGGTTTGTTAAATTAGTCCGTAGTGCAATGGTTGTGTGTGTATGTATATCTAATACTGTTTGCTCACTCGTAACTATTTAATGTGTATTACAGTACTGATTTCCAACAGAAATTTGGCAAGGCTTAATTCTATAATTACCTCGCCCACAATGTGGGCTTAACTCAAAATGCTATTGGCGATTCCCTTTCCTCACTATACTGCTACCGCCGTATTTTAAGCGATATCGTAATTATGGTTCAGGTCACGCTATACTTGTTCCAAGGATCTTGTGGAACGTGCTTTGTGATCTTGTTCAAAATATTTTTCAAATTACAAAAGTCGTACCAAAGGCTGGGAATAATATTCGTGAGGGTTTTATGAGTTAGATGGGAAGGGGGAATAAAATAACATTTTTTGGGTGTTGTAATTTAAGAATGAAGCTTATGAAATATCAATCCGGGGATTGTATTTGCATTATTACATGCCTTTCCTCAAATATGTAAATCTTTATTATGCGTACCTTCATCCATATGTATGTGAATTCAGACAACCAAGAAATAAAAATTTAAGCTATTTGTGGTATTTCCGCATTCTGGTTTTGATTCTATGCGTTTTCTTTCCCTGTTAAGTTCAATGCGGCAGGAGTGTTAACGCAGTGCTGAATACCTTCTGCAGAAGGTATTCTTGATTAAGTTTGCCTGCGTTCATTGTGAAAATCTGAAGTAATTCGATGTAGGCAAGTTTTTGGCTCTGCAATGTCGACTCCTGTGATGGAATCGTTTCTAAAGTCGAATAATTGTTTCGAACCACTAGATGACTGCTTGCACCGCAAGCGAATCTTGCAAGATTTTGAGGCAATTTTTAATGCATGGGTCAGATCACAACTTGGCAAGCCAAGTAATGGCGATGGGGTATGTATAAACTATTATTTTTATTTTGCAACTTGTCCAAGTGGAACTAATGAACAGCTACTTCTTTTAAAATTAATTTTTGCAGCCAGTAATCACAGGCATGTTTCTGACTCTTGGATCTTACGAATTAGGGATACATGGTCCAGGCGCTGACGTGGACATTTTATTACTTGTTCCTTCACAAATTAGCCGACAGGATTTTTTTTCCGATTTTTACAACCTAATAAAATCCAAACATGAGCATCAGATTTCCTGTTTAAGGAAAATTGAAAAAACATACGTCCCAGTTATGAAATTTCGATTTCTTGGAATAGATTTGGATATAGCGTTAGCCTGCTTTAATGGCCAGGTACTACCCACAACTCAGCAACTGCTAGATGATATCTGTTTGAAAGGCATGGACATTCATTCTGTGAGGAGTTTAAATGGTTTCAGGGACTGCTTAAATATCCAGCAGTTAATTCAGCCGCATACTGAAATATTTCGGTTGGTCCTTCGATCTATAAAACTATGGTCTAATAGTGAGTTTCCTTAATAATTTTTACGCCCATCTAAAAGTCTGAGATTCTAAACTATCGTATAAAATTTCACTTCTTGATGTGTGTTTGCAGGAAGAGCCATCTATAATAATTCGGTTGGATATTTTAGTGGAATGGCCCTCACTGTACTTCTGGCGAAAGTAATAACTGAAATACCTGATGTCAACATTTCTAGTTGGCTACTTTTGCAAACTTTCTTCGCTAAGTATGCGACCTGGATGTGGCCTAACCCAGTGAAACTGAATCACCTAGAAGCCAATAATGCTGACGCTCCGGTTCTTCAAGTTTGGAATCCTCACGTATGATAGTCTTTGGATTTTACATAAGGAAATTGGATGCACAAATGATACTTTTCAAAATATTTTAATAATATTTACAGGAATATTCCTTCGACAAAGCTGACCGGATGCCAATACTTACTCCGTCTTATCCTCAACGAAACTCGGCCCATACTGCCACAATTTCAACACGCCGAGTCATGGTTCAGGAATTTAAACGGGGTATGTTTCAAATATATATAATTGTTGTTTCCGCAACAACGAGTGACTTCATTGCGATATTTTTAGTATTTGAAATGCATCAGATTGTACTGGAATTTTCAGCGAACGAAATCATAAATTTTCATGGAATAAAGGAAGAAGCCTGGAAGGAGATTTTTGCTCCACAAGACTTTTTCTTTCGGGCAGATTTCTCGTAATCAATTTTGTCTCCATCTTACAGATATGTGCACACTCGACTATTATTGCAATAATAGAACGAACATAACTCTTGTTGTTTGTTTAAGTTAGTCGAATCAGATACATTTACATGGTTAATAATGCAAAATATTTTTCTTAAGATGTTACATTGTGCTAAGCGCTAAATCCGATCTGGAAGCAACGGATACATTGTCTCATTGGGATTGGTGTGCAATAGTGAGGTCTCAGATTAGGCGAATGTTACGCGACATTGAATTACTGGATCCTATTAGGACCGTACATGTGTGTCCTAATTCGTATCCTCATCCGGACTCACGCGTGAAGTCCGAATTTCACTCGCTTTGGTTTGTAGGCGTTGCTTTTATTGAGACGTGTGTCAAAGAGGATGCGGAGACCTGGTTAGGCCCTCAAGTGGATACTTTCTCTGAGAATGGTTTGTGGATGAATTAACAGTATTAAGCATTTTTACAAGACAAATGGCAGTAAATAAAAAACGTCATAGTCAATTTACTAATATTTCTACTTTTATGCTGCGCTGAATGATTGTATACCTTACAAACAGTAATAAAAAACAATGAGTTGTCTTCGAGGTTGTGAAGATTAAAGTGAAATCGATTTGTCTTTCCAGTTATTCGCTATGCAGAGGATCACGAGGTAATATTAATTGGAAGAACAGTCAGCGGAAGAGTAGTATCGGCCACAGATGTTAAAACCCATTTACATCCGGAGATCAGTCACGGAGTAAAGGTATTCATTCTTTCCTTGCAAAATGCACATCCGTTCCAAGATTTCATTCTTATAGGGGCTATCAATGACATGACTACATTTTTCTAGGGTTGGACTTCCCTGAAGGAGCGGAAAAAGGGACATTTTTATATCTAAATTGCCCGCATGATTGGAAATTGTACTGATTTATCCAAATAACTTTCAACCTTAAAATCAAAATGACCTCGTTTTTTTTTTAAATTCATGGGTTTCGGGGCTGATTTTCTATCGGGATTTATTTAAGGACTAAAAATAATAGCTTGCGCTGAAGAACACAGCTGAATTTAATAAGCTCAAAACAGCAAAAAAATAGTCTCGTTGGGAGCCAATTCTTATCAGCATCATCCCTCTTTGCTTATATTTTAAGTATTATTACATTATTATAGCTAAAGCCTGTGGCCTGCGTTCACTAAAGCTAAAATGTTAGTTTTATAGTAAAAGAATATCAAAGCGTTGGATGTGAAAGAAACTGAAAAGTAATAAATAGTATTTGAGTAGGGGATCAAGATTAGGAGTACAATGGTGATCGCTCTTCATCATCATTGTCACACTGGAAACGAACAGGAGACACCCCACGTCGTGTAGCATTGGAAATGATTTCCGGGAGATTGTTATTGATGGGAATGGCAAAGTGAGGGATGCGGGACCCATTGGAGATAGTTACAATGGAAGATGGTTGAACACGACCAGATAGTTTGTTACGAATAGCGCAGCACACATCCTTATGACGATATCCGAGATTTTTCTGTGGGAAAAATCTAGTATTAGTAATCGGTAATAATTTCAACAGATCCATATAATTATCGAGTAAAAATTCAGTATCGTTGTAAAAATGTTTAAAAACCACAAAAGTCGTAGATATATTAAATCAATAAAAGGTTTAAAAACAATAAATATAAACTATATATTGGGTAAACAGACTGTGGTTACATGAACTTATTAATCTGTAAACGTTTTATCAAAACTAAACTTTGCGTAATAAGGGTGTATAAAATTCGAGTAAGTACTTACAGTGAAAGGATAGGTTACAGGCTGTATAGTAAATCAGTCCCCCAGGGTTAACTATAAAAATCATATATAGGGACGAATGATCCCCACGTGCAAAAGCTACGCCCGATGAAGACTCAATCGATTAAAATTGGTCAGTGTTAGGGGTAGAAAAAGTTCCCAATGCCGAAATATTGACCTACTGCCTCACTATGTGCAGTTTATTTTACCCGATTACCTTCTAGCTTCCCACTCCCACCTGGCTGCTCCTTTGCCCTACTACCCTGTCAGTCACCAAATCTAGCGGGACTACGTCATTATGTAATTAATTTTGCTCCAACTAGCTTCCCAGTCATAGTTCCATGAATGATAGTTCCATATTGAAGTTTTCGGGGTATCCAAACATGCTGCCAGGGCAATTATAGCTTTTATTCGTTTATCAGAATTTTGCTGCGCTAACTTGGAGCTATACCGCCGGCAGATTTCAATTTGTCTCTATTGGTCACTTTTCCCGCATACCCCGCCATCCAGCTGGTCCTTTTGTCCCACTACTTGCCCGCAGAAATACACACATGCCCTACTTTATTCCCCGACTAACCGGGTTTACAGCGTACAGAACTTTTTCCACCCCGTAGGAACACCTTCAGCTTCAGCAACTCCGTCATTCAAATTATCAATACCCCTTGGAAATACATCCACAGCGTACTTGGATGAAGTGAACAAATCAAATAGGTTTCCATTCTTTCTTGCAATCACAGTCACAGAACACAATAAAAAGGTTGAAAATAATTCTGGGTAAAATACAGGACAGGATCAAAATGCAACGCAAGCACAAAAGTTAGTTTATCACAAATGGGCGACGGGACAAGTCCGGTTCCGATTGCAGGTATCCCAATGGAATCAATATTTCTTTCCTTGCTACAAAAACAATATTGGTAGGAATTGTATTTTTATAACAAATAAAAATAATAATGTATGTAAGTTTGAAATACTAAACAAAGTGCAATGCTAACAATTAGCGTTAAGACGCAGTGAACCATACATTGCCCCACACAAATGATAAAATAGCCCAAAAATACAAAAGCAGGTCCGATAACAGATATGAAAGGACTGGAGTATGATAATTATTATTGGAACTCAAATGAACTTTACCCTAGATGTTTGTGAGAGTTACGACTTGGACACTACCCAATTTACAACAGTATACTTTATACATACAACATAATAATAGCAGCAAGCAATTTACAAATCTAGAATATATTCGCGACGAAATTTTAGCTACATGGTTATCCACAGGTTAAAATTAGTATATATTTTATTTTTCAGCAGTCAGCGCGGCGGTAATACAAACATTACTTCTTATCTTACACTATCCTAAATAATTTACTGTAAGAATTACAGAACCCCCCAATGTAATTGTACATGCTTTTAAAAAAACTAACAAGTAAAATACCTTAGAAAGCGAAATGTTACACAATATATTAATAAGTGGGATCAAATAAGGTGGAAAATTTTACTTGATAGAATGTTACCGTTGTGGGTACTGGCGCAATGTAAAAACATACCAACGCGGGTCTCTAAAAACTACTTTTCGTGCAGTAAGTTTCATGGGATATGCTGCCTAAATTATTTACACTATTAAAATAAACCTTCTAATTTATTGTTTGAGCTTTGCTATGGCAAGACTTTATACAGGAAGTCACCGCACACACGGAGCTTCATCTTTTTTACATCTTATTACGAGAATGTTTATTAAACTACAAAAGAGTGAAGAAAACAGGAGTTGAAATTTGAAACTCTAAAATAATCAAGTCATTACTGCAAGTATTGCAGTGGATTATATGGGTAATAAAAACGAATACTAATTAAAAGTCGGGAAGCTCGTGACAACTAAATACTGTAATCGTTGGAAACCAACAGAAAGAAATTCATCATATTTACAAAATGGCTAATATTATGTTCGGTTTAAAAAACTTTCACCACAGATACTATCTACAACCCTACGTATTGTGAAGTGTGTATGCGAACGTGGGTTAATGACTCAGTGATAGCATACGTATACGAAGTACAGGCCAGTGGATTGTTGTAAAAATATCTAATTAAAATCAGAAAATGAGTATCACTACACCAATGCTATCCCTTCCTTTTACTGCTTAGACAGTTCAGAAATAAGAAACTCTAGTAATTGTCCCTTTGATATGACACGAAAATTGAAGTTAAAAACTACTCCAACAAAATTATTATAGAAAAAAATCTCTCAAGAAATTCATCGTCAAGGCATACGGTATGCAAAAATATGCGCTGCATCTGTGGCTCTACGCCTTTCTAACATTGTGAAAAATATCTTGCGCTTATTACTCATAAAATGGACATATTTTATGTTGTTAATTTACCAGGCCGTGGAATGTTTCGTCATCTTTAAAACATCTCCTGGTGAGGTAAAAAATTGCAATCACAAGTAAACATGTAACTCCCAAACTTAACACGACGAAAGAGATAATTGTTCCAGCTCCGGGTAGAGCTGTAAGAATTGCAAGTTCCGGTCCAATCTTATCATCGATTCGGGCTGTCTGCTTAAACCACACGGTAGGAAAATATATTTTTGGCACATCATGTAGCAGCCTACAATAATACAGATTAGCTACATTACATACGACCTTCTTGCAAATTAGAGATTGCAGCATCCATACGAAAAGTAGACTTACGTGTACTCCTTCGTTGGTTGCAATAAAATATTAATTTGAAAAGAAGCGGCAACTTGTAAAGGAATGCCCGATCTCTGCATCAACAAAAAAAACAAACGGAATAAAAGCAACAATATTGAATATGTATGAATAATTCATCACGGTCACCATTAAAATCATAAACTTACAGGTTCTAGGTCAATAAACATTTGATGCTTCTCTTCTACGGGATGCATTCCTACAACTGCATCCCGATACGACTGATCAGCATGGTAAAAGTGTGGAAAAGAAATAAAAGCAGGAGCTCCCCATCTAGAAATTTAATAATAAAAAGTAGTTATTTTCATTTGTCATTGCAACGTTAAGGCACTTGTGTACGAATTAAACTTATAATGTTCAAGCCTCGAACATAACCGAAAAATCTCAAACTTTCATTTGCAATAAACAGCAAATAAGGACAAATCTTCGGTTTAGAATCAATTAAGAACTCACTTGCAAGTAGAAACATCCAAGGCTCCATGCGGTGGACATTCTCCTGCAGGGCACCAGCACCTAAATATTGAAGAAACCAAAATATCTCATTAAAAAGAAATATCTAACTTCTCTTGCACCCTTCACAGTCAAAAGAAAACGTAGAGAAAATATTAATGAAGGAATTACCAATTATCAGGGCACTGTGTTTGATTGGCAAACATTTTATCGTCTCCCCAATAACGATACCCGTTTATTCCATTAACTTGAATTTCTTCTTTGTAATTCAAATCAAGAGTGCGACAAATATCTGGACTAAAGAGTGAAATTTTTGTTTTATCTCTATTGGGAGGGAAGAATTCACCAGCTGAGCCATTTACTCGTCCACAGTAAGACTCATAAAACGGTGTTTGGCTTCTGTAATCCCAATTTGCTAATACACCCAAATTTTGTATATCGCGAACTCCTGTTCTCATGTTAAAAATTCCGTCGTAATCAGCTGATCCATTCCTCTGTTAAATCATTAATATTAAACCTTCATTTGTTGAAATCACTTTTTATACTAAAGAGATCTGATGTTTTTACTTCATGACTTCATGAGAAATTCAGTTGATTTCGCAGATTTTGATAGAAAATATCAACATTAAGTTATTCATACGTCTGCTTACGTCTAAAATTTACATTTCATTTTTACTTTTCAACCTCTCATCAAAATCATCCGGCAAGTTCTTCACTTAGCTTTCTTACAGCAATTTTTGAACTTATTTTGTTTATATTTGTAGGTGGAAAATTTGAATCAAAATTTTATGACGATTTTTCTACATTGAATACTTTCCTGAAGTATGATAGCTGAAGAAAAGAGTAATTTAAATTCTCGAATTATTTCATTACATGAGCATGGCATAGTAATCTACTGATTGGAAAACAAATTGACGAAAATCTCATAAAAAACTTGAATTTCGGGTACGCATCAGATCCCCTGATTTAAATTTCCGCAAAATCGTTATTTTTGAGTAAACGTACCGTATAAAACCACCCGAACTTATCAAACGGTATTGATACAGGCGCCAGCCCCTTTGGTATTAACTGAGCTAAATCAAGGAGTGGGTCAGTGTAGCCTTCAAAAAGGAATTCTCTCACCTTTTTTGTCACATACAAACGTGTTCCGAGTGCATTAATGGCTTCGTTTAACATGAATTTGGTAAAGCCACCACAATGACGGCAAGAAAATGCAGCTGCCTACGATTAACAAATTATTGCTGCATATATTGAAACATTCCTTTTAGTTTATAGCGAAAGAAAGTCTCCAATAAATCTAATTACCACAGCTGGAATATTTATTGTCGTCACATTATCATCCAAAGTCCCTTTACTTAACGATGGATCAAACTCCCATGTTCGGTTTTGACGAAAGGTCACTGTTTCGTTGTTGTGATTCCATGCGTGAATGACTTTGCGACGGTGCTCCCTATAAACAAATAAATAGTGATCAAATTTCAGATCTTAAAGCAATATTTTAGCCCATTTACACTGACATGAATGGAAGAGTAATATCATAGAAATTTCAACTACCTAAAAACATATGGTCCTAGTTCCTCAAAAATAGGTTTAGTCCCTGGTGTCTTCAAGTCTTGTTCGTTTGTCCAGTTAAAAAAATAAAATTCTATGTACAAGGGAATAGGAGTAACTTCCCATAGACCAAAACTTCTTGAATCCTCACTTAGAGCCAACTCCTGCAAGAAATAAGTTACAATGAACGATTAAATTATTTGCGTTTGCCTAACATTAGATTTCTTGAACCCATATTTCATCTAATACCACAATGAAATCGAACGAATCAACTTCTTGGAGCAACCTTACGTCAAATGTCATTAAATAGGTAAAAATACATGAGTAAACAATACTAATTAAGCACTTACTTTATTCAGAACAGCGTCGAAAATATCGGGCCAGTAGACAACAAAGCAAGATCCAAGTAAGGTCAGCAAAGCACCGGCACCTACTCCGGCGCCAAGAAGACAATTCCTAGTAATTCCCATGGTGTCTATCCAAGTCACAGTTCAAAAATTTATGGTTTGATAGACCACAAAAGCACCTGGCAAGCTGATATCAGAGTCCTACCCGGAAAAATACAGGTACGGTATTATGGAGATTTGAATGTAAATATTCGTTAAAAACCCTCGTCACTTCCCAAGATTACTCATTTTGAAATTCGAAGCTGAAATAAATAAAACAAAACAAAACAACATGTAATAATTCCACCATTACATCAATCAGCAATATTCAGTTATTCAACTTCAAGTGTAATATAACAGACCATATGCCAAAAAAACATGTGTTGTGAAAGCAGAGATCTCTGCAAAATTATTATACAACCTAACCATATATATATATAGGTAAGTAACACACAGGTGTGTAAATTTACTAACAAGAGTAAGTATAATAGTGAAACCTTTCTTGAATACTAAGTCTAAGATCTACAAAAAAAATTAATTGTCAGTATGACAACCTGCACTCTTACAACTACTTTGTCTCGGCAGTATGTCATCACATCAAAACCATTCTTTCAATGTTGGCAATCCGTACAAGTACAAACCATACTTTGCTCACATTACAGTACTACCCTCTGAAGGGGAGTGCATATCGAACAACAATCCTTGTCACTGGAATGATGTATTTATTTATCCCAGCTTATTCTGCATATGTAATCAAATGGCCTTATAAATGATACATTTTCCCAGGCTAATATTTGCAAAGGTTCTAACCTAAATATATCCGTAATTTTTCCAATAAAAAATATTTACTGTGATTGGAATATAAATGTTTTATAAGATGGAACCATACCCACCTCTTATGATACTTTTAAATAACTACTAAAACAGTGTGTCAAAAATCTTACTTTTATTTGTGCCGATGGCACTAAGCCTGCAAACGTTAAATTTTTAAACCTCCATGTTGAGTGACACGAACGTTTTGTAAATACTTTGGAAACACAATTCTGTACGTTTGACACACAAATTTTGTTAATACAACCAAGAGTGGGTCGATAAATTATTCACTAAAATTCCAAATTCTGGAAGAACAAACAGCACTAAATGTTGTCAGAGAAAATTTAGTCCTAATAATCATGTGTGTTGCCGTGATATATCCCAATTGAGTATCTTGAAGAATTGCTCAAGATTTTCACACATCTAACAATTATTGATGCTCCCTAGCTCCGCTCTGCAAAGACAGTGACTGGTAAAGGGAGACCGTAACTCATACTTAAAGAATTACCTGAGGATGAAACGTGAGAAGACCCACATTACAATTAGTGAGCACGCTAGCTGACATGCGTTCGACTTCTGTAAGTACTGCAAGCTATCAAATATAACAGCATGTCAAAGTACGCACGCAATTGGAGTAGCACTAGTCAGAATTCCCTGACTCCTATGACCGTCCTTAAAATTGACAAAACCCAAGGTGGGTCGTCAGCCGATCAAAACAGGTTAAAGACTACTCCTTTTTACGCCTAATAAGACTCCTAAAATTATTCTTGTATAAATAAATGGTAGATTTGATAGATTCCAGCACGCTTTGCGAATTCTATCCGAATCAAACGAACAACACAATAGTGAACGGAGATGAGAGTGAGACGGACATAGACTAACTCATAGTCAGGCTCAAACATATTATTAGCATGTGGCTAATTGAGGATGGGAAAGGAAAGCAATCACTACAATATTTACAATTGCATTCGTATGTGCTCATTTGTAACTATGTGTTCAGGTGGGTTAAACTTTAGTCAGTTACAAAATGCAACAAAAACTTTCATTTATGCAGGTATAGCCCACAAATCATTGTTCGTACCTACAGTTCTTACCCTAAAGAGCACACACATCCACAATTTTCAATCACACTAACAATAAGCCCACCGCGATAAATACTTGCAGGAATTGCTGACGCGTGTACTTTAGGAATGTGCAGCACCTTATGGCTTCCAAACAACTTGCAAAATTACAAAGACACTTTCAACAGTTTCGCGTTTATACATCTTAATAGTGTTATGTGGAACGAAAGCCAGTTAAAGATTTCCCACTTGCTCCACCCCAGTCAGTATTTATGACGCTATTTCAGTACATTCGTTGATGTTAGTATAAAACGTGAGCATGGTTTCAACGTGATCACGCATGCAGACATTGAAGTACAGATAAACTACATGTGTCTAGTAACAACAATAAAAGTATTGCCTAAATAGGTGTAACAATAAAAATGGTTTTATACAGAAGCACTGTATTGCAATCCGTAGCAAAATACTGAATTTCCTTTCTCATCAAATTCCTGCCGGATAAAAATAGGGCAACACAATAAATGCTTAAACAATACTTCGTCTAATCCTCCACGAACATTAAACCTATTGTGAAAGTAATGTATACATTTATTTAATAAATCCAAACCAGGTGTACGAACTTGTATACGCGAGTAAATATCGCCGTAGTGTGTAGTTACTGTACTCCAATGCAACTAACAATAAGCAATATACATGTAGTGAGTGCACTTAGTCAGGGTCAAAGCGACAACTATTCTCTAATTCAGGGGAATTCTGAAAGACACAATGGACATCAGGTACATCTACATATTGACAGTTTTATCAGATTCAACAAATGTGAGAAAAATATAAAATGTTAACTCTTGACTCAGGGTCAGGCTAAGCGCATAATTTCCCATAAAAAGTTACGCCAGTTGATTCCATGTACCGATTCTGACCTGGACAAGTACTGCTCAGCGAGGAGCCTCATTGAAACATTTCTCTTTGGTTTCAATATTAAAATGGTCCTCATTGACAATAAAATCGTATAATTGCATCCACATACAGACGCGTGCATTCCTTTGGTAATATACTGGACACTGGACTAACCTCGAAATGCTTTTAGATAATCATAATTGGTGACAGAAGTGATCATGACGCGTAAAAACTGTCTACAAGTACTGCTGATTTTATTTGATTTGATCACTGATTAAACTGGACATTTTCAGCATGCTGACCTACTGCTAATGTCATAAACATATGTACAGGCATATGTAACTATTGCGACTCCATTAAATTGAATGGTTGGTAAATTATTCTCCACCGCGCCGGAGAGTGCTAAACTGTAATAAAACTGTCACGTGTAATGGCGAATTCCTGGAAAGCACGTTTCCCTTGTATCTATCAAGATCAATGTCAGTTCGTCCCCTTGATTAATAATACTCCAGTAAACTTCTTGAAATACTGAATAACTGCACGCGTACTTATTGAGGCTTTAGTACTTACATATATGTGCTGCAGTTGGGAAAAAAGAAAGAACCTACGAAAACACCATATTATACAATCCGGAACAAGTTCTGCTGGTGAAAGGTAAAACACGTAAGTACACACTAACATACTATGAAAATCCAAAAATGATAATCATTTTTAGACACTGCACTGACATCTGCTACACCTACTGCAAATATCTTACGTTGTTATAATATTTACCAGAATGAATGTGAATTTTTAAAGGTAGTGGATAATGGCATCCACTAAAACCATCATCGACAGGAGTTTAAATAATAGGTTTAGGTACTTCGGGAGGATAAAGTTTCTTTCTCAATCTTTTTTACTACTTAAAATCCTAACTACTAAATCCTACTAAACTTAAGATTCAATCAGTTTCCAAAACATTTAAAAAACTGCTCAAAATTCAACTCTTTACACAATGATTCCTAGTCTACTCCCATTGCTGTATTGCTCCTTATGATGATATCGTAAAGTATTGATACAATTTAACTCACGGTTGATTGGAAAGAGAATTCATCAATCGACAGCATACATTGGGTAAACTGAATCACCGATAGGAAAAATTTGGCTCAACTTTCCCCCAGCTGTTATATTTTCTCTGACCAACCTTTGAAACCAAAGGATGATTTCCATAAGCAATAAGCACACGCACAGCTAACAAATATCTAGCGGAAGCGAAGTATTCATGTTTGCTTGACACCCAATAGTTTATCTATGAGAGTCAAAACTACATGGTGATGACAGTTCACATTTCAATAGCATTAATCAAAGTAAACAAAGATAAAATTGGAAACAAATACCGTGCGTTCCAATGATTAACCAGATATATCCTGGACTATCAGTATTTTAAGTGTAGACACAATTGTTTAAATCGTTCATTAGGGTTAAGCTGACAAACTATGACACTACTGGTAACTTACTCACTCTCCCTCTTGATTGGACGTGAAAGCCGTTCATTAACCTTAAAATGCTAACATTAGAAGAATAAACAATATTGACGATGAAAGTTAAAATAAGCAACTGCGTTTGTATCAAATTATTGGAAATAATTTTGTTAACCAAAATAATTGAACGCTGGAATCAACTAATGAAGTTTGTGGAATCTAATAGAACTGTATGTACAGATAGTGTTGAAAAATGTACACAACTGAAGTAAAATAGTATCATAGACCCAATATGCCAGTAACTGAAGAAAGGTCACTCTTCAGTCTTTACCAACTTCACAGTAAGTCCACTGTGATGACTAACAAATGGCTAATGCAATCAGCGATTGTTGAACTTTTTACTTCGCCCAAGAAACTGTGAATGAATCAGCGCGAAACCAAGATCTAGTTTTTGTAACCTATGCTCATCTTTTAATGGCCTACTGAGAAGTTTAAAATTACTTTGTACGTAATCTGATAAGCCAACTTGTTGATTTCACATTCAAACAAAGCTTGAAAGCTTTAAGTACAAGCATATAGTAGCCACTACATTCATTCATGGTCGGCTTCCATTCCTAAGAATTTATAAACATGGTTCACGCTGAGTGAGTGAGAAAATACATATATGTGGACAGGTTAGGATTCTACATCTCCAAGAAGGAAAACGTGAATCATATATAATCCTAGCACAACGTCTAATGGTCATTCTCAAGTACAATAATAATTTAAAACTTTACTTAGATGAATGTTCTCTCTATCACAAAAATCAAAAAGTAAAAATACTCCTGCACCTCTCATATTGGTTCAGGTTCGAAATTCAGGACCGTAATTTTCCCTCCGTCGGGACGAGCTCTGAAGTCATTCTCTTATACCTTGAGGGAGAGTTTTTACCTATTCATTGTCTGGAAACGGCTTCCTCTCAAAACAAAATGAAGAAGTTGATATTCTGGATGGTGAGCAAGACAATCTCATGAACTAACATTTTTCCATTGCTCCTACAGCGCATAAACATCCTAGTAACATTCCAGAACCATTCTCAGCAAAAAATAAATTTCCCCAGCTACTCTCCGGCTATTTACAAAACGTGAACTTGACTTAGCGTGTAAAAAATTTAGATATCCCACTGTCTCTCCCCGACCCGACGTATTGATCTTTGAGCCCATACAAACAAAATTATTGTACACTTGAAGGATTTCCATAACACATATGTTATGGAAATCCTAGTGGAAAGGATATGTTATATACATATAACATATCCTTTTCACTTTTGTCAATTTCATACCTGCTTTGCGCAAATACAAAGAACTGCAAGGGACCACTGACTTGAATCTAAACTTTTACTCACGTAGTTTACGTGATATCAGTGTAAAATAATATGATTGCTAGGCGTAATAACAAATTGAAAACTAAACACTAACGTCAGTATTTTCATGATGAGCTTCTTAATATTATTCTGATAACACCGGGTGAGGTTAGAGGGGTATCACCAGAGGCTAGTGAGAACTGACTTATGTGCTTGACTAAAACTACTCATTAAGTATGCACACTTGAAGATTTTCCTTCTTTATCAATTTATTGGTCAAACTATCGTTAAAAAACAGTAGACACTCAAAATCGATAAAAAAAAAGCTGACTTTGAAATCTGTCTTTCATAAACTCAGTTTTCTCAAATCCTATCATTGAGTTGAAAACAGAGACAGTATGCTTCAAAAAAAACATAATTAAACAGAATGATAACATCATATTAATGTGAAAAAGGGTATGTTGATGCAGCGGTCATATAAGAAGTCATCGATACAGGCATTGCAACGAGGCATTCGTAACACCATTTAATAACCCGCTCTCTAATAATTATTATTACCATGCTGAAGGACTAGCAGAGGACCGGACAAATAACACGATTTCAGAAGAGGCGAATGTCCCTAAAAAATAGGTACATTTGGTGTTTCGCCCTTCATGATACTTTTATCGAGACACGATCGTTGAGCATATGTGGATGAAAGCGATGAAAGAAACTGACGTCCTGATACATGAAGTAAGATTCTGATTCCATCATGATCAAAACCAAAATGAGGCAAACAAGTCCAGACTTCAAAGGAAATTTCTTTCCGGAATGAATTTCGATAGACAGGGTTTGATCTGATCTAGCATTTCTCTGGCAACAAAAGTAATGCAAAAAGCCAGCACAGAAAGCATTTTTATTGATTTCACCTGACTTCCTTTTATAGTAGATTTCCACTCACCTTAAAAGATGAAGATCATCTTTACTCAAGGTTAACTAAAAGCTCTATAACCCTAAGTATCTAAGAACAGAAGGAATTAAGGATCAAACTAAGCCACGCAGTTTCTTTCACTGAAAACCATTTCATTAATACTATGATCTGTAACTGGTGATTCGATTTCCAAAACTACATACATGGTTACTGTTTGTATTATATGTACAAAAAGGATAGTTACATAAATAACTATCCTCGCAATAAAACTCGTTCTGCAACAAATTATTTAGCTCTTCACAAATGGTTATAACCTTAATTGACTCTCAAGTTCAAGAAACTCGAAACGATTTTACTTGCAATCACATGTGTATGTGTTAATAATAATTTTAATAATAAATATCTACAAAATAGTACCTTTTAAAATTTAGCGAACGATATGAAGGAAATATTTTTCACAATTGGACCTAATGCTAATGTATGGACTTACATGAACCAGACGTTTATTTTCAGACTTAATTCACATTGATAATTCGTATAGTATTACATCGGCACTAGCTATGTATACCTATACATTAATTTTCTGTTTCGACTTAAAATCACTGAAAAATGCAACTACACAGAAGTTGATAAAAATACAGATAACGGTAATGAGTAATACCACGAAATAACGTTACTGTTCCAAAAATATCAGCTAACGGAATTTCCAAAATAACGGTAGACTCGTAGCCATGATTTCGAGTTAGCTATTCTAAACCCAAAAACGGTAAGAAAGAAATCAACTTTTACATTCGAGACTTAACTAATCAGTATTTACATTTCCTTCTGACGAAAATAACCATAAAGCAGGCTCTTTACGATTTTATAAAACTAATATCGAATCATCGGAGTTGTAGCTATCTCATTCTATTCCATAAATGATCCATGCCAGTTACTCTTGCTGGCTGTTCCTCCTTAGGCAAAATTTTAAGCAAATTGATTGGAACAAGTCTGGAATTAAACAATCAGAAATATTTCCCATCTAATACCATTTCATTCCTTCATCAAAAATCTAGAGAATGATTATGATATGAAGACTTCCTTCTTAACGAACCCTTCAAGAGAATAAGCAGTCAACCTGAGGGCTTCCATGTCATTCCTGCACATCACATGGGTCACACATATGTCATTACTCCTTACAATAACTGAATTATAAAATGTTCACCTTCAACTACTGGGAACCCCCATAAAAATACTATGAAGTTAGTCTTCTGAAAGGGATTTCTTTATACTAATTAACCCACGAGTGTCCGATCCGAATTATATTAACAACACGAGCGGACTGCCTCGACATGCACAATTATCTCACTGACGCACTCCCGAATTCCACAAGCTAATTCCAAATTCAATTACTGACTGCATAAGAGCACTGATCCAATTGTATCACCAACATTACAGACACGTGAATACTAATTACTCAAAGACTCCTCCGGACTGACAGTTTCCGCAATCTGTAATAATTTGAATACAATATTGTGGAATATGATCTGAGCAGTTGGGACGACGCAAAAAACACACCATTCAATTATTTATATTATTCTAGTTGAGGCTGACCTGATCAGTAATTTAACTGACAACACGATTCCTACTCGGAGTAAACAATCGAGTCCGCGGCGGGACTTTGTAGCAATATACTTACAATTAGCAAATAAGGAATAAACACATAAATCAAAAACAGCCTAATAATTTCCACTTCCACTTATAAATCCCAGTTTCCCATCTATTTTTAAATAGGTTACTACAAAGGATTACATTAAAACTCGAAGAACCACCAGTTTTTAAAAGAATTCACAATGATCTACCTCACGGCCAAGTGCAATTTAAATCTAGGCGATTACATCAAGGTAATACAAATGACGTCAAAAAACAAGGGCTTACCTTTACTGCAGTTACTTCCGAGCAACCTTTAAAAGTGTTCCCAGTTAAGACTCAATGCTTCAATTTCTAAGCATTATTTTGCCTTGACTTTGCTCGTTATTTTATGATATATTCCACGATTGAAGGTTGATTTAAAAAAAATGTGATAATTGGTCAATTTTTAAAATGATAGCCTACTATACTCCAACCTACAACTCACAATCAACTTGAGGAGAGTTACTCTAGTCTAGAGCTTGTGTACAGACAACTAATCACTCTCTGATTCACAATCAATTTCCTTTGAGTTAAAACTATTCTCACTTTACCATCGTACGTTGGTACGAGTCTTTAAACGCACAACGGCACAACATTTAAATGTTAATGTTCAATTGCGAGGGTCGGTTATGTGCATCCTCATTTGCCTTCCCTATTCCCAGCCATTTCATTCACCCTCAAAGCTCTTCTCTAATAATATTTTTACTAGAATACTATTTTTTGTAAATGTAATTTTGTGTTTCTAATTCTAAGGCATACATTTTGTTTTCTA
This sequence comes from Allacma fusca, assembly GCA_947179485.1. Taxonomy (NCBI): domain Eukaryota; kingdom Metazoa; phylum Arthropoda; class Collembola; order Symphypleona; family Sminthuridae; genus Allacma; species Allacma fusca. The sequence continues at coordinate 44,672,265 of OX359249.1, read as the reverse complement.
ATTTTAATCATTCTAATATTTATAGACAAATTCCATAAAGACAAGGATTAAAAAACCCTTGGGGCATAATGAAACGTCTTTATCTGCCTATAAACTCTCAAAGTTCTGCTTTATCCCTATAAGCTAAGGATTAAAAGTGAAGGTTTAAAAAACTCAAGGGCGTATAGTGAGCCATCTTTCTCAGGCTTTGAACTCTCAATTTTACCACTATAAGCACTATGTGCACTAAAATTTTTAAAGGAATTAATATCCGGTTTTTAGGGAATTGATGTAGGAAATAAAAACTCTGCTTACAATTAATGACTATGCACCACAATGAATTTGAAAATTCCCTAGGGATTTCATGGATAATTAAAAACAAAAGTTACCAGAATTCTCAAGTTTTTTTACGTTATTTCTGACGTCATGTTTAATACATGCGGAGGAGGGTACAGTTGCGGTACAATAAGTGAGAGGAAGAAGTAATAGTAGGGTATGTGGATATCTTTGGTTAAAGCAAGGTTTGAGAACCTAAAAGTAAGAAACTATATACCATTGGGATTTCCCGCGGATGTGGTACTGCTTTTTTGAGTACCATTGAAAATGTTTGCAACTATTAATATTCATTTACTACATATTGTAGATTAGAGCATCTCGGGCGGTTGAAATTTGCGGGTAAGACCGTAAAAAGCCCGGCCCGCCCGGGCTTTGGGCGGGTACGGGTAAAATTTATTACACTTGACGGGCTACGGGCGGGTACGGTCTTTTCAATGCGGTTGAAAAAGACCGTGAAAGCCCGTAAAAGCCCGTGGAAAAATTCATGTGTGGTGCATGCTGGATCAGGGGTTGTAAAAGTACATTTGCTTGAATACATAACACGATTTTCGAACGTTTGTAATTTTATCTTTAAAAAAGACTTGACATCCAATGTCAACGGATGAAATTGCAGGAAACAGTCGGAAGATTGCAAGTTTGGAAATCATTTAAACACGTACTAGTTGAATATAGGTTTCCATAAATTATGTGAATGCAATGAGTGCAGGGACATTTTAGCAGGCAATCGCGCTAAGGAGGTACGTCAACTCTGGCCAAACATAATTGTAAGAATTCTGCAGTGAAAGCAACACCAGCTCTTACCAATTTCATTCAAAAAAAGGCGAAAATGAAAAATTGAATTAAAAAATTGTTCTGGGTCTATATCTATGAATTTACAAGCTGGACTGGTATTAGCGGGCGGGCTACGGGCTTTTTTAAATTTTACGGGCCGGGCCGGGCTTTATTGTTGAACTTTAATTTCGGGCCGGGCGGGCACGGGTAAACATTTACGGGCCGCGGGCGGGTACGGGCCTAAAATATCCCACGGGGTGATGCTATTGTAGATTTAGTTATCATGCATGGAATGGAATCGTTATTCAGCTTCCCATCCACGGTTTCCTCAAATAACGTGTGAAACAAGAGTAACATATTTTGAGGAAAAGGGGCTGGTCATCATTACCTGTTAACAGTCGTGCCGACTGTAAAAGGGTAGTTTTGGACGCCACTTGTGTACCATTACCGGGTATCATTACCACACGGGTATTTAAAGGTTTGTAGCTGATTTGGGGTAAAGTCAGACATTTTGGGAGGTAAGTAATAACAGTGCTCTCAGTTAGACACCCTTACTTACTCTTAACTCATAATTTTGTCTCTCATGATGTCCAGTACTTACTTTTTACTTACTCAGGGGCTTCATGGTGGCTATCTTACTTACTCATTACTCCCTCAAAATTTCAGGTCGCAGTGTAATACTTACTCTTTACTTACTTATTCGCAAAAATAAGCTGATATTACTTACTCTTTACTTACTTTTGCCTGCATAGTACTCAAGTAATACTTACTCATTTTCAAATATAATTCACATCACTCCCATCTTTGGTAGTGTAGTCAACGACTCAAGTTTAACGAGTTGCATCGTCGCAAGTATTTAAAGGCATTGTTTGCCTATGGCCTGTGTTATCTGCCTCCATAAACCATATATAAGTCATGGACATTGTCGGAGAACATTTTTTCTATGGTAGTTACTCCAGTAAAGAAGAGTTTACTTACTCAATACTTACTTTTTAATACTTTGCATTTCGTCTTACTTACTCATTACTTACATTACACTGGGGAATGAGTGTTCGTACTTACTCTTTACTTACTTAAACATCAACCTTTTTAAAATTACTTACTCATTACTTACTCATACTCGCAGATGTAAGTACGAGTAAGTACAATACTCACTTACTCACTTTATGAAAAATTCGAGTAATGAGTAAAATTGAGAGCACTGGGTAATAACACATACTTAAGTACACAAAAATATCCTTCTTTTTTCAGATTGCGGTTTTGTTTTTTCAAAGTCATTTTACTTTAATTTCTGAGAAATCAAACTAACAGCTAAATCAAGACAACACACCTCAATTGAACCAAGTATATGAGTGAACTTTTGATCGTATTTTTTATTATTTATTTATTTTTATTATTTTATTACAACAAGAAACCAGAACTCTTAATTTAAATTCAGTTGAGTCAGTCTCGGATTTAATTGTCCTCAATCACACTGCCACCCATATCGCATCCATACCTATCTAGTACAATTGTGCCCTAAAAACTGGAGAGTACATGAAATTTTAAATTATAGAAAAATAAGTATAATTATATAAATATGTTCTCACGGCTATCCTGTTTTGTCGATGATTTTATAAACCTGTAATATTAAGTGAGAAGTAAAATCCGAGTATGATACGATGTTTGTTGTATTCTACGTTAATGTGCATTTGCCCTTTTGAATTCAGTCACACGTTATCAGCTTTTTCATAAATGAATGGTTTTTGATACGATGCAAGTAATATACATGTACAGTATCATTTGATCAATCTGTCAATCACAGAATTAATGCCATTCGTCATATTTCCAGTTGCAATTTAGATATGCGATTGAACTAAGGTCAACTTTAACTGTGAGGTTGTGTTACTAACTATGAAAAGAACTCCTTGCATGAGTTGATTTATGGTGCTTCAAAACCTTGACTAATTGAAGGCATTAGCGTCCCGTTAATTTATTTTTAATGTGATGCAAGAGCTAGTGTTGCTTCGTAATGGTAAATAAAAGGAATATCTTCAGGTAAGACATAGTTCTAGTGAATCTTATCCACAAGTAACCCCCGCCCAATGCCCCCTTCGAACCGGAAAGAAATTTTATGAGCGCTTAGGTACCTGGCCCGATGTCCCAGTGCGAACAAAAGTTTCGGACAAAAAATGGGAAAAGTTACTGAAAGGTAAAATCTGAAGTTTAAAAATTAAAACATGAAATAATTTTTTGTAATTAACTAGAAATAAATTTATTACAAGAGAGGAAGAAATAATTTATTTCACTGATATCACATCACAATGGTATTTGCCTTACGACGCAGTACATAATGATTTCAAACATTTTTTGTTGCAGAAAAATATTTGTTTTAAACTTGGATATAAATATATTAATTGTACAACTGATAAAGTGCTATCCTATAAGATCCACGAATTTTGGCAAACAACATCATTTTATAAGCTGCTTAGATAAATTAAATCGTTTTCTAAATTGTTCAAAATGTTCAAAAATAGTTCCACGAGCTCCGATTAATAGCCCAATAACTTCAATATTTTTCAAATCGTATTTCTGCTTAAAGAAAGGAACACAAAGTTGATAAATCTACTTCTTTTCATGATCCACTTCAATCGGTTGATTTCTATCTTTTTCCCATCTGACAGCTGGGTCTATTATGTTGCCTATTTTGGTTACTTCATTAAAACAAAATGTTAATTCGTCTAGTAGATTTGAATGAAGTTTTAAACTAAAGCAGAGCAAGACTGTTAACAAGATTTCATACAGACAATTCAGAATTCGGTTTGAATTCCGGAGATTTCATTAAATAGGAACGGAAAACGCAACAAGGTACTTACAATTAAATGAGAAGCAAATGCGTACCTTGGTTGGACTCAGCAGTATTCATACAAGAGCCCCTAATAACTAGCTGAGAGAAATAAACTAGTTTTAAAGAAACAAAATTGAAGTTGTTGTACATCGAGCCCTAAGAAGTACAAAACTGGGTATGAAATGTATCCCAGCTTTAATTAAGCTTACTTGCTTTTGTAGGAAGAAAATATTAGCATTATTAATGCCCATGGGACATTTCGAATTTATATCCTCAGTTCATTTTTTCTACCCCTGCAATTACTTACTTAAGCGTAATGAAAGTTGGAATACCTTTCCAACCTATAGTTCTAGTGTACTTTTAAAAATCATATTTTTGCTTTGTTAAAACGATTTATTGATTTTAATGCATACATTTTTAAATTTATTTATTTAAAAAGTTGAATGAAGCCCAGGTTGCTTTTCACGCTAGTAAGTTCATACATTTATTTCAAGAGATGAGGCTTTGCTGGCAAGATTCCGAAAAGTTGTTCAAAATCGTGTGTTTACGTCTAGTCAATCACGATTCTTGGATTCAAAAATAATTATCCTTGTAAAAATTTATAATTAGTATTGGTTGCGTATAGTGTTTCTGTTCGGTATCGGGAATTCCCGAGGTTCCGGTTCGGTTTCGGTTCCGGTACGGTTTCGGGTCAACGTTTTAAAGAACCGTTACATTTCGGTCCGGTTTCGGGTCATCGGTTTATGAACCGTCAAATTTCGGTCCGGTTTCGGGTACAAAAATCAAAACCGAAAGTTTTCGGGAATGGTTTGTTAAAGCTGCCGTTTTGTATGAAAACGCGAAACTTGCATTTGGCCAGCATTTGTCAACTATCATTTGAAAATGCGATACAATTTTGGCTTCCATAAAAATGAATCATATACATTTTTTTTCTGAACATGACTGTTTGGAAAGGAACCGGAACCGGTTCGGGAACCGCTTTTATTTTCCGGATCGGTTCCGGGAAGCCAAAAATGTCCCGGACTCGAAAATACCGGTTCCGGTTTTGGGAACAGAATTGGGATTTTTTCGGTTCGGGAAAACGAGTCGGGTCGAGTCCATGTTTTGGTACCGTTCAGAAACACTAGTTGCGTATAATTTCAACGTTTTTGTAATATTTTTCTAACTTTTAATTTCATATTACCACATAATCCTTAACGTGGTATCGACTCCCAATGTTTCAAGTTCCTCAAAACGGGAAATAGTACAAATTTCTTCAATTAAAACTTAACTTGCCCCGTAAAAATATTTACGAAAATCGTTAAACCGTTTTTCCGCCGGTTGGTGTATTTTCCTTAAAATTGTAACTATGCGGGGCGTTCCAGATACATAAAGGACAATTCCAAACTTAGTTAGAACTCACATTTTTAAGCAAACAAGTAAACATACCCATGTGACCAAGATTAGCCAATCTGAGACCAAGAAACCAGTTGTGACCAAAAATAGGTAATATATATTTGCCATGAAACCACTTTGAATTCTTGCCAAATAAAAATTTTCTAAACTATCTTCATTCACCGACTTTCGAAAACGATTTCTTATAAGATTTAAAATGGGAAAATTCAAGTTTCCAAAGAGATTTTACCGAGGATTTATAATTTAAAACTTGGGAGCAAAACTTGGCAAGATGTCCGACCTTTTGTGCGCGTTGGGACATTGGACCAGGTACCTAAGCTCCCACACAATTTCATTCCGATCTAGATGAGACATTTGTCGAGGGTTACTTTGTTAGTGATGAACAACGAAACAAACAAGAAGATCCAGTTGCACGATGCAAGCAAAAATAGTACGAGAAGATTTACCCTCAATATCAATATGTAAAATGTGTTGGATTTAAAAAAAAATGCATTATTTCAAAATTACTGATAACTATAATCCCTTCTTGTACTCTCTAACACTAAGAAATTGTTGAGTAGCCTCAGCTGGGAACTCGGTCTGACCAATTGCTTAGCTGGGAGAAATTTAGCAGCTCCTGAGGATAGGGGGAATGTACCTGTGGATCTTTTCTAAAGCAGGTCAATCAATCTATGCCAGGGATTTTTCTTAGCCCCGGTATCCTTTAGGAAGTCACTGACTCTTAATGCTGAAAAGAGCCGCAACGTAAGACTTGTATAACAATCTACGGAAGTTCAGTAATGGGAATAGTGGGGAGGGAATTATTATTGAAGCTAGAAAATCCATAAGAAGTTCCAAAGAACATACTGCACAGATACAAAAAATATATGTATCTACATACACATTTGTCTCTCGAATGAATGAAGCTTTTACCTAATGGAATAAAATACTAATGCTTTAATGCAACTACTAATTATGCAGCTTGTGGATACATATGATTGCTACAATGTTGGTTTGCACAAGTTTGTAAACTCTAGGAATCGGTTGCCCCGGAACTGTCGTCTTACAATACTGACATTATCCTTTCGTATTGATGCATTTTCAATATGCAAATGCACATAATCAGAGCACTCAGAGTACAGATCTGCTTGCTAACTTATTTTAAGTGTAACATTCAGCTTCATACTCTGTTTTTAATCCTAGTTTGTATTATTTTTTTGTTACTGTCTCCATTTTTTGTGACTGCTGTTCAGAAAATACTAGATACCTTCAGTCTTATCGTTATTCCTACAAAATTGTGGGTGGACAGTATCTAAACATCCAGCACTAATGATTCTGCAGTCGTGGGTTGATTCACAACATACCTAACAGTATTCAATTGGATCCTATATATGGTTTCAAAATTCATGCTAGCCCTGGTAATTTCTGCTTTGAATAAAATATTTGTATTTACTAATAAAATACTAGTAAATACGTAAGCAACATACATAAGTGCTTATATATTATGCTCAACGTGCCCCAGAGTGAGTGTCTAAAATTGTGGCCCACAGTTTTCTTGATGATCTTCAGCCCACGTCGTAATCCCATCTGTGACTATCAACTGCCAACTCAGACTGACCTTGAAATTTTAGAGGTCGGAGTTCAAAATTGAAAATTATAATAAAAATTTAAAATTTAAAAAGAATTGATACAAACATTGCTAATATGTAACGTTACAAAATAACAGCACCGCTCAAGGAGGAACATTTTTCAGGGACCTTATAAGGAGCGATTGGGCAGACCATCAGGAAAGACAGGGTGGGTCTCAATTTGGACAATAACTCTGGGACACCCTGGAGATGATGCTTGTAGTCGAAAAATAATTAATAGATAAGTATAAACGTATGTACTAGTTTAATGTCATAGGTTACAGATAATCGTCACAAAAAACAGAACCCAGATTTAGTTTCAATCTCTTTTCAATATTTTTACGGACTCGTAAATATGGATGCCCATAGCATACCCCGGCAAAAATTTAGAGCTCGAACTCGAACTCAGTTTAACATGCGCAAGATCTCTAAGCCTCGAACTCATAGAGTAATTCAGCTCTACGTAATTCTTTACCTCGAACCCGAACTCTGAGGCTCGTTTATTACCCTTTGGAACTCAGCCTCGAACTCACCTAAGCCTCAATTTACGTTTCGTGAATCAAAGTATACTGCCATTTAAATACGTCAATTCCATTTAGAACATTTTTTTGCCACATATTTTTTTATTTCAGCTCTTCGCAACCATTATTTTGCAAAAGATTCATTGACCGAATTCGATAAGAAGAAATACGCAGGCATGCACAACAATCGTTATTCCACAATATCAATATTTACGCATAGATGGAATTAGGATGTTGGTGTTGGTGAGGTCCACATTTCGAACTCGCACTCATTCATTTGAGTTCTGCCATAAATGATTGGCTCTCAGTCTCAAGTCGCGGCTGTTTTTAAAACAGCTCCGAACTCGCACTCAAAACCAGATTCTATGGAACTCGAATGTGAGCTGAGTTCGAGTTCGGAACTCAGAACTCTTGAGTTCGCCAAGGTATGGCCCATAGTTTAGTACGAGCACTATTTCCATTTCAGCGGAGTTCATTACAGTACAAGTACTGTGTAAAGTACTGATGTACTATGTAGATATCTGTCTATCAAATATCTGTAATTATACTTATTCTGTGAAGGGTAGTACTATTTTATTAGTTCTATTTGAATTGGAAAAAATCAGGGTATGTTTAGACATATCTTTGGGTTAATCAGGATTAATATATATATTACGACTATAACATTAGCTTGACTATAATCCTGGGGCGAATAGGGAATCTATAGGTGTACTATTTATTTATACACGACTTCAAAAACAAGATGGGCATATGTACTTACATGTGCAAGGATTCCACTTCGCCTTCAAATGTCTGAAACCCCTCTATACATGTATTGACCTCTCATGATTTCCGCTTTTCAATTCCTCAGTTTCGTGATAAAAGATCGAAACATAAATAATGTGTGTGTTGTCTTACAGTTATGTGGTCGCCTTCTTTTTGTTAGTACATAATACTCCATTTGATTTTTCATTTTACTTTCTGCAGTTTCACCGATTTGCATAAATCATACAAGGAAGTTCTTGTTCGTCATCTAATCTAGGCAAACCACATTTGTCACCGAATATTCCAATGACTATATTTCACATGTCTTTTACTTTTTTGATGCGTAATTAGCAAAATGTTTCCTCATGATTTCCTCACCTCAGTTAATAGTAAACGTACAGCTGTTACTTTTATTGTAATATCATTTATGAATAAAAAAAATCATATTAATTTTAATATCACAATTTAGATTCTTTTAGCCGTGAAACTTACTGTAATAGCATTATTATAAATGAGATAGTATTTTTGGTCCTCCAGTATTTCACTTTAACTAGACAATTTCATCCCGTCGGCCGAAAAATTTAAAAGCAGTCATCAGAATACCACTCTAAAAATTTCACTGCTCCATCCAATATCAGTTCCGCCATGGATCAGTGCAAAGTAAAATGGGCCCGCAAGCTCGGTTGGGCCGTCTTAACTGAAACCTGTCGGGCTGCGGTCTGGTGTGGGCCTAAAAAAATATTGTCAGGAAGGGGCGGGCTGATGTTTCAGAAATTGATTTTCGGGTCAGGCGGGTTCGGGCTGCCTATTTGCTGGAAAGACTTGGGTTGGGTTGGGATATGACCTGCGGGCCACGCCTTTACACTACACTACTCTAAAAACTTAGGGTAAATGCCACTACTTACCAATACACTATACACAAAAATGGTTTTTGACAACTACTCTACTAATACTATTTTGTTATTAATCAAGACTACCATTACACTACTTTTCAGTACAGTTTTGCTTTCAGAGAGCACCTTTACTCTACTCTGCCACTACCACTACTTGAAAGCTAAAAATTAGCGTTACTCTACAATGCAACTATCACACTACTCTACGCAGTAAAAAGCCACACAATGCAATATACTACTAGTTCACTGAACAGCCGTGCAATTTAATCTCAGCCTAAAATCATATAATTTTAATGTAAGCATAAAAAGGCTCGTAAATTCTAAATATATGCTATAAATATGATTCCTAGGGGAAAAATCCCGTTTCATCGTATGTAAATACAGTTTATCCTGGGTCAATGAAGCTAGACGTTTATGCTAAATTAAAGGTGTGCAGGACCGCTCTTTACAAGAATCAATTGTAGGTTAGGCATTTTGAAAAACTAGTTTATTGTTTTAGACAACATTCACATGCGTGTATAACTCAAGTACATACATGAGAACCACTGACTATACCTTATAAAAACGTGTTACAAGTTGACACAAGGAATAATTACAATTGACAATGGACTGTCCGTTGCCATTTTATGGAATCTGCGATAATCTGGATTTGGCTTGAATTTTAGAACTGTTAATTAACGGAGGATTAAAGCACTTAAATAAATAGAGATCAATACTATGATTTTGCTTTTGCAGATTCAACTACTGCTAAAAAGGATCCCAACACAAAGTAGAATTCGCAATGCTCCAATGCAAATACAAGACGTTACTATATCCATCCACGCAAACGCACAATATTATTTCGAATATTGAAACGCGGTGTAACGGTGTAAGCTATAGAAAGTAATGACAAAACAGTCACACATTCCATTTTTAAGTATAGTGCTTACTCGGGTAGTCGGGTAGCAGGTAGCACTACTTTTTATTGGACTTTGAGTATGCATGTAAACTACTTCTACACTACATCCAAACTAAAGTCGGATCCACTATTCTATACTACATTTTAGGAGCAATGGTGAACGGGCACTAGTAGCTACTATTTACTTATCTGCTGATGTCTCCGTCGTTCTACTCTACCAATAAATATTATTTTATTTCATCTTCAATAACTACACTACTTTTTGCCGCTATTCCACTACCACTACTAAAAATTAGAGTCGTGTGGCCACCTCTGGTTCGGAGGCTGGATGAAACCCAAGGAAGAATCTAAAAAGCGTGGTATGCTAGTTCTCAATGAAATACTAACAGCTATGGCATGGTTCAATTGTTTATATTATTTGTAGGTTCTTGTGTCCAATTGCAATCATTAAAATCACTGTAATTTTTGTAATGTAAAGACTTCTGGAAAGAAAACATTTCTGAACAACCTTCCAGATTCATGGACAATAGGTGAGCATGACTTTCTCTAAATTGCTGAATTTTGACTTGCTCAAACTTTTTCAACGTTTCGTGAGTTTTTTTGAGTTTTTCTTGCAGAGCTGGGGTGGTGGGAGGGAAGCATGACCAAAAATGTCGCAGGAGCTCTCCCAGAGAAATGTACAAATTACGCATTTCCGTCTCCACTTCTGGTGGAAGCAACTCTAAAATGGAGGGAATAGTAGTAATTAATAGTTTGTTATTTAGATCATTTTGACCACTAAAGTGCAATCTGTAGGAGTACGGGTGATTCCTTCTCGATGATGTGCTCTCATTAGAGCTCCACTGGGACTTAAATCATTTAGAATTTGTTGAGCCGTCTTAGCATCCATCAACTGTGGATTCATCGTCCAACGCTCCGAGAAGGCTTTTAAATGATGCACAATTTACAGAAGAGCATCTTGAGTTACTGGATCCGTTTGATAATCACCCGCAGGTCCATTTAAATACCGGTTCACTTCAGTCAAATTCAGATTCTTAAAGCTCTCGATAGTGATCTTTCCTAAGTCTTCATATTCTACAAACTCCGTCTGTTCAGTGTCTAACTTATTGTTAGCCTGCGGAACAATGCGGCCGATATGTTAATGTAAACTCTACACGATACACGTTCCCCGGAAGGTTTAGAATGTTCATTTACCTTTTTAGCAGGTGTTTCTGTCAAAGGTGCACCAGAACTATCGGTACCGTTGGTTTGCCCGTTAGACTCCGCAGCATTTTCAGCGCTATTCCTTTCACAAGCTTTTAAAACCATAATGGAATGTTGATTGAACCTAATCAGAAAATAAAAGTAAGGAGAGATATACGGAACATTTAGAAAAATCTTTTGACAATTCTTGTCATTAAAATTACATTAGCTAGAGTTCACAGAAATCGTGGATCAAGACTGGGTGAACGCATTTAATTTGCAATTTATGCAGTTACTAGTAGGTTATTACCTTTTTATCATTGTCTTAAGAACATCTGTGGCGATTGGCTGAGATTTACTGGGTACGGGAGTAGGTTCACTGTCGAGGTTTACGGCCTCCTGATCATCTAGAACAGCTAGTACGTTACTGTTTAGCTCTTTTACCTTTTCCAACTCTTTCCGCATTTTTTTATCATCAGCCTTGGCACAAGCCGAAAACATATCTGTAGTCAGTCATTCGATCCCGATGGAAATAATGCGACTGAAAGAATTTCGTCCAAAACTGTGATTCAGACATTTGTGCAGGAACGCACTCCATATATTTCCGTCGTACAGCTGGGTATGTTTTAAAAATAGATTCTATGATGTCTGTAGTGATGTTATACCGCAATCCATTCCCATCAGTTTGTGGCTTTATACCCGACTGAAAATTCAACACATAAACTATTAAATTACCACAATCTAGTACAATTATTACACCTTCCCGCAAATTCACAATAATATCCCAATTAAATTCATACTAAACATCCAGATTCAACTCCAACATCTTGATTTTGTACAGGCTTCTTGTTCATATACTGTGGAGCATGAACGGTCCAAAATCCCTCCGATGTCACAATCCCCTCAGTTACTAAGTCCTGAAGATTTAAAATTTCATTATGCCAACTACTATTTACTTTTACAAATTCAGCACAATCAATTCTAAACAATCATTCCACACCATCCAGTTTGTCTTTAAATTCCATAAAAGCAAAGCATTTTAGTAAAATACTCCCTCCACCTTGTACAGTTACAGTAGTGCCGGGTTCTCACTCAAAATTCGACTTTTGACTTCTAATTCCCTATCAATTTACCTCCGGAATTTGGGAAGTAACTGCAACAACAATTCTTTAACTTGATTCCTCCATTCAAACTGAATACGGGGTCCTTCTGGATGTACGAAGAGAACGTATAAGTTGTATTATTGTGAAGGACGATCTGCAACTGAATCTTCGGTTTACCCTCTGATGAGATCTTCTGAGACTTTTGATGTCCGAATACCTGTGGGACAGTGTCACAGTCCCTGAATCCATGCCAATCTCTCTGTCATCAAGTACAGATTCCCATCATCTTTTTTATGCTTCACAAATGGCACTTGAAGGAGGACATCCTCCGAAGACGCCATTGGCTCCTAAGACCCCTGGTGGCTGGCTCTTCACAAATAACAAACAAAACATCTTCATTAAGCAAAGCCCAACAATACTCACTTAACAACAATTTATTATCATTGTATCATATTCAAATATATCCTCAAAATCCATCATCCTTTCAAACTGCAATTAATCGATTACCACATCACAATAAATGACAAAAATTTTCACTTACGATTCCAGTTATAATAAAGTCTACGATTGAAAGTACCTCTCAAAATATCAACACCAACTAATTACTTCACACTCAATTCTGTTTTTGAGCAAAAATGTTCGGGCCTTAATGTTGTGTTGTGCTCATATTCTTGATTATCGAATTTTTACCGCCTGCTACTGAATAATACACCAGTTTTTGTTCTTCAGCCTCAGAATTAAAATAAACCTGAGTTTAAGAACAACAAGTCCACAATTTGTGGACACTAACACGAGTAAAAAAGGTTGAGAGACTTGAGCAATCCGATAGTTGACTGGTATGTGTGGACGAAGTTAGCGTTAGCGGACTTTTTCGGGTCTCTCTTTTTAGGGGCAAAGTGAAACGAAGCTTCGTTTTGATGTCTGGTTGTCTGTCTGTGTGTCTTCTTGTTTGTCCTCACGATAACTTCCCAATGTGTCAGAACCGTATTGATTTTGAAGAAGATCGAGTCATTTGTTTGGCCTCAGGAAATTAAAATAGACCATACATACATGGAATTATGTGGTAATATTAGTTCGGCAGTTATTGTGAGGACGGGCAAGCAAACAGTCGGACAACCGGACATCAAAATAATAACAAAATATTTAGTTTCACTTCGCCCCTAAAATGTGGGATGAGTAACGAGACTATACTATATATCTCCACAGTTCTTACAATTATCATGAAGTAATTGTGGATTTTTGTCCTCAGTTTTTTAAAGTTCTTCTAATCAACACATGGATGCTACAGGAAATGATTTTTGAGCATTTGATGCTCGGGGAATTGGTAATGTTTTATTATTTACTTTGTGTACTTCTGTACGTTTCTACATGATGGACATGCCTTCAATTTAAAATTATTTCAAGTAATCATAAAGCCTAATTTTGTATATAGTAAATTTTAAGGTTAGTAGTAAGATGTATGTATAGACAGTGTGCTAATTTGGATAGCTGCAAGAAGTCTCTGGACATGTTTCTGGAACAGTTATTGGAAAGGAAATGCCACAGGATTCTGTGGAAGCCGAGTATCCGGGAACTCTAAAATTGGAGAAGAAGCTACTCAGGGAGCGTCCATTAATACCCCACAAGCCGAACGACCTGGCAATGGCATATCCAACGACCATGCCAACCACGAATGAAACGGTTATGAACATGATTCGACCGCCAGATGACCGTACTGACAGCACCTGTGGAGAGCGAAGTTCATAATATACATTGAAAGTCAATATTTTTAGGATGTCAAGAAATGTTTTAAAAAAATAGACGTACATTATTTCCGGGACTGGAAATCGCTAATGATCTCCCGGAAGAATCGGTTAGAGCCTTTTCCTTCGTACCGGCATCGCTAGGGAAGAGACCACGACCCGAGGCGTCCTTGTTGTTACTTGAGGTATCTGCTGCTGCGCCTTTGCTTGTTGTAGCTGCACCAGCTCCATCTTTTGCAGCCGATGCTTCTTTCTGGCTGAGGCCGGCATCTGCCCCTGGGACTTTATTTCCTGAATCTTTCTGGCTGTTATTTGCAGAGCCGGCATCCACCTGTGGAACGTTATTTCCTGAAGCTTTCTGACTATTATTGGTAGCCAGGCCATCTGCGCTTGGACCGTTATTTCCTGATGATGTTCGATCACTACCATCTTGATTTCTTAAACCGTTCTCAACACCACCACTTTTTGCAGCCAGTCCTTCTGGGGGTCCGTCCTTATTTTCAGAATCATTTTGATCCCTATTAGCAGTCTCACCTTCTGAGGTAACACCCTGGTTCCCATAATCATCTGCCTCTTGACCAGCTGCGGATAAAGCTTCGTCCTGTGTTGAGGGGGAGGCATTTCCTATTGCTTCATCCTGTGTGACACCTTTTACTGAATCTTCATCTTCATCTTCACCTTCACCAGGGGTTCCAGTCGTATCACCTATACCGAGATTGTCACCCTCAGCAACTACCATGTCTTGATCGGTACTATCTCCATCAAGACTAGATGCTTCAGCTTTCAATGTGTTCACATCGGCGGTATCACTACCCTGATTGCTGGACTCTATGCTTTGCTGAGCCGCAGCTTGTTTGCAGGCTTCCTCCTGCTTGATAGCGATTTCTCTGTATTGACTTTCATTTTTCTTTCGTGCAGCTTCCAAATCTACCGCACATTGTTGCAGCAATTCGGGATGTTCTGAGAGCTCTCCACAGAGATTAGTTACGTCGCGTAAAAGTCCCACAGCAACCTCTAGGGATTCTGCTCCAATCTCCAAAGCTTCATAGGCTTCCCTAGTAATTTGTGCCATGAATGGATCACTGCTGGTGAGATTCTCAGGAGGGGTCGCCCTTACTTTGATTAGGTGCTCTTTCAAGCCTAGAAGCATTTTCTCACCGACGTCGGCTAACTCCCTGAGAGTTTTATCACTGCAGAGTTGAACAGGGTCCATCCTAGTGAGTCCTGTGTCTTCAATTGTATCCAGAAGGGTTCCAACCGTAGTGAGTAAAGTTAACGTTGTTTGATCCTCGGGGCTTAAAACACGGGCAAACATTTTCTGGTACTGTGGGGCCATTTCCTTTAAGTACTTTCCCATGATTCCTGGACCCACTGGCTCGGCCAAACCACCATTTCCACATATTGCGGGTTGCTCATTTCCTTGGCCTGTACTGTACGCAGATTGGCCACCGAGACCATTAGGTAGTATTCCAGATGGTGCTGCCCCTCCGCAGTATTTTCTAGTCGATAGTATTATATCTTTCGCTCTGTTAAGAATATCTTCCACATATTCACTCATGCTACCTTGTGTGCAACCTTTGCTCACTTGCAATTTTGCTAATCCTGCTTGGCGTGGCGGAATCTTCGGTGCACCAGCAGCGCTTCAGATTTGGAAATCAAAGATATAGTTTGTTATCCGATTGTACAACAATTTTCTGGACTTGTTATTCTGTTTACATCTTTAATTTTCAAAAATATATTAGACATTTCGTACCTTTCTGCTTCACGTGGACATACGCCACCTCCTGTAATTGGCACGTATTGCCATAATTCTTTCGGGATACAGCGTTGCCGAGGTTTTGTCGCAGGGCCTTTGATGGTGGATGCGACTGATAAAGCCTGAGAAACAGGTTGTGACTTTTTTGGTGAGGCAGGTGGAGGAATTGTAGGTTCAGAGGGATTTGCTGCCGTGGAGCTAGCGCTAATAGCTCCAATATCTGTTGCTGGTCCTCCGTCTTGTCCAATCGGTTGGGACTGTTTTGGCGTAGCCGATACTGACATTGATGGTTTGGATGCAGCTGCTGTTGTGGTGCTTGCAGTAAGTGCTCCCATATTTGCTGCTGTTTCTCCCTCTTGTCCAATCGTTTGCGACTGTTTTGGAGAGGCTTTCATTGATATTGTACGTTTGGAAACTATTGCTGTTGTGGTGCTGACGCTCAGAGCCTCCAGATTGGAAGTTGCTTCGTCCTCCAGACCAATCGGTTGTGACTGTTTTGGCGTGGCGGTTACTGAAATTCCGGCCTTTGACGCCTGTATTACTGCACTATCTTGTCCGGCAATCGGTACTACTTCTTCTCCTCCTGCACCTTCAATTGAAACATTGTCATCATTGGTGATGGGTATACCACCCGCAGAGGGAGCTGCGGTTGCTACTGAGGAACTGGCTTCCTGAGCTCCTTCTTCTGAAAAGGCTTGGTCTCTTGAGTCTGCTATCCCAACAGTGCCTGCTTGATCTTCGGTATCTTCAGGTATGTCAGCAGTACCTGCTGGATCTTCGATAACTTCAAGTATGTCAGCAGTGTCTTCCTCATCCATCACCAAAGCCTCGGAATCGGCCTCTGTGTCTGGTCCTCCTGCCAAAACATTGGTTTCTGAAACAGTCGTCTCGGCACCGTCTCCCGTCGTTCCTGTTCTACTTGCCTGAGGTTGTGACTGAGATTGGCCACTCTGCTGCTGCCTTGGTCCAAAGCAGGGGTTGGTAACGTAATCCGTAAGTCCAATCCGGTTCCCAGCTGCAGGTGGTGCGTTATTGTTGATACCTTGAAGCACTAAGCCTGAGAGAAGGGTGGTCACACGGGATAGCATACATTCCATTGCGGATCGCATGATTCCAGCACAGTCGACCATACCTGCTTGTCCTCCAAATTGAACACCACATGAAACAGCATTAGCCATATGATTTATTGGTGCTTGTGTGTCCGCACAACAAGGATTGTACGACAGTAGCAAATTAGTCCCAGGGCCTCCAATGAAAACCACACTTCCTCCGTCGCATTGCCCCGGCACTTGTGCCCGACCAACCTGACTTTCCTGTTGATCAAGACCCTGTGTAATTGATTGATCTAGACGACTGTATGCATCCTGCGGGACTGGATGACCAGCTGAACTTGCATCATATAGTCCCTGTATGGAATTCGCGTTAGCATCCCCTGCGAAGGGTTGACCATTAAAATTGTTGAGAGCTCCAGCAGGACCTGTTTGTATTTGCGCATCTTGGGATGTTGCGCTGAAATCTCCACTGTATGCATCCTGCTGCTGATTTTTTTGCTCTGCCTGCCCGATACCTGGCATATTTCGTGCTTGAGCAGCTTCAAGCCCACCAGGGTAGTCTTTCTCACCACAAAAGGACACTGTCTCAGGATAGGTATTTGGTCGACCAACCACATCGTAACCAAGTGGCGCATCTGGGTCACGAGTTTCAAGTGGGTTACCATCAAGACCAAAACCAAATGGCGCTGTGGGATCATTTGTAGCTACTGGTAGACCATCCAAAAGGTGGTAGCCAAATGGTGCGTAAGGATCTGGCTTCTTTAAAGGCTTCCCGTCTTTGTCATATCCGTAAGGAGCCACACAGGCTGCCCCGGCTAACGGTTTTCCATCTGGGCCGTACCCATTTGGAGCTCTAGGGTCAAGAGATGTTAGAGGTTTACCATCTGGACCATAACCAAACGGGGCGTCTCGATTCGGACCAGGTATAGGCTGTCCATCCACACCATATCCAAATGGAGCGACCTCGTCAATTTTAGGAGCATACCCTTGAGTAGTACCGGTGAGAGCTTCTCCTTTGAGACTGGGATTGATATCTGCATTAGTCGTTCTTGGCATGACACCTGTGCCGCTACCTTCATCTTTACTACATTCCTTCAAACGATGAAATGATTATCTATTGAAGCGAGCTCTGGTGAATGTACAAGTTTCTATTTCTATTAACAAAAGTGTATGCTACGAACTAACCGGCCCGCACTGCTTGCGACATTTTTCTTCAAGGTAGTTTGCAAGGAACAAGTATATATTCTCTGGCTGGTTTCTCAGTACCTATTTGACAGTAAGAATTTGCTTTGCATCTAAAAATTCTGACACTCTTCCTAATCAAACATATACAGTAGTGTTTGATGTGTAGCGTAGGTAAGTACTCACTTCTCTAGACATTTCTTCCAGTAAACATTTTAATCCCGTGGGTACCACAAAGCGTTTACCCTGGCAGCTTTCTTCCTCAGTGGTAGCCATTTTTTGTTCTGATTGTGGCGCTTTAATGCTTCGTTTGTTTTCAACGTTGTAATCCGTAAATTTAACGATCAATGATTATATGTAACTTGTAGTAAAATTTTGTTAGGGGCTGCGATTACAAATTCATTTGAGAGGATACGGCTAAAACTAAGGATTTGGTTGACTATAATAATTAGCTTGAGTTACGCCATTAACTAGCCAACATTATGAGCCTTTTTCTCATCTCCTGTTCATTTTTCTGAAAATCGGCCAAATTATTTTTAGGATATTTTCCCCGTTTTTTTAGAAGAAGTTTTTA
Organism: Allacma fusca; assembly: GCA_947179485.1. Taxonomy (NCBI): domain Eukaryota; kingdom Metazoa; phylum Arthropoda; class Collembola; order Symphypleona; family Sminthuridae; genus Allacma; species Allacma fusca. Next base: position 44,653,703 of record OX359249.1, on the reverse strand, counting down.
TTGCTTCTGTCCTCATAAATACATACCTTATTTATACTAAAATCAATATCACACTATGTGACTTAATATTAAAAAACTATTATCTAAAGCTAATCCCGTATTTTTCTTAAAAAGGTATCAATATTAACATTTTAATACTTGTGGTGCAGCTGTATGTATAGTTCGATGGAGCTGCACTGCCGGTGCTGGTAAATAGCTAGTAAAATCATCGTAATAATCCGTTAAGTTTTTGATTCATTGAAAGCTTTTTCTAGAAAATTCGATTTTTTTTAAAGAATATATTCTTTCAAATTTTATTGAGTTTCTGTAGCATCATTAGCAGACAAAAATCCATCCTTGTTTATATAGAAAGTTCAGTAACCAAACCAGCAACGCAAGTCAAAGGTACAAAAAATACTACCCCAAAAATTTCGACTTGCGTTTTATCTCTTAGTAATGTTACTTGAAATGAAACTCGTGTCTGAGCATAGCCGTGATTCATACAGGAAACAAGACCCACACCCACACGTTTTTTTTTATTAATTTAGTTTTATGACAGAGAATTATATCGAGTCCATTATGCCTGCTTAGATTCATTCAAATTATTTTGATTTTCATCGAAATAAATGCAACTAAATCATTTTGACGTTTCACCGACGTTCTGTGTGGATTACTAATTAATTACTGATGTGTATACCAAATACCTTAGTAGTTAGTATTATACACGATTTTTTGAAATGCATAAGGTATGTACTTCCATAGGCATGCATACATTATTGAGTGTATTTTCTTACACTTACTTATTTCTTCTTTAGCCAACTGATATTGAGAATGCATTTATCAATGGAAATGATTGTACCCACCAATGTTCCCAAACCTGGATGGTCATGTTTTATAATCGCTCATTAAGTAACTTTACGTTTTGCAGATTTTTTTTCCAGTTTCTACTACAAAAGATTCTGCCCTGACTGAATCCCTTCAGTTTACCCCGAAGTCAAGAAGTATACTTGTCATCGTACAAAATGTGCATAAAAACTTCGCAACTTTCGGTAGTACAAGTACATATTCTAGGTTTAAGTACTCAACTGGAATAATTACTAATTGCTGCTTCTCGTGTAGGATGAATATGAAAGAGCTTGGCCGATTGAATGTCATATCAAAAATATAATTATGTAATCCTGTGATGTAAGCAAATATGTTCAAGTGATTATCAAATCCACAGCCGTAGTTAGATACATATTTCACTCATAGGTATGATTTATTTCCGTGCCAAGGTCGAGTGCGTGATTTATTTTTGCATACTGGTTGAATTACGTACGGCAAAAACTGCTCGCGGTGAAGGTTCCAAGAAATATAGAATATCATAAAATACGGTCTTCTCCTCCAACAACTCAATATTCTCCGTTGATGTACGTGCTTCTGACTAATAGTTACAAAGAGTGATTACAGATACACAGGTAGTAGTATAAATATTCTTTCTAAAAGTTGGTTTTTGGTCGAACTTCCAACCATGCTTTGATTTCTGGAACGTTTTCAACAGCCTCCTTGAGTTTGCCCAATGCTGGGTACTCAGTCGTCAGCTGGGCAGTGGTAGCATGTCCAAATCCCAACCAATTATTGATTGTGGTTGCCAAATAAAGGTCGGCGAAAGTCAGTTTTTGACCCTAGAATGAACGGTCCTCCCGATTTGGCAGTAATAATAGCTTGCAACTGGCGGAAGCACAGTGGTACTTTTTCATTGACAAATACTTCCCTGGCTTCTTGCTTTTTCTCTGGGTTATTCTCCACCATCCAAAGTCGAAAAACTAACAATATCAGTAAAGAGAGTATTTTTACAATAAAACTACTTGAGCGATATTATTTTGAATCGATCAGTCAACCAAGTATCTACAGTTCAGTAAATTAATAAAACTTACACTGCTTGGCATCTCCGATAACATCTTGAACTTGGTCCAGTGTGAGGTTGTCAAGCGCATTCTCCCCAGTCAGACCGAAAGTGTTCCCCAGGTACCTCAAAATTGCATTGCTCTGGGTGTATACCACTCCATCGATCTCCAGAAGTGGGAGAGACTCTCCAGGAAACCCTGATGACATTTCATTATACGATCAATAATCTTTGCGCAAAAACTAAATGCCGGAATTGTCTTCCCAAATTTCCCCATGTCCTTATAAAATTCCTACTATCTATGCTTTATTTAGTGTGTTAATTAGTTGTCGGGATGCTCTCTTAAAAATCAGGAGGAACTTTGCAAATTTTTATACTGCAAATTACGACTTACTTCCACTTTTCTTCAACTTTGGCCAATCAGCAGGGTTGAGTCTCTCATCCTCAAATTCAACTCCACCCACCTTAAAAGCCCAGCGGATGGGTTCAGCAGCAGCCGCAAGATTAAAGTACGTTAGCTTGTATTGGGGCATTTCAAAGCTTTGGAAAATATCCTGGAGAATATGATACCCACAAATATCACAAAAATCAAATCTCAAATGTTATAGTAACGTGTAGTAACGAGCGCCGGCTGACTGCAGAGTTTCAATGAGAATTGTGAACTGACGTTCGTGACTAGGTGCTATCATTATGATATGCTCCTTCAAGGTTAAAATGAGATGTAAAAATATTGAATGACATAAGCTATAAGCAAGCGACAAAGCCCAAACAAATCTTCCTGATTCCATTGTGTATCTGTACGTATGTAATGGACGTGGTCTTGCTTTTTTGAGTTTACAGTAAACATTGAAACATTTGTTAGAATTTTTTAAGTATACAGGTTATCAATTATCACCGTTACAGAAATATCCCTAAGCATTACAATACATAAGTGCCTGTGGAAAGTAAGCCTATTGAATATATTCATAAATATACAATATGGAAGTACTAACGATACAATACATTGCACGGAGGTATATTAAAAATTATCTTACGTGGCTGAATGCCCGGTTGGAATGATTCTACCGGACTTTAACTGACAAAAATATAATAATTAATATAAGTACTTAATTCTACATAAAGTTTTTCACTGAGACATAAAGTCAGAATCAGTAATACTAATGATTGTATGAATAATTAACACTATCTATATGTATGTACATACGTATAAAAGGCAATTCTCTAAAAACTTCACTTCGGTCCAGCACAACTATCACCTCCATTTGTTAAATCAATAAAAATACCTCTCAACAAGTTTAATCTTATTATACCATAATTATACAGTATTTATTTTGTCGTCAAGGATGACTTTGATGCATTAAATATTATTTGAGCAGAGGGTGAGACTCGGCAAAACATAATTTCTGACAAATAAAGCATGGAAGGAATTTGAGCTTTTGAAATGATATTTTAGGAATAATGGTTCAGCTCACAATCAGTTTGATGTATGATAAATTTTTACAAATGAATTTCATAATTTGCGAAAACATAAAAGATTAAGGTGAGCACTAGGTGAAGATTTGCTGAGTGTAAAGGAGACGTGCCACACATAGAAAGAACACAGTCTGTACTTGTCCTTCCCCATTTGCGCTTGTAGGGCTTGCAGTTAATGTATGGAGAGCCACAAAACGTACCGAAATGTGCATAACATTTAGTTATGTCATATGGCATTTTCTCGTTAGGATCAAGTGTAGGATCAACCGTAGAAGCCTCGGTTGTGGATGTGTTCGCATTAATTTCCTTTCCATTAACATCTTCATCTGCATTGTAAATTCATTTTATTAAACTAGAATAAATATTATTGGTATAAACAATCTTCTTCTCTTTAAAGTCAAAATGTACTAAATGCAGTTTTCACTGAAATCAAAACAAACTAAGTGGACAATGCAAGCACTATGGTGCAAGTTCTCGTTGATGTTTGTTTCGTTTATGATGAATTACATTTACTAGCACGTTTTGCTTTCCTTTTAATTATTGGTCCAGTTTTCAGCTAACCAGTATGCACAGTACTAGTACATGGGCCATTTTGTTGATCGAAAATACATCTAGTTCATTTCCTCAACTGTATGCCTTACGGTTTAATTAAATTAAGTTTTGTAATTACCTGGTTCTGAAAATACCAAATCCTTTCGTTTCACAAACTCAGTAGTTGTGACGGGGAAAGTTCTGACCGCAAGAACCTTCCCCTTATCATCTGTTACATTCAACTTCAAGCAAACACATACTCCCATGCCCGTAATAGAATCCGTTAAATCACACATAAGGGGATCAATCCGGGATCTACAAATAACACTTTCAAATTCGATCGGGATGTAATCGTATTCCGTGGTTTTGTTGTCCGTATAATTGGTGTAGCGAAACGATTCGTAATTTTCAATTTTAATATTCTGTTCCCCGTAGTGACCATAGGTTTTAACTATGATTTCCAAAATGGGGAGTCTAAATGCTAAAAATGCATTGTAGTTGCATTCGTCACCAACTATTGCCTCATAATGACCTATATGTTGATCGATAGCAAGTCCAGCTAGAGTGGTTGGCAAAATAAATAGAAATGTCCCAACTGCGATTAATAGTAATGGCGACCTGATTTGATGTTGTACTGACATTTGTAGCTACAATTTAAGTACTTTTAGTGTTGAAACGGGTTAGTTGTTGTCACAACAAGAGGATAGTGGTACATGTATCTACGTATGTATATACTTTTGGTATTGAAAAGATTACTTTTAATAACACACATAAGATCAGTGTTCCGCTTCAGAGAAGGGAAAAGTTTACAGACATATTAATTTCTTAATTCTTAATGTTACTCCATAAAATAATTTGGGCCGGCCAGATTTTTTTGTGGAGTAATAATAGCTCAGTTGTTTTCCAATCCAAACTTCATAATTATGCAAATACATTATTGTTCATATCAGCAATATTTTATTTGACTTTCAATAAAAAAAAAGCTCAGTTTTACCTCTAAAACCAAAAAGTTTAAAAAGTTGATTCACCTTTGTTTTCACAAAGTTTCCAAAGCCATCAACCTGTCAACATACGTTAATATTAAATAGAAATTACATAATTTTACTCAAGCTATATATTATTTCCAGCCATTATTTGTTGGTTTGTTTTAGAATCATTATTTACTTGATATATTAGGTTCTCACTTCCATAACTATTTCAATGTTAGATGTTTACTTACGTGTTATAATAATTAACCATATTCGATTTCTATTCCAGTATTCCATTGCAAAGGTGTCCAAATGACTCAGCCTATCCTATATCCATCCTATATTTAAAACTTGGAATGAGCCTACATATATGCCCACGTTTTAACGGCCGAATAGATTAGCATATCCAACATCCTTACTATATGGGGAGTACCAAGCGTACATACATATAACCCTACATTTCCCTGACAAATCAGCTCAACGTTCAATTTGGAACTGCAATTTGGAACTACAATTTCGAACTGCAATTTTAAACTGCAATTTGGAACTGCAATTTGGAACTACAATTTGGAACTGCAATTGAGAACTGCAATTTGGAACTGCAATTTGGAACTGCAATTTGAAACTTCAATGTGAAATGCAATGTGAAACTGCAATGTGCAACTGCAATTTGAAACTGCAATTGAGAATCTCATTCCACTAAAACTAATTTAAATGTAAAAAAGAATCTCATTGATTATTTTCATACACTCGTTGTTAATTCGAGTAGATGACATCGGTTAGATTCAGTCGAAATGCGCCTCGACGAGAGTTGGCCTTCGGTCAACTTCAACAACTTTTCGAATGAGGGTCGTCGGCCACATTCAGCTTTTTAGCCTACGTGAATCCGGTGTCGGCCAACTTTAACAACTTTTCGGCTGACGGCCGTCGGCCACAATCACGTTTAATCCGACGAACGTCGGGCAAGTTCAGCCGATGATCTTTGGACGTCGGCCAAGTTATACTCGGAGCTACTCTTATTGTTAGTAACTATAGTAAGCAAGAAACGAAGGTTACTTAAGGTTTGAAAGGTACAGCAAAGTCAGTTGATGATGCTGTCTGTAATGATCATAAGGATTCACTGCATCTTGAATACGCTATGGATTGCCAGAAGTTCTAGTGCAAAATAAATTGGTAATATGAATTTCTAAAGAGACGAGAAGTATTCAGATAAATAATTTAACTCTTTAATAATATTCCAAAACTTCACAAATGGAGTAAACATTGGACTTGGACTTATGTATGAAAATGTTGTAACTTAACAGTAGTAGTGGTAAGCATCGATGCGTCTGAAAAGGTAAAAGTGTGTGAACTGCGTGTGGATCCACCGAATCTAATACAGAGTAGCCCAATTTCGGTATTAACATGAGAAAACATCTGAGATTTCACTAGCAATTAATCAAGCAGTAATAATAGTAGCAATAATTTATTAAAATATAAATTATCTTCAGCTGGGCTATAATTTATTAATATTACAAACGAAGGGGCTACGAGCAAAAACGTTCCCTTCAAACGTAAATAAAAACCAAAAATGGTGATTTGAAAATGGTTTTATTAATAATTAACTAGTACAACATCATATAATTATACATAGCAGAATTAAATAATAGGAGCATTTACGAAAAACAAATAGGAATATAATAATTATTATAAATAATAATCGTAAAAACCCAACCAAGGGTGTAATAATAGATAATTAAGAAAACCTTTGGGCGGTTGTTCGACACGAAAATGTAGAAAATTCTTAGTATTTCTTTTCAATCAGATTTTCATTAAACTTTCTGTACTAAAAACTGAGTTCTCTCGTTAAACCAATAATAATATGAATAATACAATCATGGAGACAACGTGCGCCTTACTTTACAGAAACGTACTTCGCAATGTTAACAATCAAATTGTTGAGTTTTTTGCCACGAAGTAGCGGTAATAATATTGAATATTGCAAGACTCGCTCATCTAAGCCTTCTAGCGTTGTTCTTTTTAGGTAAAGTTGATGATGGTGGAGGCGGCGTTACCTTAGCTTTTGACCTCAGAGTTCGCCCTGCTGTTGTATGAGTTTCTTCGTTTTCCGTATGGTTATCATTATTAGCTACAACCGTCCGCTTTCTGTCAAGAAATTACATTAATATTTCACACTAATATTTACATTATCCTGCGGTACAAGGTATTTACAACATGCGTTGTTTAGAACCTCACAAATACCGTCAACACCAGCTATTTATAAGCAACCATACATTGTATTTTTACGAGATAACGTCATTACCACGTACTAGAATATCTAATTGTGAGTATTGCTGACAAAAGTGTATATATTTGTACCTTAAGGTCTAATTATTGAGCCATCAGCTATCCATAAACTTCTAATGGTTTGAAATCCTTGCTGCCCCCATACCAAAAAGGGCAGGATTTTTCTGGGAGTTTCCCCCTAAAGCCTTCCATTTTGCTTTATTACTGCCCTAAATCCAGAGATGTGTAAAATACCTCATTTTTGTTTAAAAAATACCAAATACTTTTATTTTTTTCGTAACACAAAATACTAAATAAGATACCAACTAGTTTTTCTAAAATACCTAAGTAAAATACATATCACAAACTGCTTCAAAAACACTTGAGTAGAAAATACTATCTGAAATACTTCAAAATCAGGAAATACATGTAATTATATTGTTTTGGAAATCGAGTACAGAATTTCAAAAATACAAACTTTTTGAACATTTCATCCGACAATCTAGATCTATGTATATACGCACACTAAAAATCAGTCCTGCAATGCTAAACAATCGTTCCAAAGGGCTGAAGATGGCAATGGGGTATTAAAAAGGGATATTCTAAACTACCAATTTCTTATAATTTATAATTCTGAAAACATGCTAACGAAGAACTTTGCTCTCTGATGTTACTTCGCAGTGGAAAGACTGAGCGAAGTTATCCCCTTTAATATTTCCAGTCCATACGACGTTTCCTAATAGATAAAAAACGTTCCTATACTATATGTTAAGGATCACAAATGGTTTTTAACAAGTACGACTGCGGAAATTTCAAAAGTTGGCTTGATTTAAATCAAGATTTAAATCACTTGAATTTTTTTCAAATAAATCATTGATTTAAATCAAAATTGTCTCTTCAACTTTTGCGGTAAGATAAAATTTAATTTTACGTCTGGAGACGTTGTAAAACGTGCAGTTTTGTGTTTTTATGAATTTTGGGCATGAGGCCATTTTGGATTTTTATCATTCCGGGTTATATTGGATACGCCATACTGATTATCTGCCAAGTTGTCACAGCGCCATAAAATTTTGATGTGAGTGAGTTTTGAAATATTGTATATTAGTTAAAGGTGTGGCCCGCGTCCGTGCGGGTTATGGGCGGATTCGGGCTTAATGTTTTTTTGTGTTGCAAGTTGCGGTTCGGGATGGGTTGTTATCGTATTTCAACGGGGCGGGTCGGGTCGTACTTTATTCACATTGTGTGGGTTGCGGGCGGGTTCGGGCTGGATCTAAATATTTGCGTGGCCCGCAAGCAGCCCGCAAACCGTTTAAATTTCAATCAACGATGTTTAGGATTTTTCCAGTAGAATTATTGATTCCATTTGTACTTGCTCACATGAATGTGCATTTGTAAGTGTTGGTTGTTTCTATTCCTGTTCCATCGTTTTCTCGCTAATCATGGTGTGAGTTGTCATAACGCTTTAAAGTTTCTGCTCTCTACTTAAAAATGTGTATTAATTAATTTTATTAATTGAATTATTATCTTATCGTTAAAATATCTTACATTTGGTGTCTTAAGTCTTACTTTATGAATTTGCTGAACCTTGACGTACTCAACTTTCCCTCCGTAGCTGCTCGTATTGTTACAAGTTGTACTACAAATAATAAAACTCGATGTTCTTCGATCTTCCCGATGAACGGTCAGTAATAATTTTAAATAAATTAAATCGGTGGGGGCAAGCTGGGTTGGGCCATCTCAACTGAAACCTGTCGGGATTCGGTCTGGTGTGGGCCTAAAAAAATATTGTCAGGACGGGGCGGGCTGATGTTTCAGAAATTGATTTTCGGGTCAGGCAGGTTCGGGCTGCCTATTTGCGGGCAAGACTTGGGTTGGGTTGGGAAATGACCTGCGGGCCACGCCTTTAGCTCAAGGAAGAGCATTTTTCAGGGACCTTATAAGGAGCGATTGGGCAGACCATCAGGAAAGACAGGGTGGGTCTCAATTTGGACAATAACTCTGGGACACCCTGGAGATGATGCTTGCAGTCGAAAAATAATTAATAGATAAGTATAAACGTATGTACTAGTTTAATGTCATAGGTTACAGATAATCGTCACAAAAAACAGAACCCAGATTTAGTTTCAATCTCTTTTCAATATTTTTACGAACTCGTTAATACGGATGCCCATAGTTTCATATGAGCACTATTTCCATTTCAGCGGAGTTCATTACAGTACAAGTACTGTGTAAAGTACTTACTGATGTACTATGTATCTGTCTATCAAATATCTGTAATTATACTTATTGTGTGAAGGGTAGTCCTATTTTATTAGTTCTATTTGAATTGGAAAAAATCAGGGTATGTTTAGACATATCTTTGGGTTAATCAGGATTAATATATATAGTATTACGACTATAACATTAGCTTGACTACAATCCTGGGGCGAATAGGGAATCTATAGGTGTACTATTTATTTATACACGACTTCAAAAACAAGATGGGCATATGTACTTACTTACATGTGCAAGGATTCCACTTCGCCTTCAAATGTCTGAAACCCCTCTATACATGTATTGACCTCTCATGATTTCCGCTTTTCAATTCCTCAGTTTCGTGATAAAAGATCGAAACATAAATAATGTGTGTGTTGTCTTACAGTTATGTGGTCGCCTTCTTTTTGTTAGTATGTACATAATACTCCATTTGATTTTTCATTTTACTTTCTGCATTTTCACCGATTTGTACAAATCATACAAGGAAGTTCTTGTTCGTCATCTAATCTAGGCAAACCACATTTGTCACCGAATATTCCAATGACTATATTTCACATGTCTTTTACTTTTTTGATGCGTAATTAGCAAAATGTTTCCTCATGATTTCCTCACCTCAGTTAATAGTAAACGTACAGCTGTTACTTTTATTGTAATATCATTTATGAATAAAAAAATCATATTAATTTTAATAACACAATATTAGATTCTTTTAGCCGTGAAACTTACTGTAATAGCATTATTATAAATGAGATAGTATTTTTGATCCTCAAGTATTTCACTTTAACTAGACAATTTCATCCCGTCGGCCGAAAAATTTAAAAGCAGTCATCAGAATACCACTCCAAAAATTTCACTGCTCCATCCAATATCAGTTCCGCCATGGATCCTATTTCAGTGCAAAGTAAAATACGCTGCATCATTTCACCATTGTATAAATATCCGTGTATTATGTACAAGCTATGCCATTTCCATACTTACCATGCTAATGTGCGGACTGAAAATGTGACGTTAAATACAGGGTACTCAGAAATCTTTCACCACTACTCATTCCCATAGCCCGCATAGGGTGGGCTATTAAAAACATATTCAAGGACCCCTCGTATTAGCATATCACTGTTCAGATTTTTTAAATTTTGTTCCATCCCACCAACCCATAAATTCAGTTTAATGGTCAAGGAATTTTGCGAGTTTTAAATTGTTTACTGTTTCAAATGTTTAAAAAAAATATATTCTGACTCTCCGTTGTAAGAAAATTTACTTTTCAGAGAACTATCAAACTGGTTCCTATCAACGGTGTAGAATAATTTAATATTTATTTAGTCGATTCGCCCTTGGCCCTTCTAACTCAATTACAGGATGTTACCAATAGTTCAATGATCAATCTGGTAACTTACCCGATTTAACATCTAAATAATTCTTACGGTTGAGAATAGCAACCATGAATTGTAAAAACAGGGAGCAATGTTGGGAAATTTTGCTTTTGGATAAAAATTCAGAAAGATGCGGAAAAGGCGGAATTTTTTATCTTTCCATTATTTCATGGTCGTTCATGAAACTATTTCTTAATATTATACAAAATATTAACAAAATATACGCATTGTTTGTAACACATTTCATGGGGATTCATTTGAACTAATATCATCTTCCACTGTCACAAATTGATGTCTGAGGAGCCGAAAATGTAAGGCAAAATTAAAAGAAGACAAAATTAATGTATTTACGTAAAACTACGTAAATATGTTTAGGTTAACTCTTTAAAACAATTCAAAAACCTTGCCTTACATTTTGGTTCCCACGGGGAATATTTTTGGCTTGATGATATTAGACCGGTGATGAAGATTTGCTTGTACCCTGAACAGTACGACGATTACTTACTCAGAGTTCCCTTTAAAATCCCACCGATACATTCTCCTGCTGTTGACACAAATGCTAGTATCTCTGTGATGAGAATGAAGAAGCCAAATGAAAAAAGCATGGCGCAAATTCTAACGACATTACTTGGAAACGCCTGTAGCTTCGCGCACACTAACAAAAACGTTATTGCTCCAGCAGTCACCACAGGGTCAAGGAAAGATCCCGCTCCAAATTCGCTGATGCTGGTCATTTTGAGAGATTTTTGTGGTGTTAAAATAGCTGTAACCAGCGTTTTATGTATGATAGGAGTACTAGCTGCTGTTTTCATGGAAATTATAGGAGTTAAATTCATGGAGGAAAGAACACGATTTCTGTGCCTGTTGCACGCTCTGTTTCGATCCACTCCATTTTAATTTTATAATATCAAATTATGCACAACAATAATTTGTTTCATACAAACACATAAACAGATGCTACGAAAATGCATGGCAGAATGTGTAACTGCTAATGGAATCAAAACAAATCATACTAGTGATTTAGTTGGTAGTTTAGTAGCCTTTGATTCAATGTTGTCAAAAATGATCGCATCACCAATATCACTATAAATTTATTTTTAAACTAGCCCCAAAATACTTTGTTTGAGTTGTTACTTTCGTATTTGAGTCGTTGCTAATGTGATTTTCAAGAAGCTGTTGCCTACTGGGATCAGAGTTTAATTAAAAGCAGCACTTGTGAAAATTTATTACCGCCTTCTATGCACATACGAGGTCAAAGGTCGACAAAATGACATATTACTATTGAAAAAATGTGCTGTCAACAACATCTACAAGTATATATAAAATTCTGATAGCACTTTACAGCAACTGCCATATACCAATTCAAAATATCCAAATAAATTATTGTGAACGTACGGATTTTAGCAGAAAAAATTGACCAAGACATGCCTCCGTAAATATTGTCATAATTAATGCCACGTGTCAAAAATGCAGTATGCTCATTCAGTCAATTTGGCTACTTTCATTGGAAAACAGTGACAAAAAGGTTTGTCCATATGTACACTCAACCCATGTACTGAAACTAAATGCAAATACATAAAGTGCGTATACCAAAATCTGTTTTAAATCTTTTAAAGTCACAATTAGAATTGTGAGTAGTTGTGGCACTCTGGAACCAAGAGTCAAGAAAGTAGGAAGCACATTTTCCCACCTGAAAAAAAAACCTGCCGGAGGAAATACAAGTTATCGATTCCCTCAAGAACTGGTTTCGAATAAAGAAAAATTCTGCTTATAGCATCTAGTAAAATGCTAAAACCATACATACCGGAAGTTGCAACCAAATGACTCAAACATCAAAGCTCTATTATTAATTCAAACAACATTTCATTGTGTTCAAGCTCACGTTTGGGTATACACTGCGAAAGCAAAAAAAATTATCCCCCACCCCCATATGCTTGTATGCTCTGGAGTACCTGAATAATTGTAGCTCAATCAACTAGGTTTTAAACTGCAGTAACATATTTTTTTTATTTCTAAATATCCCTGACCACATCAGATCTTATCTTTAAAAACTCTGACATAATCATTATTCGAATCGCACTCCGTACAAAACTCTACATCTTTTAGTGAACATCCTCAAACTTAGTAAGAACCTCAATTCAGCAGAAAGTGTTATGGGACACCAGATGTCGGGTAAATACCACATTCATACTTGCTCGATATTAGAGTGCCTTCCATTTGTAATTATGACTTGAAGCTTCAAGTACTACATGTAAAATTAGAATCGCTGGGACTTTCAAGTAACAATATAAAAATCAGCCTATGGTCCTCGGGTTCACGAAGGAATTTGCGGTTAGGTATAGGCAGTAGTATTGGGCTGCATACAATCAAGATCATACATATGAAGTATTGAGTCCATTAACTTTTACAGTTCAAAATGTAAAAACATTGTTTTACTTGCCGGGTCACTCACTATACATGTAATATTTACGTGACTCATTTGAGTCAAGCTGAGATTGTATAATAATAAATTATACATGATTGCTCGATTAATTGCAAGGCAAGAGTGTACTTCTCAACTTCTCAAAGGACAAGCTTTAAACTCAGGATTTCACATACTAGATATTTTATGCAGAAGTGCTGTAATAATTCAAAAGCTGATTCTTTGAAAAAATGAACTTGAAACATTAGTTCAGTTTTTCCAAATTTAAATCATTGCGTATTGATTATGCATGGGACTGTCACAGTACTAGTCGAAAATTGTTGAACTTGGTCTCACAGTAGTGTGACCACTGGCTTGATAATGACAATATAGCATGTCCGTACAGGTCAGAGCCTATTTTATTAAACATTTAGTATTTTTGTCAGGGCTGGTTTTATGATTTTGAAAAAAAAGCTATTTCAGGTTTGTATCCAACTCACTGGAATGAAGAGAAGGATACTGCGGCTTTCTTCTAATCTGACTGTCGCTAATCTGTCATAGTCAGAAAAATACAGTATGCCCTCTTGGGTTCCTAAGTAGTTACAATTTAATGTTCAGTTAATTCTGTATTTCTATACGTATGTACGTATGCAAGGGGGCTACGTCGGCTATATTAAGAGCTTTATTGCGGATATTATTTATTACTTGGATTTTTTTCCCTAACTGTCATCTTGCATTGCAGCGGACAAAAATTGGATTGCAAAAAAACTGGATGACAGAGACGATGATGAGAGGAGGGTTAGCCAAGAGTTTATTGCAGGTGTAAAGATAATGCACACATTGTGTTGTACTTGCACATCACATGCAAACTCTTTGGCTGAAGGTTGGATGAGCCCACTAGACATGTTTCCTCACATATTTAAATTCTGCTCAGAACCCACACTTTATTAACTGTCATATGAATCAATAACTGCCTCCCATGTGAGCACGATTGCCCTTATCGATTTGCTTCAATATTGAAAATGTGCACATACTGTTTGAGGAATGAGCAATCTGTTGTGTCAGTTTTTTTTTCTTCTGGTCCGTAGTAATATTTAATGGAGATACTTGGCACATACTAATGTAAACTAGTAATTCAATTTTAGTGTATGTAGTATATGTATGTGAGATAGTGTCAAATACAGGATGAACACACTCCTGAATCCTGAATGTTACCAAAAGTAACCCGTGTCAAATGAAATGTTTCCATTTCAAATTCCATTATGGGTAGTTTACCCAAACTAATCGTGTAAAATCACTTTAGTTAGTTTTAGCTCCAAGGGCGGCAGTAAATAATTGAAACTAGAGCATGAACATGCATGAGTTGCTGGCAAAAGTAATTAGGCACCTCAAGTTTATTTAAAGATTTATTAGCGATTCCACGGAAGTTTACAGTTTAACTATGTGCTGAAAGGATCAATCTGAAGCTCATCACAACCATTTGATGATCAGAATTTTCAACGGTTATCTAGGGCTATAAATCTAATTCCAACGAGTTGTGACTGCTGTGAGACGTGAGTCTCAACTGGAGAATTAGTCAGTTAAATGCAATTATCTCTAGAATGAGAGAGTTCATCTCATTGTTTCTGGTTAATTTCCAACAAATTAGGGAGTTAGTAGTTAGTTCCGCATAATTAACTATGTATCCTACTAAAAAAATGTAGTATGTTTTAAGTTGAATGCTGATGATCAATAACTTTGTTTACGTCCACATGAAAATTCTGTTTTTTTCTTCTGAAGATTGTCTTGCATAACAATAGAAAAAATTATTATGGTCATTAAAGACATCTTTAATCAATATTATTAAAGACTCTTTCTCGAGCAATATTTGGGCATTGGTGTTATGAGCAATTTAAAACATTGCAGGGCACACTGTGGCGTATACTTATATTGTATACAAACATCCATATGTTTCCCTATGGCTAACTGAGGCCGAGCCGTTAGTCAAAATTATACATAGGTGATCACTGCTCTGTGTTACTGCAATTATGACTGATATCATATAGGAACTATTGAATAATCAAATGAACTACATGTCCACCCCAAACGTAGCATTCAGATCATCTTAATTAGCTTTAAAAAGGTGAATTCACAAGTAAACTAGAACTAACATTATGATGCGCCCACATGTCAACTGACCATGATTTAAAACTATTGCATTTTATCTGATATGCGTTGCGTCAATTAGAACGTTTCGAATGAGCAACTGAGCATTTCTTTTATTACATGCTTTGCCTTCCGCTATTTAGTAAACACTAGCCATATAAGAGGTAGCAATCCACGCGGGCCTTTTTTATACCTACTGCTGCACTTTACATATGTATAGAATACTGTAGACATGTGGGGGGAAAAAAAGTAATGAAACATCTTGTAAAAGTTTTACGTTGTGCGTATCTACACCTGAACATGATTTGTTATGGATGTAGTTAGATTCTTATAGTAACATCGATTACCACATTTCTGTGGTGATTACAAGTAGTCGAAGTTTTATGGGTGAACATTGACCATAGCCTAAATATTTATGTACTTGTAATCCTCCAAAAGTCCCATTAGCCCTTGTGCTTGTGACTGTACATAGTCTTCAAACTCATCTTCTTCAGAAATAATGTGATAATATTTGCATCCAAGAGAAGCTCTCTGTACATGTTACGTCTTTAGTTGGCAGAGTTCCATTTGACACACTATACTGCCGTAGGATACTTCTCACTTGACCACATCCCAATGTTTCTTTCCCAGATGCGTGCCTGGAGAAAATTATCATTTAATCTTAAGTTAATAGGTTTAATCATGATTTTCCCACATAATTACCCACTACATATCTATTTTTACACAATTAACAGTGGATAGTTTCCTAAACTCATTTTATTTTCTCGAGAGAATTTAATGTAGAAGATTCCGCAGTGAAATACACCTCGTTATGTATGTCTGCGTCAGAATTCTCAAAATTCTTTGGTAAGTCATGGTAGAATTAGAACACTGAAACGTTACTGAACCGTCTTTGGGATTTAAGAATTACGTGAACCTCAGGTGCAGAATTTTTAATGTCCGACGGAGTACCCTCTAAGGACTTGACAGCAAGTTGGCAATGGGGTGAATAAAAGTGCAAAGGATGCAACTTGCACCCAAATTATAACTACTAGATTTTGTAACATCAGGTCAACTCCGAATATGTTAGAGTTTATTCTGACCTGACTGTATAGTATCCATTTGATCAAGTATTCCAGCAGCAAATTATCTGCCGTCATTTCCCAGGCGTTTCTCACCCCACCCCAAACAAATAGAAGCCTCATTGTCAGTTGGGAAACTTAAACTATTAATATTAATTTCCCATTAGGTCACATAAATCATGAGGCATTTGAGCATGCTAGAGTGATATTAACTACAGTTAAACTTTTCAACTCCAAGTGAACTGCCCATGTAACTCCTACCGGAATTCCCTCATAATCATAATTCAGCATGGTTCCGTTTTCGTGACATATGAATGTGTGGGAAACTACATAATTTACTTTAATATGAAGTTACAATGCACTTCACCAAGTTTTCAGCCTTATAAAGAGAGGATTGTGATAAAAACATAGAAGATCCAGAGGCCCTGAGTTGAGATTCTAAGATCTTCAAAAAATCACTTCCTAACATCTCCTGATTGTGTCACTAACACACACATTGGGGTTGTAGATTACTATCTTGGGGTCTGCGTGAAGGAATTTCAGATTACATTTCATTATGTTTCATAGTTAAGGGTTTTTGGTAGTTGGAGCTCGTGGGCCTTTACCGTGTATGCTCTTGATGTCAACGGATACCTTGTCAATTCTCTTTACTCTCCGTAATATGAAATTGTTGTTGTAAAAACCCTTTAGGAATTCACCTAGTCAGAATGTTGCTCTGTGTGGAATGTAGTGACTCCTATTATATGGGTTACTGTTGCTGAGAGTTGGGTACAGTGCTCGAGTACCGTGATGATTTCAACGAAGGGATCAAGGTGATAATGCAAGCATGAAGTGTACTCGCAAGGAAGGCTTAGCCAGTTGTCATTTGGCACTTGTAGTGAGAAGAGGTGTTAGTGTGAGCTCAGTTGTTGAAGAAACCTCGCGCTTTCTTCCTTCCATTGCATTCCGACTGCATTTGAATAGCTGTATACTCAACAAAGTTATCGGTAACATTGTTATGGAGTAACGTGCTACACACCATTTAGCTCCGATTTTTGGTCTTATTTACGAAAAAGATAGGGGGACGGGAAGATTTAAAAGGTTTTTTTTTTCCAACTAATCCTCGAATTTTTATACATTCTGTTTGTGAGAGTGGATTTAAAATTTTCGGAATAATTACTTACATATAACTGTTTGCTCGTTGTTTATTTTTAAATTAAAAATCCCATGCTTTATGTTATGGTCAACCTACAGAGTTTGAGGATGCATTGACATCAGGATTTTAAAAAGTTTGTCGTTTGGGATTTTCACTGAATTTCAAAGATACACTCCTTGCGATCAGTGAACTGAGCCGCGTCCATGGTGATATTGTTGTGGCGGAACTGTTGTGAATTTACTGAATTGGAATTTTGTGGTTTTAGATTGCAGTGTTGGGGGAAGAGAGAAACAAAATCATAAAGTAAAAGAAACCGTTGGCATTGTGCATCGCATTAATTGTGTTTCTCCTAATCGTACCAAGCACTTCTCATCAAGCCATAATCAAACGCTTAGAATTGTGCACTGACTTTCAGATACTTGTGTGTATTTTGATGAATACAAGATTTCTAAGGTAAACATCACCGCGAATGCCACACACAAATGCAAATAGAAATAAATATATGCAATTTCCATTCAAAAACGACTTGTTAATACTGTGAGCAGAACGCGGTTGCTTGCCTACTGGAACGAGTGTTGAACTCATCCTCTCATTATACAATACCACAAATAAACATCGAAGGCAGCTTAAAACCTCAATGAGGGACTGAATACCCAATTGTATGTACTCACACTGTTTGGGTTACCTGTCATCTTCCCTTCTGTATTATTTTTCGCTTTCATTCTTGCCTTTTAACGGAATTAACCAAATTGACAACCCACGGTTACACAAGGGTTGACAAGTTTTCTAACTCAAACTGAGACTCTTGTCTATGCCAAACAATGGCGGGTTCGGAAAGGGCCGTGATCTACGTTGATTCCGGTTCCGACTTCACGGGACTGTCCAAAGTTCGAAACTCAGTCCCAGCGAGTAACGCAATTTCAAAAGAGCACCACATCATGCCGAATCTACAGGACAAAAACAATTACGTGATCAAAATTCAAATTGGTGAGGAGTCAATGTACAATCCCGTGAGGATTGATGTTTCTTCCGCAAAGAACGGTAATCGTGAAGCCTTGAACAAATCATCAATTCTGGATGAAGACTCCCCATTGAATAGCAGTGGACAGTCCTCACCCCGCTCGGATATGACACCACCTCCCAGGATTAATACCGGCTCAATTAGATTTGGAAGTGAGACCAGTGAGAGTGACACGGAATCAGATGTTTCAGCTGAATACCGGCCCATTACTTGTCCCACGGCTCAATTTGCTATGAGAGAAATGCTAGATATTGAGCCGCTAAGAGCCGTGACAAAACCAATGCTACATAAAAGCATCTCCTCATACGCTCCTTTACCAAGGCAGGAATCTCCGCTCAAGACGCATTTGAAAGAATTACACAGCCTCGCGAGTCCGGTCAACAATCATCCTCCTTTACACAATAGCCTGTCCCTCTGTCAGAAGTCATTGATTACTTCCTCAGGAAATGGAACCACCAAGATCGCAAGCCCAATTGAGTTTCTTAATGATAGATTAGCCAGCCTCAACATCACACCTCCCACTAAAAAAGGAGGAAGACAAGCCCGACCCAATCGTTTTAGCGGCAATGCTGCTCATCCACAGGAATCAAGCGAAATGACCGTAATTGACGAGAATGGATTCCATTTGAATGAAACTAGCGACCTGAACTCCAAGGTGGTGACTGAGGCGTCGGAGTCTTTAAGTAATTTTGCTGGCTACAGAGATATCTTTGCAAGAGCTAAGCAGGATGGCTCCTGCCAAATTATGAGTGAAAAGGGAACTATTCGTGGTGTGAAGAATAGGGTCCGAGATGGAATCGCCACTTTTCTCCAGTCCACTGATGTCAAGGTAATGTTTCATTTATAGACATAATTACATATGATACAATACACAGTATACTACATTGCCACGGCACAGCTTCCTTCATATCGTGATCCATTTAGTATGTAACCTAATTCAGGACCGGAAAATAGCTCCTGCGAGTTTGCAATGACATGTTGTTAGAGTTTAAGAAAAACGGAAAAATCTGCTATGAATGAAATAGTTAGTCTTGACTTGACATGGTCTTGTCTTGTCTAGTGTGTTCACAGTTCGTGCAAACTGTACAAAAAAGTTTCTGTGGCTCTGCTCACGGAAAATGGGACCATTAAGTTATGTATGTTGTATGTATGTATGTACATACAGTAACGACTGCTGATATGAGGTACAATGCTAAGACAAGTAATGTTCAGTGATATGATTTTAGGCGGAGTATAGTGTATCTCATTGAAAATTATGTAGGCTAAGTCTAGAATGTGGCGATCACATCTTCATCACCTCTGAGAGTTTTAGTAGTCGGGAGGATTGCCACTGCCTAAATTACATTTACTCACGCTTGAGCGTCCTTTTTGGCAGGAAAAATTACTCCATCTGATCAACTCACCATCGCATCGTAATAATGCTAACTGCTGTGCATGGAAGTAAACAAACAATAAATCAGGAGTGGAGAGTGGATAAGATGGTGTGTGTAGAGAGGAAACAATGCGACAATAAAATAACATCTTGTTTCAATCACATTATTCGTTGAGCGTCGAGTGCTAAATACGTCAATTACAAAAGTATCTGACTTGAAGTGCCATGAATACATTGAATGCCTGAATCCTTCTCCTGTTACTCTACATAAGGTATTCTCTTGCTTCATCTCTGTAGACAAGGATCAGTCAAAATGTTCCATACCCTTCAAACCACTTTGCTTCTGTCTACATACGATTTCACTAATTGTTTCGATTCTATCGCTACTCTAAGAGTACACATGGGCTCGGTTGGTCATCGTGCTCATACGTAGGAAGTAATTTGTTTATAATTTTTTTTCCACGTAAACACCTACACCTCCTCTCTACAGTAGTGCAGAGTAGAAGAAAAATTGTAACAACAGGTGTTTATGTATCATGATTGTCTTAACCTATGTATACGAACAATACAGGACTTACTGTGCAGCTACAAACCCTTGAATACTGCTTGAAATGTATTCAACACACTGTACTAACACATCCCTCGTCCCAACTTTCACATCAGCAGTTTTATTTTGTCTGTCTTTACGGTTGTCTTCCTTTGGCGTTTCTTCCAATGCTTCCCATTCAACTTGATGCATTTTCTATCCATTAACAAGCATCTTGCCATAAGTAGGAAGAAAAACTGAAGATCACGGTAACCCATCAAAGGGACCAGTAGACCAAGGAAACAATGCCACCCGACGTAGTGCTGTGCAGAATTTTTTTTTTCTATCCCTTCCTCAGCAACAAAGTCAGGTGTGATCCATTCCTTTGCCCTACCTGGAATCTCTCCTTGCAGGGAAAAAAATTTCCATAGAATTTCCACAAAATGCAATTTTCTGTGTTTGCTTATGAGCATTGTCGATCTCAGTTAGGATTTCAATTTATGATTGTAATAAGATCCCCCTTGACAAAAGTATTATGCACTGGCCCATTCACAGCATGTATAGGGAGAGCTAAGCATTGGGAATTATTCTTATTATGAATTATTTGTTAATGTGCTTTTCCTGAGACATTGGAGTATGTTAGAAACCATGTCTTGAGGTATTTACCATCTCATCACAAAGTAACTCATAATGTGAAGGAAGAGTTTGGACTCAAGCCTAAACTCTCCGTTCAAATTAAGGAAGCAATGTTGTGAAGACTAGTATTTTTGCTTGCATTCATTTCTTTCAAGCCATTAGTTAATGTCTGTATTATGCCTTTATGATGCTGTCAGCCTGATTTCCTTCATTTGCGTTTCTTTTATTGCCTGTACATGTGGTACTAGTAGTGGCTCGACTGGGGTATGTACTTACGTCTTGGTCACAATCTTTGGCTGGATTCATCCTCTGCCTGACGATGACTGTAAAAAAAAATGAGCTTACCTTGAGGAGAGGGGAACTTGAAATGCGCGATTGGACGTGCATGGGCATATACATACATGTCCACGTATAGGATAAGTAGCGGTAGTGAGAGTGAATGTCAAGGAAAGAATAACCGTAACTCTGCAGACAGATCATCTCTTCTTTATGGTTAAAATATAAAGTTGGATGTCCTGCTGAAGATAAAACTTTTAGTATGAGTAGCAGTTACCGAAATATGCAATCGTAGTACTCAGTACTCAGTACACGTCAATATGTGAAGCTTTATGCAGTCGAGCATTCAAGTGTGACTATGTGACGCATCTACCTATTCATTAAATTGTGGGTTGTGTACAGTACAATAGCTAATTTTACCGTTACTTGGTGTAGTTCAGTGTGCATTAAAATGAGCAAATTGAAAAAATATGATCCACTTTATCAATATTAAACTAACGTTGGACATAGGAAAGTCTTGAGGTGTTAGACAGGTTGACAATGGATTTTCGATTTTTGGAGAATCTCTTTCCTTGTGCTACCAGTTCGTAGATTCTAGAGTGAAATTCTATCTCGAATAAGTTGACTTTCTGAAAATGAAAGAGAACCTCTTGAAATTGAATGTATACATATTTAATCATGAACATGCAGATTTACAAGAAGTTCTTTGATTGTTTTAAATTGTAAAATGACTTCTGAATTTGAATCATGAGCCGTGACAGGTAAATAATTCTTTCTTCGACATTATTTAAAGTCATTATATTTCCAACTCCATCAAAATAACTACAACCTGTTTTCAAACTCAATGTTTTTCAAGAGCATCCTAAGAAAATAATATGAAAAGGAAAAGGTGGACAAACGAAAGCTTTTATTCAGGAAATATACAATATACTAATAATTGAGTAATTTTGGCAACAGATTTCAATGTTAAAGGCACCCTTAAATATCTCCGTGTTGAATCTATTTTAAAACACACGCTTTGTAACTGCTGGCATCTCCTAAAGGGTGTACAGGTAGAGATCAGAAATTAGAAGAAAGATAGATAACAATATGCCTTCGTGTGGGTTTTGAATTGATTTCATTAAAACCTGTACTGTACAGCTCCTAGCACACGATTCGCTATTATTTCCGCCCTGAATCTTCTGCAGAAACTATCTTGACAATTCTTCGTCATCAGGTGAGCATGGTTGGAGAAGTTCAGATGAGGTACTCTCAATGATAGTCCAAGTTAAGTGAGGATGAGCGTCTTGGTTGGTTCTGTGAACAAGTGTGCACTTACCACATATCAAATGTTTTACTCTGCATCTAGTAAACTAAACTAAATGAAAGACTGATGCTCCATGAATCGCAGTTTGATGCCCTACTATCTGCATCAACATCAGATTGTCAATTGAGCAACAAATGCTCGAGAGCTCAATAAATTTTCAACAAAGAATAAGTAATCGGTGAGAGTTTTTCTAATTTTTCTTCGAATAGTATATACATGTAAGGCAGGTATATAAATCATTTCTTGCATTCAATTACTCAGGAATTCCTGCAAAAAAAAAATCCTCATATTTTATGGCATGAAAGTATGAAGTGTATACCTCATACATTTTGGGTGTAGAACATAATTATATGATTTTAAGAAATTTCGCTCTGTTAACAAGTGAAGATACGACAAGTCAGTATATTAATGACCGTTGTTAGATCATTCATTTCATTCCATTGGATTTCCAGAACTACAGTACATGACTCTCAGTAAGAGAAAGGAAAGATAAAAATGTTTTAATAGTTTTCTTCCGTGGAAGTGCCAAGAATTTTCAGAGTAAACTAATCTTAATGGACTTTTCTTCCCATAATTTTTAGCAAAGACATCGCTGTGAAATTGTGACCGCCCTTCAAAATAGCTATTTTAAGAGGATATAACGTAGAAATCATTATGATCATCTTGTAATCTGGTGTTAGAACAGGATAAAGTGTTCCAACCGTGTTCACAAGTCATTGTGGTTGTGTGCACATTTTACTCTTTTCTTAATCCTCATAAGTAAGTCTTATTCTCGCTCCTGAGTTTCACATGTATTTCACCACCTGAGCACAAATATGTAACATGACATTAAAACAGACACTTGCAGTCGTCTTCTTTGTGTTTAAGAAAGTTGTAGATAATATACTAGCTGCAAATTATTCTATTACGATCGTGCTAAGCTTCACGTTTTTCCCTTTTGAAGCCCAGTAACTTTTCCAAATGCTAGCTTGTTTCAGCGTGCACAGTCTTTGTATACACACATTCGTATCAATATTAATCATTTAGGGAACCAACTACTATATACCACTGAGGCAAACTGAGCTTACAGCTGCTACTGCTTTATTATTTGAGTTCGATCGTAATTATACCATTTTGGAGACTCGGAAGATGAAGGCGATGATGACTGCTTGAATGACTGTCCATACATATGTATGTACCACAAGAATTTTCTAATATGAAGTTTCTCCTCAACTCTTTCCATTGTCTGGAAAGGATTTAAATAGATACATACACGGACTTTGATTTACAGGTAGTTTATTCTTGAAACTGTCACCTGTCACCACCTTACTTTTTATTCCAAGGAAACAGGCATAGTAATCAGAATTCAATTTTTAACTTGAAGTTTGAATTAGTATATCAGGTATTCTTCAAGTTACACATTTTAGCGTGATGATTAAATTTGACATAACAATTTAAAGGCCCTCACTATTTCTTTTAAAAAAAATTCCTGAGAGATGAAGTACCAACGACCGTGCTCATGGTGACTGTTCAATACTAAATGTATGCATATTAAAATATGTATTTATTTATGTTTGACTTCGGTGGGATTGATGATTTGATTTAATAACATCATTAATTAAATCCACATGGCCATGCCAAACAGGCAATGAACTTTAAACTCCTTCATACTTAAAATTAATTATTTTCAATAGCATATATGTTATGCAAGAAAACAATTAAGAACAACTTCCATCCTTGTACTTATTTAATAATTATTTTTGATTTTTTTTTGTGGGAGCAACTCGGAAGGATAATAATTTGATGTTTTGAGGCAAACTTTTTTTTCTAGAAAATTCTATTTAGCGAGAGACTCGCTTCGCTTCCTTTAGGAATTTAGGCGAATGAGAGTTGGCAATGTTGTAATTATGGTAGCAATTTAGAAAAAAAGTTTTTAAAAATATATGCGTGCAATTGTTGGATATGCACAAATTTAAAACGTTTCATGGGTAAGATTTCTCAAGTAATTAAAGTGGAAGTATTTACTTCCTGTGATAAGTACAGTAGGAGTGTGGAGTAATTAAGGTAAGCGAGGATAAATCCCTTTCGTTTCATGAACGGCCTGCGTATGTATCTACATAGAGGGGATTTTAAATAATGGAAGTCATAAAGTATTTAGCGGAGTTGTAAATGATATGAATGAAGCAGGTAGATGATGCGAGGCCAGAATTCCTAGATAATACCGTAGATACGATATTGTTACTGTCTTATAGCAGAATCTCACCATACTGTAGTACAGCTCTTCGTCGAGACCACATTAACGCACTCTTGCATAAAGATGAACGCGATGATGCGGAAGATTAATTTGTGTTGCAAATCACATGTGTGGTATTCATGCCTTCTGTAGTCACTTAGGCCCTGTTTACCATTTGTAGCCAGGTTATGGTTTTTAATTCATGTCACAAGTCACAGAAACCATTTCTTATGGTCAAGTACGCGTACTTACTGCCACTTGCGCTTGTAGGCAATGTTGAAAGGGCGCCTAGTACGTAGGTCAATGGCCAGTGGTTTTTGATTCCAAATCCCACTTGGCTAACTCTTCATACTCCTCAGACCCGCGTTCATTATTATTGTGCAGACAAGAGACATGCTCATTGTTTACATCATGAGTAGAATCATGATGATTCGGTAGTTCATGTTATGTCGGCTGATTTAGTATATATGTAAATTCATCACCCAGTGCTAGCCCCTAGCTAATGTTATTTTCTGACTTTGCTGACTCGGCCGAGCTCAAGCAGGAGGAAACTGAGTAAATTGTCTTATCGATTCCGATCATCTCAGTTAGTAAGCACTAGTATCCGCACCTTAATATATGAGTTAATATTTCCACTTTTAAGCATTATTCCTGTTCTGCCTATGCTACACATCACTCAAACTCAACCTATGCCCCACAATCAAAACCCCACAATCCAACACAGTATTTTTGACCAAAGGAGCATTCAAGAATCTACCATGAGACTTCTACCATGAATTCGTTTGGGGATTTGAGAGTAGGACTCCGTAGCATTAAATGCTTCCCTATCTTATTAGACTTATATTTTTCTCTCACATTCCCCAGTCCTTTCTGTATCTATGCTCTCGTCAATACACACACTGTATGAAATTGTATTGAAGTAACTGCAGGCATAATTACCAACTCTACGTAGACGCAAGACAAGGTGCTTGGTAATCAAATAAACAATTAAAACATGGTAATACATACTAAGGAGCTTAAGCTAATCACTCCCCTTGGTAGTAATTCGCAAGAGTTTATTGTCGGTAGCGGCCTTATCTTTGAGGAAAATCTCAATAATCCCCTAAGTTACACAATAAGGCAATTAAATGCATGCATCCCACCCCCTCACACTTCACTATTTATAAACACACTAATAGTATATTATATTTTCATTATTCGAAAGTTCATGCCAAGATTTCTTTAAAGTAGCCGTAAAGTACCTGTATGTTTGTGTGTGGTAAAAAAATGATGATTGAACTCAAATTCACAAGTATGCCATTGACTATTCTGATAAAACTTAACTCTCTGCCCGACCAAATTACAATCGTCGTACGGTCAATGATCAAGCTAACCATCAAGCCTCATCTTTTGTGGTATGCTACCCTGGGTCGGTATTTAATGCTGCAGTGATGTAAACATTATTTGTATCCTAATTTTGCCATTATTAACGGCAGTTAAGAAAACTGCAATATTTAATGTGGAAGAACAGTTCAAGTTGGTAGGTAACGCCTGGCGTCATGCCAAATAGTCCACGAGTTTTTTGAAGGTTTTTAAATGTGATAATCATTATGAATGTTTGCATACCTGACTGACTGGAATCGCTAATGTCCCTCCCTTATACCGATTGTTGCGATCGTAGCTGTGTACATCTTTTGAAGAGGTCTTTGTAACAATGCCCGAATAGAACTGAATTATTCCAAGACAGGTATAGAAAATTGAATTTGAATCCTTGCTCAGAGGAATTAAACAGGTGTATTTATGATACAGCTGTCGAGTGTGGAAACAGCGGTTGTTTATGATGACCAGCTCATGACTCTAGTGTACACGGTGTAACTCAGGCTGTATTTTAATATTTTCATACTATTAATCAATTACATTATTTTGTCAGGATATCTGGACGATTCAGTTTTTGGGGGGGGGGGTTGTTGGAGCTGCCCCTGCCAATTCGTCAGGCTTGCCAACACATGACTGTTTCCATCGCTCATTCATACAGTCATTGATACTGCTCCCTCACTACCTCACTCCGTCATTATCATTTACTGTTAGACGTACCGAAGAAAATACTCATTGCGTGTCCTAACATGACCTTTCTTAACTCATAGCTTGAGTCACACCTTCTGCAGAGGGAATTTTGCATTCATACTAAAACATGTTGATAAATTAATGGGCTATTTTCGTGCCACCTTTTATAGAATGCAAGCTTTTGAAGTTGCTTAATAATTTTAAATTTCTAATTTCCATATAGCGTAATTGTTTCCGTTTGCCATGGCACTACTCCGTACATTCCACCTATGACTGTATGTATGCCACACAGGTTGGTGAACAACTAATAGTCCTACCCTATAACTTACAGTTAATGGGACTTGTACAACTGCACATCTTGTATTAGCCAATTCTGCAGGATATTTCATGAATATTGAACCTGACTGAATATTCTCGACTTCTAAAACTGGCGGAATAAATCTCAGGACTATTTTGTGCAGCTCTCAGGTTGTACAATTCACAAATAAATAATACATAAACCACACCGTAAACACCTGTACGGGTGAGGATTTGAAAACTTTGATCAAAATGATGACTCTGTTTATGTTTTAATGGTAACATACATTACAGAACCCATTATACTAGGTAGGTATTCTCAATGTTCACGTTATTTTGCGGTCAGTTGCATATTCAAGTTGTTGCATTCCTTTTGTTCACCACATGATGGGTACTGATGGGGACTGACTTTGACACCCAGATAGTTCCGCCCTCGCTTATCAAATCCCACTTATTCTTCAGAGGAACTTACATGAATTTTGGAACTAAAGTAATAAAGAGTATTTAATCAAACCATGGATTTTAATCCATCGTCTGAATTTTTGAGACTGAAGGGACTATATTACTTCAAGCTGACCTGTAGGAAATACAATGTTGAGATAATGGTTGTTCTATCTTTATTCCGTCAATTGTTAATTACCATGAAATCTCACATCCATGAAGGTACCTCCTGACGGTATTGTCCTGAAAGAACTTTACCAGACCAGATCTTAACGTTGAATGATATAATAGTATTGAGGTAATCTTGGTCACAACGTAATAATACTTGAAGTAGGAATGCCCAAGAAATATTTCCAGTCTGATGGTACTGAACAACATGAGAGGGTACAAAAGCAAGGACATTGTCATATCAAATGTTTATATTTCCCACAGGTATTGCTATTGTATCCTACAGTTGGATACAGATAATAATGCTTCACATTCTCAATGCAGGTTGATCGTGTACACGTTTCTTCCTGGTATTGTGAAGCCTGCTGGTAGTTTCTGATTTAATCCGTGAGCCCAAGACATGTACAGGTAGACAGTTAAGTGGTTAACCCTAGTTGAGTTTATCTCCCTAATGAGAAGATATATTTTGGAAAACAGTACTGGGATTTTACTCAAATGCATTATTCAAGCTATAGACAGGTAGAAACTGTCCACCCAAATTAAGAAGATGGTAGGTAGAGCTTCGAATTGCGAGGAAGACTTAATTTTTGGTGGTGACTTCTTAACTGAAGCAAGACACTCAAGAAGGAGGAAGTAAATATTTATGTTTAGAAATATTACTGGCAAGTCTTGGGAAAATACTAGCAGTGCTTTTATTTTTGCGTTACTAATTATGGAGGCTACACTCGTGTGCGCTGACGACTCACTATCTCAAGTTGTATCAATGTGCAGGCGTACGCATGTACTTTGCACGCGTAATTATGTGCAAAAAATCTTTCTCATTCATGTAAAACAGTCGTGAACTTATTTAGTTACAGTATTGTAACCTTCATTGTACGTGGACATAACCTTCTTTTAAGGAGATTTGGTGACACGAGACATGCCATTGTGAATAAAGACTACAATTGAACTCGAAGACATGCTTTTGCCAGTGTCCAATCTTTGTAAGTAGTGCTACACTGTAATATAATTTATGCTATCATCAGGGCATGAAACCTCTGACTTAATGAATGGTTTCAGTTACATCATGTGGACACTTAATAAATTATAATTATGAGAGGATACATCCCAGATTTTTCATTCGAAATAGCTGAGCATGCCTTTTTTCCATTAATAGTCCACATTATGTATTGTTTACTGTGCTTTTTGATGATTCTGGAATACTGTTATGATCTACGCAGGATACGCTACTGACAACCGTGTCCCATCCTTTTTTTTGACGAAGGAGTGTATGTATAGATGTAGATATGCATCCTTGTCATTTTAGTCTTTGCTCTCAAAATTTTTGGTGTGCTTTGAGCTGGGGAGAGAAGGCAAACGTAATTTTTCCCGTAAGTTTCTTCCATGACGGATTTGTTTATAGGATGATAATAGTCGGCCTCCTTATATTGTGCTTTTCAAACTTGTTTATTATTCCTTATAATTTAAATGGTTCAAAATACCAACTCAAACAGCTTTATTAGTCTTCAGCCTTTTCAAATAGAGATTCTCATGCACTTTTGTCAGTAAATATTAGGTTTCTTGAAATTTCAAGTAGCAAACACTAAATTCTCGTTGCTTTATTTAGGTGAGGACCATGTGTTCCCTGTACATGGGCTAAACTTCACTTTGCAAAGTATCACATGCATTTGGGAGCATTTTACACTTAAGATTTCTTTCTTCAAGCTCACAATTAGCACTGATGACGTCAAACACCTGTGGGTATTTGAAGGAATATAGGCATAAGTACACTTTGACTTATATTACTTGATATATTTGGTTAGATATTGTTACACCTAACAGAGAAAAAGCAAATAGTTTTGCAAGATCTGATGATTCTTTTGTTTTTAACACGAGCAGTAGTTTGCAATATAACAATATTCAAATGCTAAGCGTACAAAGCTGTGCCGAAATAGTATCAGGTGGTACCTTTCATATGTACGCTCATTATTTCCATTGTTGAGAGGGCTGTACTTGCAAGTCAAGAAGGAGCCGCGTGTCATTGAGTTTGAGTTACTTTGAGATACTCATCATTTTCATGGAACTTATTCTGAATTAATTACACTTTTGAATTTATTACCAGAAAAGGTAGAAATTAGGTTAGGTGCTTGCATTTTAGGGCTGTAGCACGAACCCTAAAAACATCCTTGTTTGAAATTATTACGCCATTCTTTATCAGGCTGAGATTGATTGTATCTTTGTGTGGCACCAGCACATGTGAAATTTAGACATATTTTCATGATTACGCCGAGTGAAATATTTG
Organism: Allacma fusca; assembly: GCA_947179485.1. Classification (NCBI taxonomy): domain Eukaryota; kingdom Metazoa; phylum Arthropoda; class Collembola; order Symphypleona; family Sminthuridae; genus Allacma; species Allacma fusca. The sequence continues at coordinate 44,623,655 of OX359249.1, read as the reverse complement.
TTATAACATTTGACGAAGTTTTATTTGGTTAATATTTTGGTTTTGTCATCTGGGAAGGCTACTATTAAATTTTGTACCTCCCATGATATGAGAGGCATTGCCGTACAACTTTTATCTCTCGCTTGATTAGGTTCGGTTTGCTCTTTCTTTTTTTCTGAGTTGGTAGAAAGCAATTTGGAAGGTAAAAAAATAATTTGCGAAATACCTCTCTGATCAACTGCAAATATGTAGAGTAATTGATCCTAATAGAATCTTGTGCAAGCAATACCATCAGAGTAAAGTTGAGCTTGCATGAACAAATAACTATCGCTTTGCATGGAAACTTACACACACACACACACACACCCCGTAGCTCCAACGTATACCTATATTTAATTATTGCCCGTCAGCGTATACGGTGGTTGGTGGTCATTAATTTTATGTAGATAAGCATACATAATTTTTTGTTTACTTACGCGTAAACATTAAAACTTGCATATACTTGAAATAAAAATGGCTCTGAGTTTTGTAAGCGCACACTGAAATCCTATATGACATAATGTGTGCAATAGGCAAGTAAGAGAGTAGTCAAATCTCAACCAGCATATCTCTCCCCTATTGCAAATAGAATTAACCCACATACATGCTAGTAATTTTTCTAAATGGTAATGATAATAACGGCTCATAAATAGTGAAAGAAGTGGTAAAACATGCTCAAATTATGGCCATTTAGAAATAATAACTTTAACGAAATTATATTTTCATATGATTTCCAGTTATAATTTTACACAGTTTCTCAATTTGATCTTCATCGTAGAAGTGCCGCCGCCGCAGGGAAATGTGAAACGTGGGAATGCTCAACACCTATTTTTATCGTTCGTCACTCCATGTTACACGAACCACAGGAAGTTATGACTTTTCTACTTCCATTTTTAATTTCCATTACAACCGTTAAGTGTGAGGTTAATTAGGAGTATTAATTAGATGCAAGTTTATGCATCTGTATCAATGAGATACGCCGTTAGTAAGTGGAACTGAAAACATCAATACTTCATCATTCAATGACCGTGTTATGCCTATGCACTTGAAGTTGAACTACGGGTGTTAAAGCTATTGGTTCAAGCCGTTAGTTTCCCAATCCTGTTAATCTCGTTCTCACTATATCATTCTGATTTGTGCAATGTTGTAAAGTAAATAGCTTGTTTATTTATTGAACTTGCAATTTTTACCTGTATCTTAGTTTTGTAAATGAGCATTTCGTTGAGGGAGTATGTCCAAATTAGTGCCATGATCATACATTTCAGTAATGTAAATGAAGGGTAGACTTCGCATTGCCTATCTAAACTATGGAATCATACCGGTTGTCGGCTTGGCTAATTGCAATATGATTAGCTTGCATTTCCTCCTCATGGTTGTACATACATATAAGCACAAACTTTGTACTGGACTGCATATGCCACTCGTGTCGTTTCCAATTCCCATGTCAGCCCCATTGATGATTGCATGAGATATCTATATTTTAGGAAGATAATTTGCAACTTTTCAAAAAAACCTTACAATTTGCTTACCTTACCTTATCTAATATACGTCCAATACTAAATTTTTTTAATTTTTGTCTTATTTACTGATGTGTAGTGAATTACAAGAGCAATGTACGTTGCCAGTAATCAACAACTTGAAAAACTTTCATTTATGATTTTGCCAGCAGCATTTCCTCTTCCAGAATTAATTGCATGGCTTTTTACACCAAAAGCATGAAGTTGGGATAGAGTAGTGTAAGACATGAGATGGAATTGTTACTTTCTGCTGAACGCATGATTTGGGCTGAGTTGATGGAAAATAAGTAAAGTATAATATTAATGTTGATTGATAGTATGTACTGTGCTTTGTAAACTTGTAAAAATGGTCTTAAAAAATAACCAAGGGAGGAATACTATACAGAGCAGTGGAAATTATGACTCAGCCCTGAGCCTCAAAACAAAAAAAAAGACTGAACAGAAACGTAATAATTACAAAGTTGGTCACAAAGAAGGGAGTCCGAAGCTGTCCACAATCCACGCACAAGTACCATGGAGTATGAATATGTAGTAGGTAATTCACAGGACAGTTCCTCAAACTTTTGTTATTACTTCTCAAAGAAGAATTCTCCTGACTCAGAAACTTTCATGAATGAGTGACGAGAAAAGAGGACATTCAATTCACAAAACTTCAGCTTTCTATTTGCTAAAACACTCATCTCCCAGCACTTCCAATGATTCAAACTAACAAGGAAAGTCAAAGTGTTGTAAGCAAATAACAAGATGATTTTTGCTTCCATAAGTAGTAAACTTCCATGTAGATATGAACGTGTGTTAGGAAAATGAGAATCTTCCCTGCATTGCTTACCCTTCATATCTACGATAGAAAACCTTTTCTCCTTCCGTGCTTTCAACAACTACTCCCAGTATATATGTAGTGTCTAAAGTACACAGGGAAACATTTACTCGGGAATTTTCAACCACGATACTTAATTGTCAAGCATGCGAGTAAGAATTAATTGTCATGTTTACTTTGCACTAATTGACCCGAATTAAACAAGATATGGGTCACACATCGGACATTGAACAATGTCTTCGCCGCTTTTGAGCCTTCTTCAGGGAATTCACAGATACTTGCAACAGTAAATTACAGTACTGCAAGTACATGCAATATTTCAGTTCCCTGTGTGAGAACTGAGACAACGTGCAAAAATCCTCTTCAAGTGAGAATGTTTTCACATTCGTAGTCCTGAAGCATCTGTGAAATGAGACTGTATCTGTACTTCACAAGCATATATAGAATTCAGTAACCCGCTTCTTCACAAATTATGGGGGCATCATCAAGTAAAGCGTACTTGCCATTTTAGTCCTCGTTGTTACCTTAAATACTGTCATAAACAAATAAGTTAGCGTCTTAGTTAGAGCTTTCATTTTTTCCTCAAAGCATGGCTGGTCATTAGAAGTCATTACCTTTTCAGTGTTAGTATTAAAGTCTCACAATTGATCCTTTAATGACAGTTCTCCTAAACGTATAAATGCATAAACATGAGGTTCATGTGTAGTTTTTACGCACTCTGATATAATTACAATTGAAACGGTACAGGACTACATATATATCTATCTAGCTGTACGTCCAACAATGGTAATGTCATTTCTAACTTGGGAATATTAAGTATTCACGCTTGACGGGTATCTACATGAATTTACCGACGTACAAACACCTGTGTTTGTTAAAGGCGTAATTGAAACATGACAATGGTGCAAATCTTGGGAGTTTCTAGTTGGTCCATTATTGTATGGAACATGTTTAAAATTAAAATAGTTAATGGAATTTTGATGTATATATGAGAACTTTGGGTTATCTCTTTCAAGATTAGCGGAATCAAACCTATTAACATGATTAACAACGGGGTGGTTGTGTGCTTTCGATTGAGGGTTATAAAATTATGAGGAAAAATTCACCCTTTCATTCCAACGGGTGACGTTCCTTTCTGGTTTTAAAACGTTGTTGTATATATTGAGCTGGAAGGGAATTGAATGAGAGTAATAAATTTATATGAATTTTATCGCTTGCAAATTCCTATATAGTAGATTAAAACATGAGGGGATTTAATGTTATGAGTAATAATACTTATAGATAGTAAAAGTTGTAGTATTACAGGAGAGGAGACGTGCTGACTTGGGGATTTTACAATTATTATATATTACGATAAAGCAAGTCCAAAGAGATGAGAGTTTGCTTCAATGAGTACACATACATATCTTAATATGTTCAATGATGAGAACTTGTCAAGTTTAAAGAGCTTTATCGACCGAGCAGGTCTTTGAAGCATTCATAAATCTGCACTTTACACTCAATAAAGAACAAGAGTTTCATAGGGACTATTTCAATACATTCGAGGGGAAAGTAAACATTTCCGAAAGGATTGTCCTTTGGGTAGTAACTCCAAGTGGTGGAGTAACTTGTTTCGATCATATACAGATTATAAATATAATATCCTACTTAAAAGTTTCCTGTCCGCACGCTTTAACCAGCAAAGTCTACGACTTGCTCAAAATTTCCCCTCATATTCCTATGGTGTCTTGAAACAAGTTTGTGGCCAATGACTTTATCAACGGTGTGCACACTCATTATATCCTAACATTGATTTGCTTTTCACATTGAATATTTTCGCACTTCCTGTATTCCATCTCCACGCACCTTCTCTGCTCAGAGGTGCAAGTTTACTAGAAAGGCTTAATGCTACACAAACTGTGTAATACATGAATAAAACAAGTATAAAATCCAATTCGTTCTGTTACAACGGTCAGTGAGCATGTCCATAGTGGTCATAAACATGGAAATTCAAAACAAAGCTCTTATTGTTTCTCTATAAGGTATTTAAGAGATACTTAAATTTGATGACATAAACTATGACCAAACAAGTTGTGAGGAATTTGTGTGTGTGTGTGTACTTTATTACCGACTTCTCACCCATTCATTCAATTTTTTCCCTATCTTAAAGACCATCATTAACCGGCGAGACATAGTTGAATGCTTGTAGGGATATGTACTTACATGTAAAGCCTAGGCGTTTTCATTTTTATCGGTACAGTGCAAACGTTTTGTATGCAAATTGAGTCTTCGTATATTTTACAAATTAGTCACTCTACAAGTTTCAATTTCTTTTGGTTCACATTGTTCATATTATTTGTTTGTCGTAAAATTCAGATTTCCCTATTTCTGTGTATATATACGATTGTGAGGGATTCTCAGCCTTTGTTTCTCGTAGAAAACAACTTCCAATGGATGTATACAGTTTGTGGTGGAAAATTGCAATGTCTTAGACATGGATATGGGTTGTCTTTCAGTTTAGAAAACCAGTTCAAAAACACGAAATAATCACTTCGATAAAACTGAAAGGGGAATGAGACAAAGACTCCGCTTAAAATCTGTTGTATAAGCTGTGGGTAACTTTTAAAGGTAGGGCAAGTGTTAGTTTGTAATCGGAGCATCTAAATCCTTTTAATTTCAAATACACCCTTCTAGCAGTACTAGTTGTAGTCAGAGGGAAAAATTGCATGTGCAATAAAAGGGTGCAGGGACGATAAAGTTTAGCTTATCTTTTACTTTTAAGAAGGTGAGAAAACCAGGGGGGTTATTCTCGAAAGACTTACGATCGTAACTTCAGTCGCAACTCTCGAGTTACGATAGTTGGGATTCTAAAAACATTTTGAAAATCGCAAGTTCTCAGAAAATCGCAAAAGTTGTCGTAACTTTACGACAACTAAATAGCAGTCGTAGGTACTTACGATCAAGCATTCTTTATATGGCGGGGTTCATTTGAAACCCCCTCCACACCAATCAACAACCCCTCCACACCCCCTCCACACCCCCTCAACACCCCCTCCACACCCCCTCCACAAACCCCTCCACACCCCCTCCACACCCCTCCATATACCATCCACATCCCCTGCACACCCCATCCACATCCCCTAAACATCCCCTGCACATCCCCACCACATCCCCACCACATCCCCTCCACATTTCCTCCACGTGGAGGGGAAGTGGAGGGGTTATGTATTTGAAGGGAAGTGGAGGGGAAGTGGAGGGGTTATGTATTTGAAGGGAAGTGGAGGGGAAGTGGAGGGGTTATGTATTTGAAGGGAAGTGGAGGGGTCATGTATTCGAATGGGAAGTGGAGGGGTTATGTATTTGAAGGGAAGTGGAGGGATTATGTATTCGAAGGGGAAGTGGAGGGGTTATGTATTTGAAGGGAAGTGGAGGGGAAGCGGATGGATAATGTATTCTAAGGGGAAGTGGAGGGGTTATGTATTTGAAAGGAAGTGGAGGGGAAGTGGAGGGGAAGTGGAGGGGAAGTGGAGGGGAAGTGGAGGGGAAATGGAGGGGAAGTGGAGGGGAAGTGGAGGGGAAGTGGAGGGGAAGTGGAGGGGAAGTGGAGGGGAAGTGGAGGGAAAGTGGAGGGAAAGTGGAGGGGAAGTGGAGGGGAAGTGGAGGGGAAGTGGAGGGGAAGTGGAGGGGAAGTGGAGGGGAAGTGGAGGGGAAGTGGAGGGGTTATGTATTCGAATGGGAAGTGGAGGGGTTATGTATTTGAAGGGAAGTGGAGGGATTATGTATTCGAAGGGGAAGTGGAGGGGTTATGTATTTGAAGGGAAGTGGAGGGGAAGCGGATGGATAATGTATTCTAAGGGGAAGTGGAGGGGTTATGTATTCGAAGGGGAAGTGGAGGGGTTATGTATTCGAAGGGGAAGTGGAGGGGTTATGTATTTGAATGGAAGTGGAGGGGAAGTGGAGGGGAAGTGGAGGGGAAGTGGAGGGGAAGTGGAGGGGAAGTGGAGGGGAAGTGGAGGGGTTATGTATTTGGATTGAAGTGGAGGGGAAGTGGAGGGGTTATGTATTTGAAGGGAAGTGGAGGGGTCATGTATTCGAATGGGAAGTGGAGGGGTTATGTATTTGAAGGGAAGTGGAGGGTTTATGTATTCGAAGGGGAAGTGGAGCGGAAGTGGATGGGAAGTGGAGGGGAAGTGGAGGGGAAGTGGAGGGGAAGTGGAGGGGAAGTGGAGGGGAAGTGGAGGGGAAGTGGAGGGGAAGTGGAGGGGAAGTGGAGGGGAAGTGGAGGGGAAGTGGAGGGGAAGTGGAGGGGAAGTGGAGGGGAAGTGGAGGGGAAGTGGAGGGGAAGTGGAGGGGAAGTGGAGGGGAAGTGGAGGGGAAGTAGAGGGGAAATGGAGGGGAAATGGATGGGAAGTGGAGGGGAAGTGGAGGGGAAGTGGAGGGGAAGTGGAGGGGAAGTGGAGGGGAAGTGGAGGGGAAGTGGAGGGGAAGTGGAGGGGAAGTGGAGGGGAAGTGGAGGGGAAGTGGAGGGGAAGTGGAGGGGAAGTGGAGGGGAAGTGGAGGGGAAGTGGAGGGGAAGTGGAGGGGAAGTGGAGGGGAAGTGGAGGGTGCTTTGATAAATTCGTTTTTATATTTTTTGCCATTTGCACTCCTTAAACGTTGAATTGGTTTGTAGAGAAAAACAATACGTGAAACTGATAGAAAGGACAAATGGGAAGAATTTTATGGCTTATTGGATGGCTTAAGATTCGAAATTTTGACAGCCAATCAGATCGTCCGTTACATGCTTAAGATTCGTAAATGTGATCGTAGCTACGATATACTTGCGATCGTTTTTGAGAATATTAAAATTTGAAAATCGTAGAGGCATCGTACGACACCTGTCGTAAGTACTTACGAAGTCGTAACTTGCGATATCGCAAATTCTGTTCGAGAATAACCCCCCAGAACCGATTGGGGTACTCTCGGAGTGTCAATAATCCGTTGTTTCCAATACAATCGGACAGGTTCATTACACAACAAACATGAGAGGGCTGTGTAACTCCTGTCGTAATCAATAGCTGAGTCGTTAAAAAATGCCAATTTGATGGCAATTGCTACATTATTATGACCAACAATATCATTTAATGGTAGCGAGAAGAATAAACATTGTGAAGGAGATACGACTCACTTCACTTATGCAGGATGATTCCACGTTCATTTTCTCCCTTGAGCTGGTACTAAACTTTATTGCCGCTCTGTGGTTACTTGCCTTCTTATACAGAGGCAAATAAATTGTTACCAGTACTCATAAAGAACTGGCTTGTTTGATATTATAGTCATTAATTAATTCCATGTGTCTCTCTCCATGTATGTGCTCTTGGTTCTTTGAAAGTACCAAAGGTCGATTTCACTCAATTTCATAGATAGTCTTGCAGTGTTCAGAAAAGAAATACCTGTCGTAGAGGCAGCCAAAGGAGTGTACCCGTTTCTCGTAGACGAGAACTTCTCCCTGAGGTAATAGTAGTTAGTAATTTGATTCCTTCATGGGTCTCCATCCCCTCAGTACATACAAAATCTCTTGTGTTACATCTTAAGTATAGTTAAAATTTCAAATCGGTTAGGTAATGAGTGCAACAAGTTTAGACGACAGTTACTGATTGTTTTAATGAATAAGTCAGAAGGGTTTCTTCAGACGCCCTCAGACTTTTGCTCTTTATATTCTCATCGAGGGCCGGTAACATGGCTCTGGTGAATGGTATTTTCTGTAGCCTTACGCAAAAAGTACTAACGACCCGCCCGGACTCGATGCTATTTGATCGAGACGTTAACTAGAAAAACCTTGGCAGTCCTAAGTGAGACTGCATTGCTGACAATGAGCATGGAAGTCAGATAACTAAATATGTATGCACATGTAGACTGCAGATCCTACACTTCATCCCTCTTGTACCCAGAAGTTTTTAACATGACAGGAAAAATCATGCTTAGATTGTTAGGAATTTATAACTTTCTACATTTAATTTTGGCACTTGACATTCATCTGTGTGCATTTAGTTTTTCCCTTGCATGCAATGATGCATGTGTGAGCATTAGAAGCCTAATCAACCCAGTTTGACCTCATCAAGTCTAAATTGTGGAGAAGGGTGCTCTGCAATTAAATAGTAAACGAAGGTCTAGTCTACGCCATTTCTCGTAAAACTAACCATATTCAAGTATACCATCTGCATACTTACAAGATCAGAGTAGATTGCAATCTGACACGTAACAAATGACTAGAGATAGTCAGAGGACATAAACGGTTCTCGAATATGAAACTATCGAGTTACTGATATCATGTGGGAGATGTGACATGTTATGTACCTTATAGACATACATACGCAGGCCAGGACTCTGAGAAATGGCTGTAAGGTAAGGGATAAAGTCAAAGGTGACAAATCCTATTTATTGAAACTCACAAAGTAAATTTCATACTCTCACCCTCACACTTGCCAATGGATTGTATTTGTAAGTAAATGAGACGTTCATTTTTATGTATTATGTTGAAGGGGCTATGAGAGGGCAGACGATAACTTTTATTATTTCTTCAATCTGTCAAACCAAAGAATGCAGCTCGTCATACATACGTGATCTTCATACCATCTACTTTTACTTTGACCGTGATGCTGATTCCTGCTCGACGGCTAGTGAGGTGTGCTTAAGCAAACATAATCGTTTACGTTCATCACGTCTCCTTGTATCCTAGGTTCTCATAAAAATCTTGGTTCATTCACATCTTGCTCCTGAGAAAACAAATAGTATGTGCATATTTCATTAGGTTGTTTTTGTTGGTCATGGGGATTTGTCTCTTTACAAATTGTCCCATTTTCCCTAAAATTATGCATCATCTCCGGTTTTTATTTTGTGAAGTCTCTTTCTCTCTAAGTCACCAGAAGACAACTCATTTAAATTCCAACCACTTGCACGATAACTCCGCTCCATATGGGAATATACATTTCAGAACAGTATAATATTTCACTTCTTGACTATCTACAGGAATATATTAAACTAAATGTTTACAAGTACTACGATCAAACAAGTGTTATCCCAAGATCTTTATTATCGGCACGTTCTAAATCAAATCCTTTGGGATGTCACAATGGGCAATCACAGCAACAGTTTCCCTGCTCTTTGGTTCGACAAGGAGTTACGGTTCTAAATAAATGAGATGCATACATTCTACATGTGAAAGAGAAGAATTTACAGGGTCTTAAAGTGCTCCGAGCTGTAGTCAATATTATTTTCTACTGATCAATAGCCCAGTGACGCGGCTTGACCTTTTGCTGATAGCAAATATGCTTTATCTCTGCCATGAAATTATCAGCAGTCAACACGTTTAGTAGGTTAATGGAATGATTGCTAGTAAAAGAATTTTTTTAAAGAGGAAATCAACTCAAATTTTGATTTTGATTTGTGACACCTCATCTTTGCCCACTTGTACTGTGGCATGGGACGGAGTCAAAAATCCCCTTGTAGGATAATAACAAGTTCATGTGTGCTTACTCCTCTTCCTCAATTAATTGTCAGTTCAAAGGTTGGATGCAAATATTTTTTAATGTTTTGAGGTAGGTTTTACGACAAAGACAAAGTCTGCAGGGACTGACATACATACATCATCTTGAACAAACAGTCGTCCTCAGCCATGAGACTATAATTATTTAAGGAGACTTTTACTTTTCCTTATCTGGTTCATTGTGGTGACAAATGTGACATGTCTTGGGAGAGGAAAAGTTAGTGTATTGTAGTGAAGTCTCACAGGAACGCGTTAAACAGTTATCAAAATCTTTTCTGTACTTTCTTGTTACACTTTGAAAAAGGTAGATCACATCCCGTTGTATTGTTCTTCTGACATTAATATTTTTATTTTTAACACCTGTCTATGCAATATTTCTGTAAATAACTTCTCACCCCAGTCCTGACCCTAGAAACTTGGCGCCCAACAATTGGGAGGATGTACAAAATGTGTCTCACGTCTCCGAGGGTTGAGTGGAATTATAAGCAAAACTAACTACCCACCTGTGTCGTCCCTTAATTAGAAAGTGTCTTTTAAGTAGTTCAGAGTCTGACTTCGACAAAACGGCTTCATGGAGTCTATCCGGGACTGCCTCTTATTCAATTAGTTACAAAAGGGTGGTCGGGGCTTACCAAATTTGAAAATTCTCAAGTAGCTTCCAACAAACTTTTACAAATAGATAGATATATCCGCACATGATACTTTTTTTTTCTCCCTATGATCTTCTTTTGCGTGGGTTTTTCTTTTATTCATGTAAATTGATAAATTAGATCCAATGTGTGTGCTGTTCATGCAGTTGAAGCTGAACCAATGCATTTACAGATTTTAAACCATATATCAACTTAAATGGTGCATGAAAATGAGTTGTTGTAAATAAAGCTGTGGAATGCTAAGCAAGGTGGTTTAGTTAAGCTACATAGTTCAGATACATGTAAAGTTACCGTTGATTTTATTTTCGTCTATGAGGGAGAATACTGAGAATAGTGAAAGAGAGAGAAAGAGTAACCAACCTAGACGAAGTTTGCATGAGTATGGGCGTTACTGTTACTGTTACCTACATACATATGTAAGTTACTTACTGGAAATGATATTATGCCTTCACAAAGATTCTATTTATTGTATCTCTTTTATTTATCTTACTTCGGGCGATTTTTGATGGCGTGCAGTCACTGGTCCCCAGCCAGTTCAAACTTAGAAAACAGGCGTAATTTACTAATAGCATTTCATGCTTAAAAATGGAAACAACAAACATGCAAGGAAAAACTCTTCTGAGGAACATCCTTTGATTAGCCATTTGACTTAATTAAAAATAATTAATATTTTTTTTACTGCTGGCTAAGCTTCTCCGAGCAGTAAAATTTGCTACGCTCATTGTTTGTAATACTTCCTACTGTGACTAATGCGCTCTTCATTTAAAGGATTTATTTTTATCTGCATTCGAACAGTCCATGTATGTTCTGGGCTATTTATTCCATTAGAATAGTTTGAGGACTGAGGCATGGGAATGAAATTGGTATACTTTCATAATTTGAAAGTAATTTATTTCTATTCCTTTTGATCGTACCCTAGTTAAGGACTCTGTGGGTAGTAATTAGATAAATCCATTATACCAATCATGAGAAATTTCAGTTTCAAAGATTTATTAATATGATTACAAGCCTGCGCCTGGTGGAAATTTAAATGCTACTATGAGTATCATCAATGCTGTGGTCGATTCTTTCACTGGCCTTCTTGGGCTATTGGTATCCATCAGCACACGACATAGATTTTATTATCCATGCATTTATGAATTTTAATGGATGCATTAAAAAAAAAGAACACAGAACAAATCAACTGGTAAGTGGCACCCAGTTGTCTCACCTGTGGTAGTTTTTTTTACGGCCGATTCTGATTTGGCAAGTGACACATGATTTTAAAATGTTCAGCAGATAGCATGCCTTGATATCTAATCTCTAATCTTTGATTCTAAATAAAGTTTAATTTGTCGTAAAAAAAACAAGATTACTTTCGTACTTTCATGCAATCTAGAATCCTCAGTTATGAAGGCTACTCATTTGACTTCAGTCATGTGGCAAGAGTTTCTACACAATCAATATTCCCAGATACATACTTTGACAGCTTCGTAAGTCAGCGAGATACTTCAGATTTTATTGGAAGTAATGAAGCCGTAAATACAAATCGACATTCGTCCAACTCAATGGTTAAAGCCCCTCATAACTCCACTCATAAGTGTAATGTCACAACCAAAATAATTTTTTGAGATGTGTATAAGCAAGTCCATAACACCTTTTACAGTGTTATTACTCTGCTGCAACTCCTTGAATTTTAAATGCAAAATATACATGTGAGCTTTAATTAGCACATCAAGCATACTTCATTTGCAAATAAGAAGCGAGAAATCTGTGATCTCCTATACATAGATGCTGTGAAACTAAAAACCCAGACATTTCAAACTGTTACAGAGCCTTCACTTCAATAATGTGTTACCTCCGTATTTTGCAATTATACGTCCAAAAATTTAAACAAGTTATTTCATAGTCATCTGTACAAACTAGGAAAGGCCGAGAGAAGTCACATGGGTGCTCTAGTTACACATCTTTATTTTTTATCATGGGATTCTGTGGTTGAAATATACCACGGCATAATTTTTTACCGTGGTAAAACATCTGTTTATAGGGAACTCATTCCTTCGTAAGTCTTAATGCTTTGGAAGCTCCAACAGTAGGGTTTGTGACTCCAGTTAATTTATTTTTATTATTAGTCCAAGTATCCCATTAGCTGCATGCATTGTTTCCATTGAATGCTGTCCCAGTAGTTTTTGTGAGAATGGTATAGCAAAGTGAATGCATCCGTGTGATGTAGTTTCATTTTTTATTTTTATCACAATTAAAACACTATATGGTACTGTGCCATTGTATTTAAATACTGTTTCACTACTCTTAATAAAGCTGTTATCTATTTCGCTTACCTCCTTCTAAGTTCAGTATGGACGCATGATTTTGTCATCTCTAATTTACAATGCTCAAGTCGTGGTTGTTCCTTCATTATTTTGACGTTTCTTCATTTACTTGAATATTAGTTGGAGCATGAAAAATAAACACGTTATACCACACACTCATTAGTCCGTCCCCTCCAACTCATGCTAGAGTCTTGTAATGGGCAATCTTAATCAAATTCCAGTTTAAATCAATCTTCATAGGGTGTAACCATCATCTTCTTAGGCTACAGTACCCATCATTTTATTAGACAAGTCTGGTCATGAATTTTTCAGGACAAAGTCGTGTGGCTGTAGTAAAAGCATGTGGACGGGCTTATAAGCGATCCCGTCGTTTGTCGGACCTGCCCCTCAATACGCACAGTAATAACATATTTGAAGATGTATGAGAACATGTTTTGTGAACTGAGAGTCATGATATGGCAATTATCGTTGAAATAATGTTACCGAATTTTTTTGTGATGCCGTGATGAGTAATTAAGATTGGGGTAGCGAGTAATCTCCTTCAAGTCAGTTAGTTAAATCTACTTTGTGTAAATTTCCAACGGATGGAATTTGGGAGGATGAAAGCCCGCACTTTGACATTGTTGCAGTGCTGTAGCCTCAACTTCTATGTACGTTGCGACAGCAAGGTGCACAACCACTGTAAAAGGAGGGACGTGGTGGACCCACACAGGTGGATTATCTTGAATGATATCATGTGTTGCACAATAGTGCACACACAATGAGGCATTGTAGAAAAATGGAATAGTAAACCAGAGAGGAACGGAAGCTTACTTTTGGTGATAAGAAATTTTTTTAAGAGAAATTTCACCTCAAAATACATAATTATTAATGGTTCCTTTCTGTGTAGGAGCCTGCATTTGATTCTGGAATTTCATACAAATGACCGAAAAATTATGAAGGGAATTTATTCACTTGAGTGCTTGTAGGGTAAAGGTGCCCACTTCATCCTTGAGTGTACCCGTTCGCCCGCAACCTCCTCAGTAGTAGTTCCTTCCATTTAAACTTGTACATAGTTAGGCATTGTGTGAAGTAAAAAGGATTATTGCGATTATCTTTTGCTGCTGGTGGAAAAAAAAATGCAAGAAGCATCGACTGTTAGGTTCCTTTTGTTGGGAGTAGCTTCCAAGCGTGCTGAGGATTCTATTGTTGATTTTTGTTTTGTCAATTTGTTTCATTTTTAAAAGAATAGTATTTGTAAAACCATTTTAGTTTTTCCTATTTTCTTAGTGCGGTTACGGTACTTTGATTCATTCCAATCTGCGATAATGGAAAATGCATTTCTATGGTTTGAAACTTGCTTTGGTCGTCAGTATCCGCATTCAGAGAATTGTGTATTTATCTCCAAGTTGTCCCTCCTTGTCTGGTAGATTGTCCCGGATATTGTTTGTTTGGGCATGCACGTGTACGTATGTATGTACGTAATTATGTATGTATGTATATGATTGTGCAAGTTGAAATGATAACAGCTCGGGGATTTGTATCTACCTAAAATCAAGACATGTAACTCAATGGAATCTGTCGTAACATTTATATTTTGGCGTGAAAAATTATCATTTTTTTTAAATTTATAGACGATTCTAGGAAATAGAACTGTAGGGATGAGAATCCTGAAACGCCTTCCACCATACGCATTTTCCCGTCCGTATGTCATTCCCTCTATTTGCTCTGTTCGTTGGAAATAGGAGATCCTCCAAACTTATGTAGTTCAAGAACAACAAAGATACATACATTACATATGTGCATTATGCCATGAACTGCACGCATGGAGAATCCTCAGTTCATTTCTTGTACATTGCACAACAATCCTATTGAGTAGAGGGAAAGATGCTCTGCTTTGTACACACTTTAATCATTTTTGATGACATTCATTCAGACACGCTCATGTGTGATGTGCATCTATGACCAAGTCCTGTTGCATGTGTATAAGTTTACCTACATTTTATTACATGACATTTGTAAAACAAGTAATTATAATTGAATGTGTTTTGCAGACATTCAGTGACAAGGAGCAAGGTCGTGTTGTGGTCTACGTAACAAGTATGGGGGTTGTTCGTGACACTTTCCAGAGGTGTCAGAAGGTCAAGCAAATCCTACGAACTCTACTAGTGAAATTTGATGAGAGGGACTGTTACATGAATCGTTCCATTCAGGATGAGATTCGTCAACGACTTCCTTCAAGATTTAATATGAAAATATCCGCAAATGTCAATAATGGAAGCAGCAACAGTACTCAATTGAGCAGCGCGGAAGCCTGCAATAAAAACCTTACTTCAGGATTCAATAACATTCCACTCCCTCAAGTTTTCTTAGAGGGTCAATATCTCGGGGTGAGTACATACATAATTACATATGTCCCGCTTTCTTCTATAATGATTTTTAGGAGTATATATTAATGTCGTGCCCCTTTGCTGACAGTTGAGGAAAGATGCAATGGTTTTTCGCCGGAGGAGCTACTTGCAACTCTATTTAATTTTTCATTATTATTTTTTGTTGTCTAATTTATTATTTGAGTCTACACGACGAAAGTATCCATTCCTAATCATTTTTCGTGTGATAAAAATAATGACATTTACAATTATTAAATAGTTTGTAATGAAAATGAAATGAGATGAATATTAGCCAGCTTAGGATTACTGCTTGGCTATCTGGAGTCATGCTGTTTCAATCCTTGAAATCATGCCTGTCAGACCGCTCCTGAAGGGATTGGAAGTAAAGGGCTGAGACGTTGGGACTGACTAGAGTTGTAGACATGCATCCAATAATATTTCCATTAATAAACATTATTATTCCACAGGATGCCGAGAAGATTGAGAAGCTGAATGAAACGGGTGAACTCCGGGATTTACTCCGCCCATATAAGGTAATGTCGTGAATGAAATTTCAACTGACATACAATTTTGACTGACATGAGAATTGCCGAAGCAACTTGGATTTTTTTTTTTGAGAGCTGATTTCATCTGGGAAAATGCCTAATTAAATAGGTTATAATTAGTGCACTAAATAAAGTTCACAACCTTCCATTCATACTCAGTCATCCGTAGAATAGAGGAGTCTCGTCAAGTGAAATGAGTTTGAGCCGTTGTTAATAAGTACCAGCTCGGAGGCACGACGTGTGCAATACTGCAGACAGACAATAGTTATCGACACACTAAAATTGCAGTAGGAGTTGCAGCTATAATGTACACTTTCACATTGCATTATAGATGTATGATGTCATATAATTGTCCCCAAGTATGTGGGTTTGTGCGTAAGGTGAAGGGCAGGTGTAATTTTTGTAGGTACAGTACAAGATTTCTTGAGACGAAACCTGAATAGGTAAACTAATAACTTTGATGGGAAGATATGATTCAATTTCCAAACTTACTCTGTACGAGGGATATCTTTGTATGGATAGAAAGTGTACTTACTTCCCAGCAGAGCATAATAATAAAGTCTGTCCATGGGGCACTCGTACAAGTATATACAGAGGGTTGCAGACGACCTATGTATGTAGTCCTGTACAGGGTTGGAGTTTGGAGTATAGTTCCAATATGGTAGTGTGTATGTGTGTGTGAGACCAATCCTTTTTCTTGGATGAATGATCTCATTATGCAGAAGAAAGTAATACAATAATGGGTGCTGCAAAAAAAGTTTGGTATGTGCCGGTACTACCGCTCAGCACTGGTCATAATGAACAGGAGTGAACGCGGTACGCTGTTCGATATTAATGAGTAGAGTAGGTCAGACTGTATGAGATCACATAATTACTTGGCCTAGAAAAATGTACAACGACAGCAAGAGTTTTGCCACTCACAGTCAGTTTGGAGAGGTGCCAGTGTTTCGGCACAGGAAGTTCCTTTTGCCAGTCAATGAACTGAATATTGACTTTGTTTCAATATTTACTTCTTCATTCACACATCTTTGTCATGTTTTAGTATTGTTTCTCTGTATCAGCCGGCTTCTGATCCGTAGTTTTTCTCATTCCACTTCCATCAAAGTTTTGTCTCACTCAAAATGCTAGAGGGACCTTTAGGGTAGTATGTACATACTTACCTGAGTCTGAGTACCTACTTCGCAACTAATTTTTCCTTTCATTTATTCTTATTCATGAACATACAGTAGATACGGAGTACATACAGTATTCGGTAGTTTGGACATCTTGAGATGTAGTTTCACTTATACATCATAGCAATTCTCATTGTCAGCCCTTGAGGAGCTAATTGAAATAGATGGCGGGACTGGCGCTGCTTTGAAAAAGCCGACTACTTGACTGTTAAATTTTAGTACTATTTGATTAGTGTTACACCTTCGATTTCCAATTCTCAATAACAATCATTTATTTACACAATTTCTTCCCTTGATCTGTTCGATTCGAGTCCGTTCAGAATTACCAATTAAATCGGAATAGCTCATAAAAAGTGAGAAGTTCACCCTGAGAAGGAGAGTAACAAATAATGTTTTCTGACAATGAGATGAGAATGCATGTGTGCATATTTTGGACTTTTCATTGCTGTGAAGTATCTGTCAATTAAAAAATCATACCAGAGTACTGTAGTCTGTGAACATAAAAATTTGGAATTCATCAGATCAATAAACTGTTATACCATTTTTTTTTACCAATGGTGTGGACCTGACATTCAGAAAATAATCCCAAGTAGGCCATCGGTTTGAAATGATGACAATAATTATTTCAGAATGAGAAATTTGCTTTATTTCATTGCAGAGTTTATCGGTGTTGACTACTTGCGATCGCTGTGGAGGATTCCGAATGCTTCCCTGCCCCATTTGCAACGGATCAAAGAAATCAGTACATCGAAATCACTTCACCACAGAATTTGTGGCACTCAAGTGCATGCATTGTGACCCGTCTGGTCTTGTGAACTGTGACCTATGCAACAGTAACGTTGCTGTATAATGTGTGGTATTGTTTGACGTTGCTCGAGTGAGCTAACAATAATATGGTCACAAAACAATTCCGAGCACATGTATAATTAGTTCAGGCTATATAGGATGTGTGACAACTCCGTCCGTTTCAGTTGTAGATTATTTATTTTTTTTTGTTACCTAGATCTGTACCATTTGTAGTTACTCCTACGCACCGATAGCGAATGATATTGAAGATATTGTTTTCATGAGACATTTAGTGTTTCGAGTAGTTACAATGTATGTGAGAATTTCCCTCACCAGCTTTTTTTTTGTATTATTGTAACAGTGCAGTGCTGAGTATCACTTACAATTAGTTTGTAAAATTAGGTTTAAATAGAGTATTAAGTGAGCGTTGTTCCGCTGATGTAATTCCATTCATTAGTGTAAAACATTGCAACTGTCATTAGTGCTTGTAGTTATGGTATCACAAAATTGGGAGTAATGAAATTAGTTAGATGTTGCTTAACCATGTATGGTGCTTTAGTTAATATGGATTTGCTAAATAATCGACAATAAGTGAATTCATGCTACGCTGTGTAAGTGTAACTAAAAGTTCTAGTGAGCAAATGGTATCATCTCATTACCTAAAAATGTTTGCTACTGTAGCTCAGAAATATGCTTGGGTTGTGCCAATTACAGCGAGTGAGATGCATATCTGGACTTTAAAAGTGTGATTAGTTATTCAATCGCATGTACAGTATTCACGGAAACCTAATTATGTACATATGTAAATTACTGCTAGTTCTCAGTTGCCTACAATTTATTATTAACAAAAAATATTTTTTACATTTTGGGTTTTTTTTAACCATTCGATTTCATATTGTAACATATGGATTTCGAAAAATCCCACACTCCCAATAATTATTTGCTCGTTCCCGAAAGGAAACTCGGAAATTATGCACGACTGAATATGCAGTCAGAATTCGTAATTTAAAAATAGTTGTCTGAAAAAAATGTCTGAAATGAGGCGAGAAATGTGACGCGTGAAACAATTGTGCAATATAGCATTGCAGTTGACATTAAGAAAAGTGGATTGGATACCTTCTATCCCATGACGGCGGTGTCGATAGGTTAGAGATTAGTTATCAAAGGCAAAATGGGTTTCCCTTAGATACTTACAGGCTCAAATCGTTCAGAGAGTGCTAATAATAATCAAGGAACTGTTCCAGATTTTTCTATTATTTTAAGATTACAATATTTACAGATGAATGTGCTTGATAATGTGCACACTGTGTGTAGCTAAATATAAGGAGCTTTGGTTTGTCTGAAATGGGATGTTGTGAATACATCCTGTTAAGAACATAGTTGTATTAGCAGTTGGTAATTTTCTTTCCAAGCTTTGATTCAAGAGAGATTATGTACTTAAAACCTTAAAAGGTTGCTCTTAGCTAATTTACCTCACTTATTTTTATTACTTCTCTCGAGAATAATTATTGTAGTGATGCTAATTCCCTGCCTCTTCAAAGTTAATGGCGGAGTCACATTCATGTAATTATTACCCACAAACTTAGCTTTTTGGTAGGTGTGCTTGTGAGAGAAAAATATTTTTTTTTGTGCAAATAATCTGCACAGAGCTATGTGAACATAGTATTTCATTTTTGAAGTAACTGTGTAGCAGATCAGAAGATCCTAATGGGATTGTATGAATATACCTTATAATTTGATTTTTTCATAATCCTCTTAGCTCTTTATGGTTGTGAAATTACTCAAGGGATTATTGTATATATTTTTCAAAAAAATGATTGTTTTCTATTTTTTAATGTTACCAATTAATTGCTTTGGTTAAGGAATGCATTTGAAGACAGAATATAATAAGACACTGTGAAAGGATGGGGCCCAGTTTGGGATGGACGAGGTAATCGGTGTATTACGTAGGTAATTATCCTAGGTTAATTTAACTTTCTTAAGCTATAGGATATAGTAATGTAGGCATTTTACTTTTTGATTAAGCTTTTAATTTCAATATTAGCTTTGCATTATACAACTCTGGATTTCTTGAAATTATGTTCAGAAATTAGTGGTATTATGTAGAACAAGCAGATCGGTATTAACACGAAGCACACTTACGGCAACATTTTCATAGAAACTTATTGTATATGTGTATGTACCAGTTTTGAATTTCATGGGGATGCCTCAACCCATGCAGTTGGATTATTCATGAAAGGGAAACACGCGAACTTGCTCTTGTAAACTGATAGTGTGGAGAGTTGCAGTTGCAAGTTGCAACTGACAATCAGCAAAATGTTGTCAAGTAGAATTTTTTGAAATAAAACTATTTTTATGGTATTAAATGAGCTGTGGATGTCCAACGTGTGACCGAGCTCGAGTTAGCATGAAGGCGTATTGCTAAAGATGCAATGGGAATAATTCAAGTTGTCAAGGTCTTTGCACAATGTATCTTGAAATATTTCAAGCATCATTTCTGCCGTAAATTGAGAGCATTTGTCACCTTGTTGAAATCTGCATTAAAAGAATAAAATTGTCCACTCTGTCTCGTGAGTAGCAAAAATGGTAAGTGGAGAGAAAATAATTTAATTTTTCTCTCCGGATAACTTATTACTTGTGAAAACATTAATTTGTCTCTACTTCTGTTACAGTTATTAATTTCCCGTATTTACTAATTGCATTTGGCGGTATTCATTGGATGTGCCTATATTTCAGTCGAAAATTTGTACTATGTAATGCACGATTTGCTGAAATAAGGAGATTTTGTAACTAGATGACAACAATGAATAAATAAAAGCTTTTTTATTTTTTGGTGTAATTCATGGTCTTAACGTGGGAATGAGATGCGATAACATGCGAACTGTGCCGACTCCTCCGCATGGGGATTCAATTCCATTTTATTTCATTGCTTTGCCTTGGTATTACATATTTCTACGGGTCTACATATTATATTTGTGTACACTTATAATTGTCAATCATGCAGAAGTTTATCCATCGAAATAACTGATGTTCCATTCTCATGGTGTACTCTGTACATATATTCATTACATAGAGTTTACATCTTTACTAAATCACATTCTGAAACTTTATAGCGACTGCTACGCTGGAAATAAGTAGCTAAAAGAAACCGTTCATTCTGAGAATTTAAAGGAATGTCCCTATCTGTCCACATAGGAAATAACCCCAACCGCTAAATGATTTTAAGCATGTGTTACAATTTTCAATACCCCAGCAAAATTTTTCAATGAAGGAGTTTTGCTAATTAAGGTTTATGATTTAATAATTAGCATACAGTGATAATTACAGATTTCGCACTGCCCAGTTATTACAGTCAATCAAATGTGTTTTTCAAGTAAAATCGTATATCTACACTGAGTGGTAATTCAAGTTACGTCAGTATGGCATACAGTTTAATTACCTTAATTACAAGATATAATTAAAAAAGAAACGAAAGTCAAATAATATCCCATATGAATGGAATAAAAACTAAATTAAAATACTTCGACATCCTATTACAGTACAATGATAAAGCAAACACGGACGCACAACCTTACAACACACCGTAACGTTTAGGAACTATTCTAAATACCATCAAGAAGTATGCACACAGTAATAATCATCGGTATTGTCAAGCGAGAAAAGTCAAAAGAAAGCAGCGAAGAATTTTTTTTAGGTACAGAGCATGATGTGCCTCAATGAATCAGCATCCACTGATGTCATACCTGTAACCTATGGATAAAAACGTGTATGTCTTCCCGTGTCTTTTATCATCTATTAAAATCCGTAAGTAACAAAAGGATCTTCCATTCACAAAGATTTCTCCTTGTAACATCATGCCTCCATTGTTTACCATGGTAAACAACCTCAAACAAGCTAATAGCCATTCCCTTTAGTTACTCGCAGGCTCAAGAAAGTTCTTTCCTTAGGGTGCCATATAAACTCACCTCAATAATTTCCAGTACGTGCCTGTAACGTCAGGACTGGTGATGAAACCGTTCTAAACAACGAACTAATTTGGTACTTCTAGCGTAAGATGATTACTTACATAATAGATTACAACAACCATGTAGTACTTACAAACTTACGACATTTTCCACAGTATTTACAATTACTTGCGTAACATTTTGTTTGGTCCCAGCATTCCCAGCTGATTGGTCATTTTGATCCCCACTGTCATCATCAATACATTGACGACTGAAAATGTACTGATTATCTGACCATCATTACTACCTACACTTACTTAGTTTTATATTCAGCTATTCTGTACTGCTACAACTACTACTGGTATTGTCAACTGACTACTTCCAATTTTACACACTAATCTTGATCCCTTGCACACTTACACGGAAATTGTTTGGTCGAGTCTTTCTTGACAATTCAGACACATGTATTTACACAGCATCAAGCAGTTGTGCTCAATCAGAGAAATGTTATTTGTAATTACACACAAAAAGTTATCCAGCGAGTATTTCATGCTGTACTTAGTAGCTATAAAGCTACATTTATTTAACCACACGGATACTTATGTAACGATTTTAAAAGAATATTTTCCCTTTGAGTAGTACACATCAACGGGGAAAAAGTTCGCTTAATTTGGACTGAAAATCCGATCTTCTCTGCCGTAACGCCATAAGTTTTTAATCTTGATTTGATTCTGGTAATATGCGTCAGGTAATAGTGACACGTAGTTTTTATTTTTATTTTCCAGGGCCTTTTTTATAGCCTTTCACAGTCAGGATTTCTACCTTGTTCCTGAACGATAATTTGTAATCCTTAGAACAACAAGGAAGTGAAAATATATGTGGCGCATGAATCTGAATTTGCTACATTTGCTTTCAGCAAGTCTTCGTCACTTCGAACGTCAAAGCTTGAACTAATTACTGTAACAGTAAATAATTGATCCCTTATTTTGAATAATTATTTTTTGAGTGTAGCATTTAATTAGTTTAAAATTGTTTATACATCACAACCCCCAAAAAATACTTAACACATAACTATTAATTAGCATTCGTTACCCCGTAATATTGTATTTCAAGCAAGATCATCTAATACAGTAGCATTTGGTATCCGTATTGTTCAATGTTCATATTTTCCAATAATTCTGCCTTTTACATGGGCTCTTGGTAAGTACTATTTTCCAGTGGAAAGTCTCCATGTTAAGCAATTTACACACTATTCTACAGCATTGGATTTCCAAAAATGCACAGCATTGTGGTTATATCACGTATTTTTATACATTCAGGGTCTTCCTAGGAGTATCACATCCATAATTAATATAGTTAGTAATATTGTTGTTGTCCAGCACTTATTTCGAAGTAAACATATTCTTCGTCTTGCTTTCTGGGTACATTTTAGGGTAGAATGTAGATGTAGCTCTACTACACACTCATTAGACGTGAGACATCACGAAAGCTAAATTCTTACGTAAAAAAAAAGGTTGAAAGGTAAATCTATATTTCTACAATCTATCCGGAAATACACAGTTTGGTAAATCACAACAACCGTTCGAAAAGGTACAACACTTTTCAATGTGTCTATTATTAGTCGTATCCATGGTACTGTTAACTCACCATTGTGTCTTACAGTTAAAATGTTGACCCTCAAATCATTTCAAGGAGGAAAAACTAAACTAAGATTTAGCCTAGGTTTTCAAATTAGGGTTAAAGAAAAAAATACTTGTAAGTGATAGTAATCAAAACATAGAATGAAATGACTCCACTTCGGAGTTTGCATTACCAAAAAATATTTTTGCCCTAATTTAAAAGAAATTAATATTTAAATCAATTAAAACTAAACAATATGGTATAAATCTAACTTATCATGCGAGTATTATTTTATCAACTTCGACGCCTTGTGGAAACCTCGGCATTCCTACTGTAAATTTTGACAGGAGTACAAATTTGAGCGTACAGGAATCCAGGAATCAATTTAATAAATCAAGTTATATTAGTACTGACATTGGAAAAACTTGAATTTGAAAATTCTACTGGTTGAATCCGCAAGATTTTTTCGAATATCTCAGAAATCTAAAATATTGGAAATTGAAATGACAAGAAAATTTGTGGTGATTATCAAGTTGTAAGTATGTTTTCTCCCATAACTCTTTTATCATAGGAATTGTCTTGAAACTTGAAAATTTAGTTGGTTCGTAGAGAGCAAATATATTTCTGAGCACAATCCCAAATTAACAATTTGTTTAAATACACCCGTTTGAAATTTAAAAAAAAAAAACCTGCCGAATTTTAAAAGAATTTTGGTGGTTTCCATTCATCAAACTGAAAAAATAATACTCTCTATCGATACGACATGTTATTAACTGCATTATTCAAGTAACTCAATTCAATCTTCATCTGAGTCAAGCTGGAACTGAGCTTGTCCACAGAATCGAAATTCTGGATAGTTTGTGTGAAGGGATCATAACGGAGCTCATAAGGACGAGACATACTTTCGGCAACCCATTCGCTGGAAACAAAAATAAACAATATTTGTAAGACTTCCTAACCGCTACATTGACTCAAACACTGAAATTATTACGGATGTAAATATTTACCGGAATTTATCCTTGACTTCATTGAACGATTCAGCAACAAAGTAAACATCTTGATAATCCTGGTCTTGGTAGGGTTGAATAGCGGTGACTTTAGGATCAAATTTGCGATGTTCCGGCTTATCAGAGAGAGCATGTTGCAATTCCCCATAACTGGAGAGTAGTCCAGCCCCGTATGCTTTCACAATCCCGTCTTCCTTGCACAGGCCGAATTCAACAGTGAACCAGTAAAGCTATTTCCAGAACAAAATGAGATTCAAAAGGCTCAGTAATAATATAAATCATGAAATTAACTCAATGAAACAGCTGGAGATGATAGGTACCGTTGAAAATTGCTCGATCTCTTCATCAGTAGCTCCCAAGGAAGCAAGTCCAAGTTCTTGAGAAAATTGTGCGAACAGAGGATCCACAAGCATAGGAACATGACCCAACAGTTCATGGACACAATCCCTTAAAATAAACACAGTTATGCTAATAGTTCTAAAATAGTTACAAAATAAACATTTGATAATCCTCTTCAACTCACGGCTCTGGAGAATGATCCGGAGCGGATCCATGACGCACATACTGAGTGCACTGAAACACACGGTAGGCAAGACTGGCAAGAAAGTCTCTTGATGTCAAAAGCCCGGCAGCGGGTCTAAGAGTGAAGCCTGTTCGACCTTTAAAATAAATATAAATTAATCATTATCTTTGATAATCCCTTATAAATGTATATACCACCTCAGCCCCACAACCTCGTAGCGGCTTTGTATTCATTTGTAGTGGTAATTATGGGAATTTCATTATCTCAGACACCCCTTCAATTAAACTGTATATATTTATTCATATTCGTAGTCAGGTCATGATTTCCCGTTACTGCACAGTAAATTTTTCGCAGGAGCTTAATCTGCTTTGGTGTTTCCCTAAGTGCATTTATAACCCTTGGAATGAAGTAACAAATTCATGTAAAGGTGGACTCACGGTGCAAAAATTTAGAGATGTCTTCCATCTGTGGTATGTTGTTGGCTCTGTAGCCAACGTTTTCCTCTAGAAGTCTGAAGGCATCAATGTACTGCTTGCAAGCATGTGATGATAATAGAGCACACAACTGGTTGTAAACATGACCCCAAGTACGGACCTCTTCCTCCGTATACTGAACACGCGGAATTACTTGACCACTAAAATGTTAATAAGTTGATCCAGTTATTGCGTATACATTACTTTTGTCATACACAAGATAAGAAAACTCACTGGAATAGAAAACAGGAAGATAAACACGCCTGACTGGATTTGAAAGTGCATTTCGTAGTATGTTACCTATTTACTTATGATCTCCCCAACTTTATATGTTAATTTTAGTGCATCTGAGTTGCATCTTTTGGAAATGTTGTAAAGGAACATATTGGAAAAGCATAAAATCTTAAACAAGCCTCCACCTGGCTTTCAAGAAAGTACTTAATAATAATAATCTGGAATTTTCTGATAAAATGAATAAAAAGTAGTACAAACAAAAACCTACTCGTAAAGAGACCCAGCCCATCAAATTGATAGCAAACGACCTCGAAGTTTCATAAACAAAATATCGACTGTGGCCTTTAGACAACTTTTTTTTTATTCCCATGCTATTTTTATACGTCAACTGGTTTTCTGAAAGACATAGGCAGTCTAATGGGGAAGTGAGCAAGAACTTACTATCGGTACTCGAACGCAATATCAGCAATCATCTTTCGTCTCGCACGGTAAACTTTGTCGGCAAATCCTGGATGGTCCATATCCAAATCGGGCTCAAATTTGGTCATTAAATGATTGCACATGTCCAGCTCAGAAATATGACGTGGGAACCAGGGAACTGAAATAACACATAGGGATATCATTACGACCACTGAGACCTGTCATTTGACAGACGTGTAAAATTGTACTTACTTTTGATCGACCCTTGATGAGAAATCACATTCACGCTAGTAATGGATTTGCTCTGTCTCAAAGACTTCACCAAGCTAACCAAGTTCGACCTGGTCACATTGATTTTCAAGAGAATGTCAAACTGGCAATGACGATCTCGAGACACACGAGACTCCAAATGGATCACACTGGCCCTTGAATTCTGTAAGTGACGGAATATTTTAGATTGTAAAAATTATTACATGAATCACAGTGTCATAAAAAATCACTCAATACTTTCAAGTGTTCCAATGACAAAAAATAAAACAAAAATTTGCATACATCCATAGTTTTCAGAATCCTTGCAAGAGAGACCATACTCTCATTCAGGGAGAGCACCAAATCCGTCTCCTCTGGCTTCTCATCATCCTTTGGCTTAGGGATCTGTACCGCTGGCAAAATACTATCATCCACCAAAAGCAAGTCATCTTCAGATAAGTCCGAGTCACGGGATAGTTGACGTATTTCCTCCAGCCAGGTTCGCTTAGCCTCTTTGTTTACTTGCGTCTCGAAACGAGCGTCCCCCACCAAAGACCGGCGTCGGGAAGGGTAGCCATTCTAGAATTCCCAAGGTATGCTAATGAACATAACTGTAGTACTACATTCATCAGATTTTTATTTGCGGATCTATCAGTACATGAAAGTTCAGCAGTCTAACACCCCACGCAACAAGTTTTTCAAATTACTACATGAGGCATGCTACTTGGAACAGTGGGAGTTGACACTTTGCCCCTGCCTTCTGAATGATTAAAGTGTAAGGCAGCCAACATATTTTGGAATCTATATATGTACATATGTGCATGGGTTAAATTGTCCATATCCAAAGTGTCACACTTAGGAAAATACATTAGGGTGACATGAAAGCAATCTACTTTGAAAATTGCTTCCGTAATGAAATTTACTGGATCCTGAATGCTTCAAGGGAATCAAGTCCATTTATAGTTTACATTTACACGGTGACACCTTCCTTCTAAATTTACTAGTATGTAAGTTTCATATTTTGTCTGCAATGGGTTGAAATTGAATTAATGTTCTATTCATCATGAAATGGACATCTTATGTACTTGATTGAATTTTGATCGAAAATTCGTTGTCTAAATGTAAAAGCTCTTTCAAGGTGTACTAGTTACAATAAAATTATATTTTTGTTGCTGCTTCCCTCGACTTTGTCACCAAACGATTGTGCAATGAAATAAAGAATAATAATTGTGCACAGATAATTACTAAAAAAAATATCTAAACAGAAACTGAAAGTGTTCCAAGGCAAGGAAAAAAAAACAAATGTTCTAGAATTGATTCGAGAGAGGTAGGAAATGTTGAAGCTTGAGTCCATCACAAATTAAAATTTTGAAAAATAATCCTCCGAGATTGTACCATCGATTTAGAATGACATTTGTGGCAATTGATTAGGATTCGGAGGGACTAGTGCAAGGAACTGCACTCAGAAATAGGAATCATGAACGTCGGGGATCATGATGAATGGTAAGTAATGTTACTATTATCCCTGGCATAAGAAATCAGAACATGATATTTTATATAGAAAACTGTTGAGCAGTGACGACTTTCTTGATACTCCCCTAATGCAATTTTCTGGTAACTGAGTCCATGTGAGGAATTGTCAAGTTGAGCTGAGCTTTTGATAAATACCTCTAAGCCTTCGTACAATCAGTCAAGCACAGGTACATTTTCTCTTGAAAAGTCTACCCAAGACTGTACGAATATGTGCTGAGAGCCCGAAAGCTCATCCTATAGGAATGACGGTGGTTACCTCCTAATATACTATGTCAGTGCGGAGACGTGCATCAAATACAAAATTTTATTATTCTTTGTGCTTGCCATTATATAGTCTTTTGCTTTTAGCAGTGGGATTTTCCTATTTAAGTAGGTAATAGGTCAAAGTTGGTTGGAGAGTAAAGAGAATACATTTCCTAGGAATCTTGCAGAGCGACCAAAGGATATCTAAACACTTGCTCCTTGCTATACACTGGAGCCCTGAATCTACACAAAATACTCTTTTCCTGCCTGAGAAAGCACAGAAGGAAATTCCCTACATTTACCTCAGGCTAAGTCTGGGAGAAAGGGGTTCGCTTTTGAAAACACTTGAGTTTCAACAAGTTACACTCCGTCCCACGCCTCCACATCCTTCCTATAGGTTTTGACTTGCCTAGACTTCCAAGCAGAATGGTCGGAACTATGGTCTTTTGTTTTTAGAATTTTGGAATCTTACAAATATTACATCTTCCTCTGTACAAGAATTAATCAATATTTCTGAGCAAGCAAGAATCGGAAACTGAAACTTGATACAATTTTACATACTACGGATGCAGTAAAAATCCCCCCTTAAGTATTTGTATTTATCTGCCCAACAAGTCAATATGTATGTACAGCAATATAAATCCTGTAGATAATGACTATCTTGCTGACGCCAAAGGTTCTAAGAATAGATATTTGAGGAATATTTAAGATCTCTGAGTTGTTTACACAATGTATATACTTGAGGGTATTTATTCTCAAAGGAAAAAAATGCTTGGAATCAGGTATTTTTATGGGGACTCCTACGTCTTTACCATAAAAGTATCTCATTTCTGGCTGGAGACTGTTCAAGGCATTTCATACTCACCCTTGACAGTTAATAAGGCTTTCCTTGTTTTTACGTTCTGTCTCATGGAAAAAAAAACCTTTTCGAGGAAAAGTACACGCTACCTTTCATCCCTCACAGAGGGGCAATACATGAAAAGAAAATTGCTACGCAAAGCGAAAAAAGTGGAAATTGAATTTTCCACCGTCAATTTGAATTGATTTAGATCCTTATTCGATTGGAAAATGCAAAAAGCATTGAGAAATATCCATTCTTACATAAAAGAGAAAAGTTCAATCAGATGGATACTTACGGAGCCTGAGCTGCAGTCAGAGTCGGACTCGTTTTGCGAGTAAATTTCCATGGTGACTTTGAGAAAAGTATTCGGGGCTTTTTAATACAAGCGAGGGGGGAATTTCAGGAAATTCGTAAGACGCCTTGTTCTATTAGAGAATAATAGATGTAATTGGGAAGGGAGAGTTGGGGCAGAGGAGCCTTGAGGGAGTTTCAAAATTAGGATTGATAATCGGAAGAAAGATATTTCTTTAATATTGAACTAAAGCCGTTTTGTTGATCAATGAAAGAGCACCTCAGAGTTATTTACTTCGCTTTCACTACAGGGAACGTTAGGATATTGGATTTTATTCAGGTCTCGAAGAATTTATTAAATGTTTGCACTTCCGATTTTCCTCTGGTGGGCTTCCTATTTCCAAGGGCAGGATGTGATTTGATGAGATGCTAACCTTTTAATAGTGTTTACTGGTAGGAGGAAGGTAGGTTATTTGCACAATAGTTGAAGCACTGTAGATTCAATCTGTGTGGTCTATTACCTCGCTAATGATTCCTGAAAAAAAATCTCTCTATTCTGTGTAAAACCTCTGACTGAGCTTAATTTGTTGCAGAGCTTTGGGTTAGCGAACAACTGAGATGACAAGGGACAGAACGGCTGAATTTTATACTCAAAATTATGATGAAATTTTGAAAAAAAATTACAACTACGTCACTCTTGTCGGCAAGCTACTCCAAAAGCAAGATTAGAAGTTAATCGTCGGTATTTCTGCAACTGACAATTGGCACTTGATATTTCCTGCCGCTTTTATACAGCCGGTTAGATGGATTTGGCCTCCTCATGTCTCTAAGTATTTGCTGAGACAGCAATTGTTACGTAGGCTAACTAGGAATCCCTTTGCTCTCTAGGAATTCCAAACCCCAAGCATATTTTGTGAATTTGGTTATTCTGTAATTGTGGTATAAAATTCAATGTTAAAGTCAATGTTAGATGACATGAGGTACATGAGAAAAAACAAGTGAGCGCTTTCAGCACTACTTAATTATTATTTCAGTGAGGTGCAATTCTCCTGATTGAACAGTCATACACAGTCATGCATCCCATAAAACCATGCCTATACACATACACAGGTGTAAACAACCATTTTTTAGCACAATACGAGTGTATCGAGACGTACTAGCACTTATGCTCCATCATTACTCACATTACATACTGTCAAACAAAAAGATATACACACATACAAGCTGTAACATGCACGTACATTTAATTTAAATACACCTGTGATTGCTTTCAAGATAAAGTACTGCTACGGTTGTATTTTCAGGGATGTATCTCCTTCGTTTAGTCTTTATACAATACCACAACCAGAAGGACCATTGCAGCAATTAGAAAAAAAATGTGTTCTGATCGTGTACTGTATTTAATTAAAATTACAGTCTCCCTTATATGCATGAGAGACATACGCTACCGTATAGGTATGTACATATGTTCCACTTGACAACAGTATCTTTAACTCCCAAGTACCTACACGAGAGGCTACATGCTCAACACTCACCAGAACCTGCATAGCTGAACACCTTTGAAGTGTGCCTGTATCCAGTGATTCGGCTATATGCTCTCATTGCATCATGAATTGGTTTATGTGATTTCATACTTCACTTATACTCAAGAGCTTCAGTAGCTTCAATCTTTTATTGTTTACATGCACTTCATGAGAGCCCGAACTAAGCAGCCATTCAAAAGCTCCTACGGGATGGGATGTATGTAGTAAATCAACGAAATCTTTACATCATATTACGATACATCCGGGAAAATCTCAATTTTTTCCATGTTAAAACCGAATTTTTGGACTTGGGCTGGTGCTGTAGCCATTAACTAAATTTTATACGCACGTGGATAGCAAATCGTGCTGGTGGCAATCATTTTATATGACCTATAGATTCTGAAGTTTGTTTCCGACAGCAGGTCATTCAAAATCAATCCATAGGCAGGAGGAACATTAGAAGACCATAGAAAAAAAGCTGAAAGTAATGGCATGACATAAAGCTTTTAATTTTTCCTAAATAGGTCAATCTCAACCTGTTGTATGTGAAGTTCCTTCCAAGATCATAAAAGAGTATTTGTTCAACCGTCCTGCCTTCTCAAGACAGTCTGGCTAATTATTCTGCAAATGTTTGCATTTTCAGGATGTACTAATTGTGGAGGGGTATTTTATTTTGGATTTGAATTTATGTCAAAGTTCTTTTAGACAAAATTTAGTTCAAGATCGGCTAGCTCTGCCGTATCCTCTGGGAAATAATTTGCTATAATTACCCGTACGCTAAAAGATAGATACATATACGTTGTAAACCTACTGCAGTCATTTTCTCTGACACTCTAGCAGTAAAATACTTATGGTTCAAGTATGCATGATCAGACCTTGATTTGAATTACCTGGAGATAGTAGCATAAAAGCATTACTTGTGTAACTGCCTAATTTTTTCTCTTACCTTTCGGTATCTTACATGATGTACATATCCCTATATCTAACTGTACTGATTCTTGCAAACATGATTAATGATTCTCCTTCTCGACAATAGATTTTTTGAAATCTTGAATGAAGACCATTAGCAATATGAAAATAATTTTGAAAAAACCTCGGAAAAGTTTCCCCTCCATTATGTACAAACTAAAGAAGCTTCAAGAGGAGAGCTGGTGAAGGGTGAAGGGATATATTCCCCTAATTCAGGATAAATAGAGAATAGGATTGACATGGAAATTAAATTTAGCATGAAGTTGGTATGTACAATGCTGGCTTTACATGTGCACCTTTGCAGCACCTCCTTTCTCATGCTTGCCTAGATTAAGTAGAAGAGACGAGAATCTCACGTTACCCAGCCCCACATACAAAATTCACGAGAATTCTTTCCTGACGTGAGTGTAGACTTCGAGCAAAAAATAAAACAAGCGATGTTACAATAGATATTACATATGTACATACCCAGTACACATTTCCATTACGGGGAACAGATTGGGAAAAGACGCTTTAAAATTGTAGGGAATCTGTAGGAACGTCAGTATTCAAGAGAAGTATTAGATCAGCATTGGCCAGCAAACAGATTGTTTCCAGGTATTCCTTTGGAAATTATTGAAAGGCTTTACAAACTAATTGAGCGAAGCGAAGAAGTTGCGTCCGCTGGTTCGAACACATTCTAATTCTTCAAGTATCTACTGTATCATGGAAACCCACCCTTGTACGTCAAATCGAGGTATCCCCAGAATTTAGAAGTGCTTCCAAAACTGATTTTTTTCAGCTCTCAAAACATTCAACCTTAAAAAGTGCCAAGAAATTACAAAATATTTCATGCTTTAATATATTTCAGTGACAATTAATATTTCCAAAAGTATGCACACTATTTCTCTCAAAGTAAGCCATCATATGAATTTATTTCCCGTTCAGCATTGAAGTCGTAACCTTTGAATGATAGTTTACAAAAAAATGTCTCAAATTAGATTTATTTCCTCAAAAGTAGGACTTCTGGGAAAGAGAGATTCAAGGGCAGCAATATTACAAACATACTTGGAGATATACAGATATTGTATGTAATCAAAACTTAAGTACGAGCAAATGCTAACGAGTACATGAGCAAGGAGCTAATTGTTGTACTGAAAACAAAGGTCAATACCAATTTCAACTGGTCACATAGTCTCAATAAATTCCAAGACTTAGTTCCTATATGTAATTCTTGGACCAATTGTGGTCACTTGCAATTTTCTCTTTCGTAATCAACGACCAAAGCACGAAGGCAAGGGCTGATGTGTGCATACATATGGATAATTATACATATATATGTATTCATTTAATATATAGAAACCTTTCACTGGTCGTTTGTCACACTATTAACAACAGGTGTGATAGAGCGTATTATATGAGTGTAGGTAGATGCACAACTAAAACGGTAATGAAATGTATCAGTTTTTGCTTGATTTTTTTCCAATAATGTATTCCATTGATAACTCCGTGCTATAAAAACTTAGTTTCCGTTTCACTGATTAATCCAATCAGGTCAATTAGCACACCAAAAAAAAAAACCATTACCAATTTCATGCTATATATTATCTTCAAAACACGATACGTATGCACACTATCCTCTTATAACTGTAAAATGTTAGTAACTAAATCCTTACACTAATTTCGATTATATCTGTTCTAATAAGTAACTATAAGTGGACGCGAGGGATATAAAAACCAAATACTAATCATATTTCCCAGTAAGGCTCCAATGGTATATTCAATTGGCAGAGGAGTACTATAACACTATAGCTGAATAAAAAATATTTATGTAGTAAAATGAGCATTATATTTAAAGTCCCAGGGTTTTTACTAATAATTTTCTCATTTGCATTCATACACAACACCTAGCAACAAGAGAAGGACATGTACTTGTATATCAGAATTGTTTTAAGCTTCGAGATGATATACAAAAATGCTTGAAGTTGCACGTTCTATACTGGAATTTATTACAATTGACATTGTTTCAACTGACCAAACCAATCAACCTGTTAAAAAACCATGTCCATATCTCCAGGAAAAGATTTGCAAAAGTGTTCGGCTGATGATTAGATTGTTACAGAGTATTTTTTATAACTACTCAATATATTTAAAAAAAAACTAATGATTTTAAAGGACTAACCTCAATGCTGTAAGATTTTTTGATTGCGAACCTCTCGCGATTCTTCTGTGAGGAAGCAAGCATCGTAGGGTTTCTCTCCAAAGGTGATATTTCAAAATTTGAATGTTCAGCTGCCGACTGGGGTGAAGTGGAATGGTGATGGTTGGTGAGACAGGAGGATGAGGTCGGAGTCGGAGGTTCAAAGAGAGGTTTGGGGTTGTAGCAGTAGTTGATGATCCCAAACTTAAACTCCAGTTTTGTAATAAAATTACCACCTGAATTATTTGAAAAAAAAAGGTTTGAAAAACCTTGGATTTCTAGAAAATAAAATCGAATCTAGCAGGAGGGACTTGTTCGTAAAGACTGGGCTTAAAATACTTGAAAACTGGAAGAGCTTGAGGAAGATATAGACAGCTCCTTACTCAAGTGAAGAATGAAATGAGCCGATGAAATTTTATTTCATTTTGTGTCATTAGAAATCAAAAGGAAACCTCTTTGCACTTTGGGCGCACTAGGAGGGAGGCAGAAAACCGGATCTGAACGATTTAACTTCACGTCCGCACCGATCCGACTGCCATGATTCCAGGGAGATACGAGGGCAAAAAAGCGTCTCTAACTGATCTGGGCTCGGAGCGCCAATGGAACAGACAGCTTCTATAGACTTGTCTAATACACGACAGTTCTTGCTATGCAAGAGTAACAAAGAATTCTACGGAGATTGCTTCACTAGCTCGAGCACGTTGAATTTCTACCCGTTCTGTATGCGGTCAAAAAATAGGTTTCCGGCTCTTCCGCTCTCAAATCTTGTCCTCATTTTTTCGGCCCCCCCCCCCCATACTGGAACAATTACTAAAGATGTAGCATGTTTACCCCTAAGATCAAGTAATATTTTACTAGAATTTACAAATTACTACTTCAAACCCATCTGACATTCCCATTCATCCAAATCCAGTGACAATGACTATTTCATACTTAGATCTTCCCAAAATGAGACTCCTACAGACTTCTGGACGAGTGCTGAGTCAAGAGCTTGGAATCAAATGCAGAACAGTAATAATATCTATGACATCCATAACTAACTAATACACAGTTTAGTTACGTATATACATCATTGAGGGAAAAACAATCTCACCGTACCGAGAATTCCCTCTGAAGCGTCACCGGTATCAAAACCTATTACGATACTTGGATTTAAAGATGATAATCGATGCTTACATACATATATTTAAGAGTTATCATAGGTGGTATAAACCACCTATGACGTAACTATAGTTAATCATCTCAATGCTCTATTTTACTGGGATAGTCATCAGCATTGCAGACAGTTCTCCTTAACTGAAACCAGGTTGAGATTCCGGGAAGATACTAAAACAGACAGGTTTTTATATTACTCCGCAAGGCTTGAAGGTTTTGTTATGTAAACCTGTAACACAAGCAACAATATTCACAACATGGACGAGAGAGAATGTGAAGATCCGTGAAGCTCTCCATGTGATCACGGAATCGTCCATTAGAATTTTTTTTGCTAACAGGGTCAAATACGAAATGGGAATGAATGGGGAGGGAGAACTACGGAAAGGAAAGCTTAGTGAACCATTTAACAGACCCTTAACGATTTCCGTTTTCCTTTAAAAGCTTCATAATGGAACTTTACTATTCTTCTCGACTCCGTAAGTTGATGGAGGCTGGGGAACAGGTCGAGGAATACCATTTCCCAATTTACTCCGTATTTCTAATTCTATCCCGTGCAACGTCATCTTGCCCAGAAAGGAAAGTATGGGGAAGAAAGGAAATGTATTCGCATAAAAAAGAAGGAGATACTTATACACAGTTTTCCACAGATGCACTCAAGTGACTTCAGCTATGCTGACTTCAGTTTGGACGTAGGTGTGGATATGCTTCTCCCATTGCTCTAATGCTCAGTCTTGACAATATGTACATATATATGTACGAAGGGCTGAGGAGGAATGCATCAATTTCACCCCCCACAACGTGTCGCTACTTCAAAGAAAGAATTTCGGATGCTTTTAACTGATTTAGAACGGTAGCTCTTTGGAGTTCTGCTCTTCATCTTAAATTGCTAGCGTATGAAAATGGAATTGTTAGAAATACTGATAGTGCTATGTACTTATAGCATGTTAATTTACTTGTTAATTTTTAAATTTTTGGCACAACTATTTTGTAATTATTGTACATTTATCGATCGATGTATTTAGTCAATATCATTGCAAGTATAATGATTATTGAGTTTAAATTATAGCATCATCCGACATAGTACGTTTCACATATGAGGACTTCCTTACCAGTGATTTTGATTTTCTATGCAATCTTGGGTTCGGGAGCGTAATTTGGTCAAATAAGACCATATCAAGGACGGAATCATGTCAGGAATTTATTACTAGGTCAGAAGAGACGTTTGTTTTCAGTCTACGGACATTTTTGTTGAAATAACCACAGCAACGCTGAATGATTGGAATCTTTATAAAATCTTACTGTGATAAATAATTGTAGCCTTGCTTAAATTACTTTGATGAGGGAAGCGATATTCTGGAACGGCCTTGGTTTTTATCTCATGGACCCAAAGGCTTCCGAACCATTGAACTTTGCTCAAAATCAAACCTCATGACCTACCAGATGGCAAGTCACATTAATTTTTTTTAATTTTGAAATTTCCCAAAGCAATTTACACTTTAATTATGATTGTTTCCATGTACGTGATTCATCGTTATTCACCAGTAGGGCATAAATATGAAGTATGATCAAGAGGATCCTTAAAGTTATGGGGTAAGGAATCGCAATATTAGAGGTAATAAATATAAAATTAACATGACGATATTACAAACCTAAGTAAAAATTATATTGTAGTATTTAGTGAATATCAGTGTGTTCGTATCTTGTTCTATATTTACTGTCTGCATGCTGTACTGTACTATCTAGAATGTACGCCAGAAAAAGAATGTGCGGCGTCAGGAGGTTCTGCTCAAAATTAAACCGTAAATTTTGTCATTTTCAGTGGTTTATATAACAAAAACGTAGGTAGTGTAGTAAAACTTAGTACACAAATTTTATCCTCCTGACAATGTACGTAGACCACTCAAATTCTTGTATAAAAATTTAAAAACACTGTGCAAGTTTCCATTCCGACCACTGGAAATAGTCAGGAAGAGTTCATGTTATTTGTAATTGTAACTGCAATGTAAACATTGTACATCGGTCGTGAATAATCGATATTAATCAGCAATTGTAATGGTTTCGCACAAGCAAGTTAAGGATCAGAAAGCATAACCCGCAGCTTAACTTAAAGGATCTTCTGGATCTCAGTTAGTTTATATTTATATATGGGTCCATGCAATATAGCCAATTACATTTTTAGATTTTCATGAACAATAATACACGCTATAGCTATTTTTCAATACTAATTTCTGAATAAGTTAAATGTCTTTTTCTGCATGAAAAATGTCTCAGCTAAACCTCACCACACGTCAATGCATTGTTACTGATATTAGAATTTGTGTGATGCGCTATAATGTACTACTGTTACAGGAAATATTTATTCTTTAAGTTTATGTACTATAAGGGTGGTCGAGACTGGTAGATGACTTCTTGTTTACAACTCTAATATGTAGCAATGGGGCACGTAAAGTTATACAATTGGTATCTGTGTATACAGAAAAATGTGAATAAAAGTCACATAAATGTATTTATGAGACACAAGCTACGTTTGGAGCTATACACGTCTTTAAGAATTTAAATAGTAAAATTTTAAAATTCTAATAATTTTTGTTTACAATCATGGGTTAATCTTCAAGAAACAAAATATTTTCTTTATTATTATTTGCAATTTAATAAATTATTAATTATAATAATTAATTAATACGTAATATTTACTACCACCCCCTGAAC
Organism: Allacma fusca; assembly: GCA_947179485.1. Classification (NCBI taxonomy): domain Eukaryota; kingdom Metazoa; phylum Arthropoda; class Collembola; order Symphypleona; family Sminthuridae; genus Allacma; species Allacma fusca. The sequence continues at coordinate 44,586,055 of OX359249.1, read as the reverse complement.
ATTTACCATTTAATAAAATTGACTTTAAAAACGGTATAAAGGTGTTTAATAGTTGTTTTGCTGAGCTTTTTAAATTATATGCAATTTGTGTAAAATGATGCTAAGGTATTGGAATCTGGACGTGTCAATTTTCAATGTAGATAATATTTTAAAAATTCACTGTGACTTAAAATTACTTGTGAGACCTTCCCTAAAAATCAAACTGACAATGAGTAGCCGTCCTGCAATTTACGATGAACATTATATGGGCATAATTCATGTTTAATAGTTCCTAAGTTGTAAAGACTGTGGTATCTTTGACCATGACATAAAGTATATATTGCATACGTATGTGTAAGTATGTATTACATTGAAAAAATTAAAATACAAATAAAATTAAATATTTCCTAAATAATGTTTTCTGCAATCTTTGCGAAGGACTGAAGGAAGTAATAATTTATGTGGTCCAGATGAATTATATTTGTGTATAAATATAAAATTCGGTGATGATTTCTATTTCCTGTATGCTTAAAACAACACCGCTTGCTAATAAAAAATATAATCCTTTAGAAAATGCTCAACCAGTAGGTACATTATTTATTGATCTCGATTAAACTTGAAAAATATTGGCAAGCTAAAATTCACGAAGCTATTACTTAAACTAAAATATAAAAGTAATTTATTAACACATAGCAAAAATATTCTTGTTGGAATACCTTACCTTTATAGGGACTTGTATTATTACTTATATTTTTCCAGAAATATAATAGCGGTACACCGCCAGTTCATAAGTACGCTGAGCCATAAACTTTTTACTGTTTGAATTACCTTATGTATTTGAATGAAATTACTGTGCCCAGACAATTGATTTACAATATTCTTTCATAGCTAAACACCTATGTGTATTTTTTATTGTGGGTTGTTATATATACTAAGCTACTGCTCAATAATTATTACTTTGTTTATGTTATTTTTTGTTTTTGTTCGGCCCTTCTCATGTTATTCGAATTCTACTTCGTTTGCCTTGTCCATCATAATTACTTATAGTATGCTTCCTTCCATGTACAAAAATACATCAAGAAGGAATGTCTTCATTCGTACAGAATTACTACTGAGCGTCAGGTAAGTCCATTTAATCATTTAATTTTCAACCAACTTGTGATCATTGATTTTTCTTTGTACACTATTTAGTGAGGCTAGAAGCCAAGGTATGATTACTTACATTTCTGACATAATGACACTGCTTTGCATTCACATGAGAAAAATCAGAGCTTGTTAGGCAACTGTGGAGGAAGCATCCCATTTTTACCTATCTCAAAAAAATCGCACTTAATTCGATACAGGTTAGTAAATTATTGGCATACTGTAAATAATAAATTACGTAATATTGAAACAACCCTCACGTCAGATCTATTACTAGTCTCCTTCAATCTCATATTTAAGATCCATCCTCAGTCATTTTGAAACTTTACAGAAAGTTTCCACCTGTTTATAAAATAATTCCCGTGGATCCAAAATTTTGACTCTGTTGTATAGGCATAAACAATGTTGTGAATTCCATAAAATTATTTTGAAAGAAATGATTCAACAAATCACCGTAAATTATGTTTAATATACTTTAATATAATAAATATTGTACAGGGTATAACATATTCTTTTTCTCCCCCTAGCCGACATAATGAACGATGCCGCGATATCTAACGATGATATATGATTTCGAAATTTTGAAGAATTTTTTTAACGATTTATCAAAATTTGTTTCATTTAGATAGGTCAAGAATTACGGTCACGGCCGTCATTAACGTAAATTAAAGTTTCTGAGGAATTTAAACACTACTGTTGCTTTTCGGGCAAAAATTTGCTATCAAGCATGTTGACGCTTGTTTGCAAGAAATTTTATGAACCCTTCAGAGAGCTATCCAGCAGGTTGCTGGATTAAAAACTGCAGGCATGACCCTTATAAACAGAGCAAGGTTGCAGAAATTAAGCTTCAAGTGCGAAAGGGAGAAAAATGTGAAAAGGAGGAATTTCTGACCTTGTCATTTTTTCATGGCTGATTTGGGGTTCACAAAAATGATTATTTCATGGAGATTTGTTTGATTCTACATCTTCTAAGTCAAAAATTGCGGTCTCAATAACAATAAGCGTGAGGGAAAGTTTAGGAGTTACTTTAAAGAGTTTCAATCTTGCCTCATGTTCTTTGTCCTGAGACTGCAATTTTTGAGCTGGAAGTTGACATTACCCTTAAACGAATCCCCATAAATTTTGCTGCACTGAAATTATTATTTACAGAAGTCTAAAATAAGAAAATTGTACCTCAAAATTGGCCTCAATATAACCAATAGTCAATCAAATTCGTCATAAACCAAAGTGATGACTGATCACACGATTGATTTAAAATTTATATCCATTTAATTTTTTATAAAGACGCTTAGTTCTACTGATTAGCAGGTTATAATTATATATAATTTATAATTTAATTAATTTATATAATTTTTATTTTAAAAAAATTCGTACTGCGTAATATGGGCGTCTTGCATATAGCTTTCGACCATAGCTTCCAACGAATGTTGGATAAATTTCGAACGCTTGAACGTATTTCAATTATCAGGTACCTATTCTAGTATGATGATTTTTTTATTTCTGTAGTCTCCATACTAATCTTGATGTGACTCGTTTTCAAAAGCTTTTTCCTCAGGTTGCTACATGGAGGTGCTTGGCTCTCATTTAAAAAACATTGGAAACGAAAACCTTTACTGCTAGAAAACGGCAAATTAGTACCTCTTGAAATTTTGCATGAAGTGCCTATATATTAACCTTTACTTCGACTTTGTCAATTAACATTTATCAAACTCAGTTTAGAAGTCATTGGAATTCAAACATTTGGATTTTCTCATATGTGTATGTATCCATAAATAATTACAAAATGCAATTATTTCTATTGTACTTTTTTCTGATTAAAAATTTATGTTTTTGGTAAGTTGTCGAAATGCCTCCGAAATTATAAATGGACATTTTGCGAAAACTATTGAATAGTGCAAGGGTCTTGAAATCCAAAGACTAAAGTCAATGCAAGAAAATATAATCTTCAGGGATGTTACTATTTGATGACCCCAAGAGGGCTCTGAGATAAACCTTTAAGTGTTTGTTAATAATATCTCTCATATATAAGATTCGGTGTATATCCTACTTTTTATGTCCTGATTGGAGGGCATTTTAGCTTGTGATATGTGAACTTTATACGTTAGAAATAATAGAGTTTTATTGGTTAGGAGTAGAGGAGTTGTTATAGGGGTAACTTATATGTTAGAGATAAGGGGATATTTATCCGTTATAAATTTTGAGACAATATGGATAGTAGGTTTTAAATTACTGAAAGGGAGTGATTTGTAGATTACGGATAGGGGAGTTGAGATTTTTAGGTTTTGAGAGCACTGTTTTTAACCTATCAACGTGATATTATGGAGTTAGCGCACCCTTTAGATGATGGAAACATAAAACTTATAAAACTGTTACAGCAAAAGTGACGTCACTTTTCGTTACGCACGTGATCATGACATCACTTTCCATAAATTATGGAACGTATAGAGAAAAGTAGCGAAAAGTGACGTCACTTTCGTTGTATAAGTTTTATAAGTTCTATAAGTTTCCATCATCTAAAGGGTGCGCTAACTCACTATTGAGATCAAATTAACCTCCATGAAATTCGCTACAATGGTAGCATTTTGAAATATCTATATGAATAACAGGCAGTCCATGAAAAAATGGCAAAGATAAAATCCGCGTGTTTGCTCCTGAAGATGTATTTCCCCAACCTTGCTCTGTTTTTACGGATCATGTCTATTCTCAGCCCAGAGATCTGTTGTAGTGGTCGGAACAATTCAATTCAATTCAAATTTTACAATTCAATCCAGTTCGAATACTGAACTGGATTAAAATTTGGGTTTCAATTCGGTTCAGTAGAAAACAATTCAATTCAATTCAGTTCACTCTATGAATTGAACTGAATTGTAAACCATTTGGTTCGCCTGGCGTATTTAAATACTACAAAGGTGGCTAGGGTGGCGCGTCAGCTAAGGTAATCTCTCCTTAACCTGGTGATAGTTTTATGTTGAGCACATTTAAAAAATGCAAAATTTTGATCATTTTTGAAAAAATTAAGCTAGTAGTACTGACTGGTAAGTGTAAAAAAATCCATTGAAATCGGTGGAACAGTTTGTCGTTTTTGATTTTTATACGTACGAACACGCATTACGATTTCAACCAATAAAGAACTCCTCCAAGAGAGTGGTTTAAAGAATGTTCACAAAAAGTTTGAACAAAATTGGCAAAACGTCGGGACAAACAGTCCCAAGCATCCACGGACAACACTATCTTATAAGGGGGCTGACGCCACCCTAAAAATATTAACATATTTTAATGCTGGTTATATTAACACAAAGATTGTGCTAAACTTATCCTTACAATATCGGTTTTGATTCAGCCTGAAATTGTTTTGAATTGGAATTCAAAGAAAACAATTCAATTCGATTCAACAGGTAAATTGAATTATTCGGTTCAGTAAACGATCGAATTGAATTGAAAAATCCCTGAATTGAACTGAACTGAATTGAATTGTAAAATTGCAATTTAAACTGAATTGGTCCGACCACTAATCTGTTGGATAGCTCCGCGAAAAACCCGTCATAGTTCCGACAAATGAGCGTCAAAATAAATTTTAGAAATGTTTTTGCCTGTGGCTAAATATTGGTTATATCGACAAAACTCAAAAAAGAAACTTGACGATGGATTGTTAGAGGCTATTAGACACATTTTGAAAAAGAAGGAACATAGAATAGAATAGATTACCGGGCTCCATGTATTTCGACTGCGTGTGGTTATGCAGTGATCATTGGATGCCATGGAAGTCCTCCGTGGACTGACGGCTAGATACGTAAAGAAAATTACGTGTTTTACTCTACGGATAATGGTAATTAAGGTGAACTCATGGAACTAACTACCTGTATTTTATTTACTTATCCGATATGGTAATACCCTTGTATTGCCTAGCCTGCCTCTGCCCTATGCCAACCCTGTAAAAGCCGAAGTACTCACAGCCAAGTTGACAGAACAGAAACAAACTAGAGAGCAGCTACTCTAAAAGCTATTTACCTATAGGAATAATGCAATGCAAGGAACCCCCACGCAGCCCGAAGTTCCAAACTGGATACAGCAGTAGGACCTTAACAGGCGGATAAGGACAACAACAAAGAAGGTAAAAGATAAGGAGATAAGGAAATGAGAGCTGATAAGGGTTCACTCAGCCTACTCATCCAATTTGCCAAAAACAAAGTTTCACGTCGTTCGCAGGGGTCGCACAGGTAAGGAACATAATTTGTATGCCAACAGTTGGACCACAAAACAGCGTGATACCATATATGAACAAGAAAAAACTTATTTGGAAATGATTTTGCTTCGAAATGGAGAAATCAAACATTTAGATTCCTTATCCTGTAAATAGGCTGGGCCGAGAAAATAAATTGAAATTAGATAGCCTTTACATCTATATAGTAGTACAAAACTATCTTGCAAATATTAACATACCTGCATAGTTCAGATGTGGAACAATGTGCAGTCAGATTATGTCCAATACTAAACCAATAACCAATGTGGTAGTCATTATGTCATTATAAGTTACATAATTCTTTGATGGATATAGTGTATTCCCTCAGTGAGGGAAGTAGTGTGGTTACATTATGCCCACCTGTGAGAAGGTGTAGAGTAATGCTATACTGTATGCATGAAAGAAGATGTTCTCCAGAACTCCAATTAGTTTTACCTTGTTGAGGTAGAGTCAGGCATAGACTGGTTTATTTTACTCCTGTAAAGGAAAACTGCGTTTACAAAGAAATGGAGCAAACTGTTCCTTTTCATCAATTAACCTAAAGGTTTGTTTGCATAATACATAGTGGTTGGACTAAGGAGATATTTTACATAAATAGTAAGAGTCCTCAGTCATCATCTGAAATTCTCCTCCGAAGCTCCCCTTCATGCTCCTCAAAACGTTGGTCCTCCTAGATCCTCAAAAATGCCTTGACCTACGGATCGGTCTTTCTACTGCTGTAGTACCTGGCTATCCTCTTGGCCTTCTTCTTGAAAAATGGATGCTGACGCATTATCCTCCAATAAGAAGCATTTTCCCGTGGTTTGGAGCATTGATAGCCCTTGTGACCCACTTCTCAATACCGGTGGAAGATGACTCCTGCCATCATTGGAGCCACAGGCAGTGGTAGGGGATCCAAATCCTCTAGAGTCAGGACATCGTCCTCTTCCTCAACGATGGGCATTAAGGTGACCACTTGGGCTGGCATTACCGGCGGTCCGAGTCGATCCTTTAGAGTTAATGGCGGGGGTGGCTATATGCTAATCCTCTCGAGCCGTACTGAGCACTTATTGAGGATCCATTTTGTTGGATGGTTCTTCTTGGCCCACCTTGCCTCCCTCTTGTCCATTGTCCCTGACGCATTCAAGATGTCGGAGAATGAGGTCCCTTCATGGTACGGGAAGTTGATCTTCCAAAAGCCACTAAACAACTCGGCAATAGTAAACTTGGCTGTTTCTGGAAAATGGGGAAGCCTTGGTTGAGGAAACCGTTCTCTCGCATGAAGACCTTTTTCTGGACTTGAAACGCAAACTGGCCAAGGGTGGGAAATACAATCTTAGTATTTCCCTTATCCTTACTGGGTCCCATGATCCCACACTCAGGTTTGGTGTTCAAAGGTTCGACCAGGATCTTCCACCTACGAGTCGACATGACTGGCTGTTGTTGTAACTTCAGAGTTCTTGTTTGCTTGGAGGTTGGAAGAATAATGCTTGAAAAAAACTACAAAAGGAAAGTTTTTATCAGGGGTGCAGGAAACCTTATTTGCTTCTCTTAGCGCTCTATCCAGTGTAGTCCACTGGTCGTCTTTTAAGTAAATTATATCCGGGATTTGATGTTTCTTGATCAGTATTATCAACTTTTGCACCGATTTGATCTGAGGTGGCCTGCCTTCTATCCGTGGTATGCAAAATGCGTTCATAGTTGGGCTTTAGGTTGAGGACATGCTGACAATCATGCACTTCCTGGTCTGCTATACTTAACGTATGCCACTGGTATTAAAATTTCAGTAACCTTGTAAGGTCAAATCCATCTATGATATAATTTTGCTGAATTGATTTCGTTCGTAAAGGAGAGCCTTTTCTGGACAGAGTTTGACATACTCCATAATGTCCCTTAGCTTGCTTGGAAGATTAGATTCTCAAATTCGGAATCTTCATGTATCCTTCTGCCAATGCGTAGTGCGATTTATCTCCCCAAGTTTAAAATCGCTGGATTAATTCCCGTTATTCTAGTATTCATTGTCCTTAGCGTCAAGACAAACTTTTGTAAGTGCTCATCCCAGGCTTTGTAGCAGTTCTTTGCATCGGACGCAATCATCGTGAACAGATTTCTAATCATTCGTTTTGTATTTGTTGGCTTGTGGTTGGTATGCAGATGTTGTTCTCAATTGAATATTCCACTGTTGGGATAGTTGTTTCATTATGTTGGAGACAAATGCTGTTCTATTATCCGCAATAATAATCGAAGGTGAGCCAAAACGACAAACAATTACATAATATCAACCATGTTGAAATAATTGGAATACGTGGATATTGCTTAGAATCAATTTATTTGCCAAGCTTTCGAACTCAAACAGTGTTCATCTTCAGGGCTTAATTATGACTAACTATGCTATCCTTGTTTGATGTAGTATTTAGAAAAATTTTACATTATTCTAATTTAAAATTGAGTTGTGAATACTTGAAAGATCAATCTATTAAATTCGTGATTATTGGCTTCCATGCGTTGCTTAAAATAAAACCTTGGTTGACGTTCATCAATGACTGTTTTGATTGTTGGATAACTAAACCTTCCTTTATTTGTCGTAGGAAATGATTATGTTCGGGAACAACAATCTTTGCATCGTCCCATCGAATATGATGACCTCTGTTTCTTATTATGTCTTGCAATAGCTGATTTTTTATATTCTTTTCTTCTGACATTATCTTTATGTTCTTGTACTCTTGTGTTTAGGTGCCTATAGGTTTCCTCAACGTATATATCAAATTTTTATTAAGAATTAACGTATAATTTCATCTTGAAGTTTCTCAACTACCTTTTTGGCGGTTCGATGTCGCATGGGAAACAACTCTACCCAATGGGAAGACAAATCTACAACCATGAGCAGGCACTGATTTAATTTGCCCTTGCCACTTTTTGGGAATTGTCACATGAAGTCTATGCAGTCAAAAGCCGATGTGGACCTCACATGTTGCTTCCTTTCTGCTACTCGTTGTTTAGATCATCGGCCGCATTCATCAGTTTCATGACTACCAATAACGTTTTTTTCTCTGGGCAAAATCTTGCAATGTGACCCGTCTCACTTAAGAAGATTTGTCATTACTGCCGTTGGATGTTTTATTTCCCGCTCCTCCATGAAATTTCTCTCCGAATCCCCCGCGAGAATTGTTGTGTCCCCGTCCGTATACTGGCGGATCAAACATGGTAATCCTGTTGGATGTTTTTCTAGAGTAAGAACAGTAGGCTCCTTACTTGCACTTGAGCAATCGTTGTAGTTTAAAGGTAACGACAGATGGGGCGTTTGTTATAGTTAATAATGCAAAAAGGGTTGAACAGAATACGGGGTTTGAGGTAGTGAAAACAATGTCACCTATAGTGACCAACTATCTATTATAATTTCAACATTCAAAATAATATTTCTACAGTCCAAGCTTTAATGCCTGTACTCAAATTAACTAGGTAAGGTGCAATGTACTCCGGTACAGGTGAATACGTAAGCAGACAAAATGCAGGTAGAATTCCAGAATCGGAGAGCTACAAAGAGTCGAGCCGCAGTTGACAGGTCAAGGACTAATGGTGGTCTGTAAATGTCAACCTTGAGATTTCCTACAATATTTAGAGCGTTACTACTTAGTATCCCGAAAAGAGCGAAAAGAGTATTTTTTATATTTACCACATGCTAATACATGTCACAACGAACCCTCCGTCCAAAATGAAAGACATTCAGGCTAGTAATATTTCAGTTTTCTTTCTATTTCTCATCTAAAATATAGAATGGAACAATATAAACCAACAATATATAACATTGCATTTATCATGGTACGTACATATGAAGCGTCACCTAGCACATCGTCTCCCAATCATTCCTTAAATTACGTAAATTTCGACATATCTAGCTTATGTACTTTTGTAACATTTTGGCATTTTTGATTAATTTTTATTGCTAATTATTTTCAGGTGTTAATCTAAATCCAAAAAAGAGAAGTGGTCAGTTTTCGGATTACTTGGCGGCTGTCTCCGAGTTACTGATTATTCTAATCACAGTTTCTCTCATAAGCTCCTTTGCATTCATGTGAACTAGCGGCATCATATTGTACAAAAACCAGGGGTGTCATGTCCCTGTAGACTTAGCATTTAAATTTCAAGTGAAGTAAAACAATAGGCTCCACTCGCTTTTACTTTAGTTGATAGCGGAAGGGCTCTCCTACCTGACATTGCTTCTTAACCTATAATATTGCCACCGGGTATTTGGTAATTTTTACAAATATTCTGGAGGTACGTTCTGGCTTTTTTAATGAAGATCAAAACAAAAACTAGATAAGGATTTGGTGGTATAGGTCCCATCAGCCCATAGATGTTTGTGTTCTCGTTGGCATTGAAAGTCTAGGAGGAATAGATTCCGTTTTTTACTGCGACTATATTCGACGAGGAACAAAATATACTAGAAGAGCTTATGACAGACGATAAGAAAAAGGCTAGGAAGATCCAGCGATGAAGTTTGCTGCATCGATTGAACCAGTCATTGAGTTTCAGTGAAACTTTGTTTTGAGAAGTTGGTCTCTACATCAGATCAAATATGTTTTGTATTACATATTAATTAATTATTTTAGTTCTTCAAACGAATATACACAATTGTTTACATAAAATCGGATATTGTATTGTTAGTTTATTAAAATTGTTTTGAGTTTTCCGGGTATTTTAATTTCGATGGCCACACTGGAACATGGTCTTGAAAGTTGAAAAAATATGGTGCATGTGGTGTAGAAGAAGTGGGGATTTACTGGGGAATGTTGTGCGGACTATTGTGAAGTCGTATAACAATAAATATTATAAAGCCAAGCTCAAGCCACATGTCTTCTGTATAATGCCAGCCAATAAGCAGTAAATAATAATTTTGTAAAGAAATATAAAATAATAATGTGATTTGCTGATGAGGGAGCCAAAGCAATGCCAATAATACGGGAACGCCAACCAGATTTTCCAACTAATAACAAGTAGTTTATTAATTAGGATCAGGACGCTACTTTGGAACGGAAGAGTTCTTAACCTCTCGCAGCTCCAGATTGCACTGACGCTCTCCTCAGAATACATGTAAGAGGAAGACTGGAGAATGTCTCACATTTAAATATTTAAAGTAGCCTCTCCAGTTCACTGAGGCAGTGCTATATGTAAAGTAATGATAACCACTCGTTACAGTGGGTTGCTGCATTCGTTCGTTTCTCACATCATTTTATATTGGCTTTATTCGCCCCTGGCTTCATTTGATGGTGTTTGTTTTGCCCACCTCCAGTTGTAGTCAACCCACTGGTTTCTTTTCAAAATTCTCACTTGGAGAGATCACGTTTCGTATTTTAACATTAGCTACGTTTGTTAGCATTATTGCTAACATTTTAATTTAAAAATAATTTTAATTGTAGATTCAACAATTGAATAACTAAAGTAAATATTTTAATTAAACCAAACATGGCCAAAAGAAGGCGCTAGCAAAGGAGACGATCACGAAAATATATATGTACATACGTACATATTCATTAGGACACACCAAATCCACAATAATTATGGACTGCGGCCCACATTCTATAATTATTCGAACCTCCATTTGCATTTATGACATTTACTTCCAAATAAATAAACAATCGTCAAAAATGAGCCAGCGGCTCAAGAGAATAAAATACTCAAAAGGTAAACGTATATTATCGGAGGTCCAAAACCTCCCATATACATACATACATCCACATGACTATAAATTATGACCCACCCACCAGCTTGAAATATTTAAAGAACGGCCCCTTGCAAACTGTAGGGTAGACGGATAGTACTACATGATAATATATTTGGATGAATTTGTTCACATAATTACGATTAAGCTTCAAGGTAAGTTTAGTTTAATCAATTACACATATGACCAGGGATGTCAACTATTGATAATCACGATTAATGATTAACGATTAATGATTACGAATTATTAATCATCAATCGTTAATTTAGTAAGCTTGGATTTTTTAAAATAATCAACAATTGTAATCAGCAATTATCTTTTTTCAAAAATCAATCATCAATTGTCATTATCAATTAACCGTTTTCAAAAATCAATCATCAATTGTAATCATCAGTTAACCGTTTTCAAAAATCAATCATCAATTATTGTAATCATCAATTAACCGTTTTCAAAAATCAATCATCAATTGTAATCATCAATTAACCGTTTTCAAAAATCAATCATCAATTGTAATCATCAATTTACCGTTTTCAAAAATCAATCATCAATTGTAATCATAAATTTACCGTTTTCAAAAATCAATCATGCATTTTAATCATCAATTATTAAATTATAAACCATTATTCGTTAATTGTAAATGAAATTCAAAATTTAGCAAGAAGTAATTCGTAACTTGTAATCGGAAGTGTAGATTTAACAAGTAATGTGTAATAATTGTAATCGTAACTGATATTTTAGCAGAAAGTATTTTGTAATCGCAATCATCATTCACTTTTTTCATAAAGTAGTCATTAATCTTAATATATAATACGGAATTCGAAATGGGTCAGTTTTTCAATAATTTGTCTCGCCTGATGTTGTCAGACACGTCAAGCCCAAAACCTTGCGCATTATAAACTTGTAAAAAAATAATTTACTTTAAAAAGATACTGGTAACCATATAAAATAATTATTTTTGTTGCTGTATCATATGCAGTTACTACTTACCAGGGTTGACCAATTGAAAATGCCATGGCATTTTGGGCATTTTGCCTGCCGAAAATGCCCGGGCATTTTGGGCATTTTCAATGCATGGCATTTTCGGCATCTATGGCATTTTCGGTATTTTTGGCATAATCCGCCTAGGGCAGGCATTTTGGGCATATTCAATCATTTCTTGGGATACTTCTGCCTGAACTCTTTCTATTATTTTTTCAGCGAGGTAAATTTCGATACATTTTTTGTTTGAATCAATGCAAATATCTTTATAAATGCATAGCTGAAATTTCATTATTGTAGCGTGTCGCGTGTCTTGATTCACTATACTAACATTTGTATGATCATTATTTTAAATCTCATTCTATTTTCTTAATTTTCACTTGAGATTTAATCAGGATACCTTGAATCAATGACAATATTCAGCTTCATTGGTCAGACATCGGTGAAAATAAAATGTGTAAATACTTTCATAACAAGCAGTTGGATTATACCATGAAGTGGCGTGCTCGCATGCAAGTTTAAAAGCCCAAGTGGAGGTAAAACGGGAATTATCCGAATTTATTACCAAAACGCGTATTGCTCTGGACATCGATGTGACCAAAGAAATCGATTTAAGCTCACAAGAATCAGCGTTGGTGAAATAATTCTCAACAAAGCCAGAACCGAGTTCATCAAAACAAATTAGACATGATTATCATGTATAAAATATCACTGCATTCCCTGAATTGGAAAAAAATATTTTAGATGACGAAAATTATATTTTTTACTTTTCACGAGTTCGAAGCTGATTTGATGTTGAGGATATTGTTGAATTAGATTAACAATGCACAGGGGAAGAAACGATGTAGGAATACTAATAGTTTACAAATTGCGAAGCTTTAGATTAATTCATTCTGTAAAATGTATATTTTTAAATGAAGTTTGACATTTAAAACAATCTGGTCTCTAAAAAAAATCGAAAATGCCCAAAATGCCTGCCGAAAATGCCCAAAATGCCGGGCATTTTGAACGTAGGGCATTTTCGGCATTTTCAGGGCATTTTCAAGCGGGCAGGCATAAAACCGAGGGCATTTTCATTTGGCCAACCCTGCTACTTACTACAAGTTTGTAGCAATGATCTGATATTTCTTACTTTGTTTAATCAAACCAAGTCTCTTAAATTGAAGCTAAGATTTATTTTAAGACTACCAAAACATAATCTATATCGTATGTAAAACGCAGGTGACGTCTGTGCAACGTCACCTTGTGAATTGCAATCTTCAATTAATTTTTTTTCGAAAATAATCGTTAATTGTTAATTGTAATCATCAGTGAAAATTATTTCTAAAGTAACCGTTAATTGTTAATTGTAATCATCAGTGAAAATTATTTCTAAAGTAACCGTTAATTGTTAATTGTAATCATCAGTGAAAATTATTTCTAAAGTAACCGTTAATTTTAATCAACAATGAAAATTAATTTTAAAGTAATCGTTAATTGTAATCATCAGTGAATAATATTTCTAATGTAATCGTTAATTGTAATCATCGGTGAAAATTATTTTTAAAGTAATCGTTAATTGTAATCATAAGTGAAAATTATTTCTAAAGTAATCGTTAATTGTAATCATCAGTGAATAATATTTCTAAAGTAATCGTTAATTGTAATCATCAGTGAATAATATTTCTAAAGTAATCGTTAATTGTAATCATCAGTGAAAATTATTTCTAGAGTAATCGTTAATCGTAATTATTAATTAGTAGTTATAAGCCCATTAATCATTGGTTGTAAATATAAATTCATTTTGTTTTTGAAGTAATCGTTAATTGTAATTTGTAATCACAAAATTGGAAATTGACATCCCTGCATATGACAGAATAGAATGCCAATCGTTTCTCTAGTGCTCTTGATTTATCCAAAGTAAAATAGTCTTCTTTTAATTGTCATTCTTTATATTTCAATTAATTTTTTATGCATATGTTTTCTTCGATTTTTCATTATGGTGAAATACATTGACAATCATTGATATTGCTGACAATGAGCATTTGAATTTTCCTAGTCTAACTATTAGCAGAGCTGTATTTATTACTCATGAATTTAAAATGTTGTGCAAAATATTGGAGGCATAAAGCACACAAGCATAATTTCTCATACTTTAATCTAGTTCCCATCAATCTGTAAACCTTTACTACTGCCGAAGCATTACATGTTCCAGAACTTATTACATATAGTTATCATAATAAAACTAGATATTATTATTACTCTAAAATTCAAAAAGTTTCTATAATGGACTTGGGCATCAAAAATCCTCATACTGTACTTTGGCAAAAACTTACCTTTTGGAGTTCATGTTCAATACATGAAAGACACAACTGGGTTAAATGAGGGCTATGTTTAGAAGTATTAATGACATGCAAAAAATACCTGAATCATATTTTATGTTTTCTGTGAAGTTGTGAAGACTGAGCATTAATAGTTGCAGTTACAGACAATTGTATATATGTATACTAGGGTGATCATATTCATATCCATGTATACACGATATATCCTGCAATCATAATAGCGTTCTAAGAAGGTAGGATGGTCAAAAATTGCGTACTGAGGCCATCTGATGCACTGCATTCTCTTGAAAGTGTCTTCTGAACCGGAACGAATTAGTGTTTAGAACGGTTCAATTCAGTTTAGTTTCTTCCAATTCAGTTCAATAAAAACTCATCAATTCATTTCAGTTAAACATTTTGAATATTGAATTGAGATATACTTAAAGAATACTTTTTCCAGAAATGACACCAGTATTTTCCAAGCGTGCAACAGATGGAAGTTAAATTAAGGGTACAAATAGTTACTTGTAGAATCTGGAGAGCTTATAAACGGTAAATGTTTTGTTAAAATGTTTGGGGCAGAATGAATCGTTTGAAATTCATGTAAAACGATTCGGTTCAATGAGCTGAATCAATCGGTTCAATTTCAATTATTGGTCCGAACACTAAAAGGAATTGTTTAATAGGCATTTGGAAAAGTGAATAAGTAAAACTGAAGCATCATTTCGGCTTATTTTTATTGCTTGTGTAACGTTTAATAAATTAAATACTGATTGCATACTTTTTACTGCTTAATTTCAATATTATTTCAATTTATATTGCATATCGTTATCGGAATTATAATTGTGAATGATCACGATATTAACGATATTTCAAAACTTACCGATATAACCAACTCTAATATGTACAAATACTATTACATAATTACATGCCTCGATGAAGAGGTAAAGTAGGCTAGATGCATTTTTGATTGAAATCAAGATGACCTACTTTTTCCACAGGCAAAATGAACGAAATGCTTACTAAAAGATATGATGCAAGTATATTTCATATTGAATTTAGGATAAATTGCGAGTGGACACTGGACCGTTTTTAAAATATTTAATGGACTCCATTTGACATTTATCAAAATTGCATGTAGATAATTCTGTTGTGATACTTAATGTGCTCAGTTATTTTTTGGCCCTTTAAAGACGGTGTAATAATGCGTGTCTCTATGTGTAAATATGCTCATAACTTGCAAGATGTAAGTTTGAGTAAGTCATTAACCAGCTTTCAATATGTAAGTAACTCACTAAAATGCAATGCTGGCACATGGATGTTTTGTTCATTTCGTAACTCTTTTGATGGTTCGGTAAATGTGGTCATCCTTGGTCAACACCTTCGATCTGTAATGCTAGTTTAGTATTTTCGCGTATTATTTTGAGAATGAATTGAAATTCTTGTCTCTCCTGCAAGATCCACCTAAGAACGAACCTCTCTTTTTATTGTAATTTGATCAACAGTGCTTCTACCTTAAGACTTCTCTAATCGAGACGCCATTTGAGAAAATCTTCGGCCTATCCCGTCATTGTTTCGTCCTGGATTATGGAAGATCAGGTGAATGGCTGAAACACAACAGTGGCCTGGACAAAATTTAAAGCAGATTTATACGAACATATCTGTAGCTGCCTTAATTTACAAATAAACATGCATATTAAATAAATGATAATCAGCAGCACCACTAGTGCTTAGGGCTTCTACTGGGGAAAATTTTGTTGTTCCGCAGACAATTCCGTTTCGTCCCGAAATCCTCGGGACAAAAAAGTTTGTCCCGATTCTATCCTGAAATGGAGTCGATAACATGGGGTTAAAATTTGTGTCCCGAAACTGTCCCGTCCCGATCAGAATCCCAGTCTTAAGAGAAATGCTCCAAATTCCACTATTTCTATAAGAGCACCCCCAATACTAGCAAAAGTTTACTTTAAAAAGTATTCACGTAAAGAATAACAAATTTTAAGCGGAACAATTTCTATACATGTTCATATTTACAGCAATAGTACAGGTATTTTTTTCTGTCCCGTGCCGAAATCTTCGAGACAAAGACGTTCGTTTTTGAACGTAAAACATTTTTCAACTTTTAGTATGATTATTATTGGAAATCATGTTACTGTTGGGAGTGTCATGTGAGAATCATAATGTTATTACCTTCAGTCAAGGCATGAATCGAATAGCGCTAAAATGACATTGTATGCATCAACTTTGAGGATTGTCTAATCAACACATAAAGTTTGAGTGAGTAAATCATCGGCTATTCAAAAGGTAGTACATACTCTTTAGAATCGTTGTTTGTACAGCAGGATTGACGGCCGGCATAAATGACACTTTAAAAAACCAATGATTAGGCCCTTACGGTTACATGTAATTTTGGAACCTGAACTATTTCTTGACAATTTATTTAAAAAAAGCCTTGGGTCGCTTCTGAATAACCGTTTTGTCATTTATATATTTTCTTGATCGTTTTCAGTCGTTTCACAGGCGAAAAGGGATGTATATTGTGCATACGCGTACATTTTAAAAGGCTAAATTTAAAATCTCAAATGCCAATAAACAAAATAGTTTTGTTTTTGCTTCAACTGTTTAGTTTTACTTCTCAAACCCAATTCAGAAGAAGGATAAAAGGAATTTAATATCATAAAATGTATACCAAACAAAACTGTGATTTGTGATAACCGTAAATTGCCAATGAGGTGGAAGAAAAATGAAATTTACTCATTGTTGCTCTAAGTGTTAGTATCATCCTAGCTGGAAATGTTCTTGCAGTAATTGAACAATAGGTAGTCATGTCATACATACTGTTGTAATGTAAAACAAGAGTGATCTTCATTGTTTTTAGGAGCTTTATTTAGCATTTCTGAAAGCATGCAGAACGCGGTATATATAGTATTTAAGTATAATATCATATATAAAGGACTTGAATACCGATCAATTCGACTTGGCATTGACACCTGACGAGGATATATATGTATATATATAAATGACGACTTAAATATTATAGAAATGCTGTTGTCAACATCAACGAAATATTAAACGCATGAACATAACCGTTCATGAATTTATAATAATGATATATAGTACTGTGTATGTACATATATAATAGTAATGTAAGGAACCCAAACATTATGTGTTCTTGCCTACACCGAAACATGCATGTCATCATGGGCCGATTATATCAAGGCAATAATCAATTTCTATAATGTTAACGTTATTAAAAATTAATTCATTTCATTCTCTCACTTAACATGTAATAAATTTAAATGATATAAAGGTAAATTACATAAGTATGTGTGTATGTAATTTATTTTACAACTATATTATTATTAAAACTACTGGAATAGGATTCACTCAGAAAGTATTACATCCCCTGCTAACAAGCACATCTAATCATTGCCAAAAAGACTTTCACAAGTAGAATTGAACATTTCCTTCTGTCTACACTGCACTGACTGTAAAGCCTTAGTAATATCTCAAAAGCAAGTTCTAGCATAATACATTCCACCATTGGACTCAGGGTCACTCAAATTTGTTTCACAGAGGTGAACCCGTACAAAATGTTCAATTTTCCTACCGAAAGTCTTCTGATCATGTTTGGATGCTACTATACTAGTATGTAAGTTGTACATTCAACTCCACTAGCACTAAATTCTGTCGGGCTTTAAATCTGCTCGGGGAACTACCATGACAATTCAGGTGGCACGAATTATAATTGAATTTCAGGGTTACACACATGTTTTCAAAGAACAAACTTATTTTTTTTCCATTCTCATAAATGTCTATTCTTGTCCTCGTGTTTCGGAGATACACAAACAAATATTTCGAAAAAAAGTATAGTTTCTTCTCATCTGTAAATTCCCTCCAGTCTTAAGGAATTATTGATAGCTTACAATTAACGCAATGCTGTTATTCAATGCTAATGTATGTACTTACATGTGGCTAGAATACACTCGTCGTACAGTAACTTATAGTGTATGTACAGTGTAAGTCATTGTAGGTCACAGGACACTCCTTATTATATATTTACTTAGGTCACAATATTATATTTACAATATATAATGTAGTAGTACCATTATCAATTTATGTATACATGAAGACAGACATTATCATTTTAAAATTTAATTGGAATTCAAAATAAGGTTTCTGTCCGGGAAACCATTTTATCGACTATAACTAC
Source organism: Allacma fusca (assembly GCA_947179485.1). Classification (NCBI taxonomy): domain Eukaryota; kingdom Metazoa; phylum Arthropoda; class Collembola; order Symphypleona; family Sminthuridae; genus Allacma; species Allacma fusca. Next base: position 44,567,507 of record OX359249.1, on the reverse strand, counting down.
GCAATATTGAAATATAGAATAACCCATATTACACCTATATCGTACAAATACAGGTTGGGGTATCAGTATTATCAAGACAAAACCTAGTAAGGAATGTGCATACCATATTTACGTTGTCATACCGAAACTTCATCCGTCACGCTTTCACAGAGCTTTCACCAAAAGTCCTTCACAATTTATCCAGACAAATCCCACAAAACAAGTACGGCCAGAGTTTTTTCTCTGAAATTCCTTGTCATCCTTTGCTACAAAGTCAGGACAAAAATAAACCACTGGAATCAAGAAGTGAGTACAAAATAAATAATAATGGTTTCAATAACCTTGGAACCATTAATCATGATACACAAAAGAAGAAAAATAGTTTGGTATGTACTCGCTCCCTTGCAATTGTACCAGTTGCCGATCTCCTCTTAGTGGATTTTTCTGCTACACCGGATTCTTTATAGATAATATGAAAAATGAGTAGTACCAGTGCCCATTACATGCCAAGGGAATTTTTCTTACTCATTGTTAGTGTAATGAGCTGTACACACTTCCTCATATGGATTTGATTTTCCCCAGTCGAAATTCTACTTCATAATTATTATTACTAGTTACTTTTGCTAACCTTATATTTTGGAATCTCGTTTTAAAATATCAAGCTTTCGGGCAAAATGTCATCTCATATTGCCATGCAAACCTCTTTGTAGGCTACGAATACAGCTTGGTTTGACAACAATTCAGATTAGTTCCAATAGAAACACTGTACTTCTCCAGTAATTTCGAATAATGAAATAGCTTCTGTCTTACTATATTCCTTGCTTGAGTACAAAAGTGCAAGTAAATGCATGGGTCTGCGACTCGCCAAACTGCAATTTTCAACTTCCTCTATCATTTCGAGCAATATGCATTCAATCAAAGAATTGAAAGAACAGAAAGATGGTGTCATTTGACTAATTAATTTTACAAAGTCAAGCAAATCTTATTCTTTGGAAATGATCAAAAGGCACAGGAATCGAAACTATAATTTAAATACAGTTACTGTATAATTTTCATACAGACGATAAATAATTGAATTTTCATGTCCAGTAAGATCGTAAATACGATAATCACTATACTTAATTTACTTCCCCTCAAATTATGACATACTTAATTAAATACTGTTTAGATGGATTAAATATTTAGGTCGTAGCTATAGTTCTTGCTATATTTTTGTATTAATGTATCGGCAGGAAAAGAATGTTCTCCCACGTTGTCTGTCAAGGGATTTTATGTAAAATTCCAGAGTTGTCCTTTGACACAAGTTATCAATACCAGGTATTCCAAGTATTACCTAAATAGACTTCTTATACACTAACTTTTGTGTGACTGTTATACAGACGCAAAACATTGTCTAGGTAATTGAAATAACTAATTGCCTAATTAAATAATATAGTTATTCATACATCATTGAATTCAATTAGCGTCAACAGCGCAATTTCATTCATCAGACAACAACTTTAGTTCCAGTGTTTACATTTCAAGCTTACATTGATTGTTATTTCACAACTGTAAAGTATAGTAGTGCTTATACATTTAGCAATTAAATTGACTTTGGTTGAGTTGACTAGCATTGGAACATTCTATCAATCATCTTTCTATAATACAAAATGAATCAGAGATCAGATTCATTTTTCTGCCTGAAGACAACCTTCGAAAATAACTAATATTTTTTTTTTTGCAAAAATCGCAAATGTTGCAAAAGCAAAATCAAATCTATATCCATTCTTTAACTGTAAGCTTAAAGAAGATGGTACAAGACAAGAGATCATGACGGCTGACGTACTTATGTAATTATACATATACGAATGGCAATGGCAAGGTTAAAATCCATTATACTGATTGATATTTACTATAGTCAATGCTAGATCCTTACAGTTACAAAATATTCTAGATCCCTATTAGTTAGTAAGAAATAGCTACTAAATTCAGTCAATAAATGCTACATGAAAGTAACAAAACCTAGGAAATGGGTGCAGTAAAGTTACTTAGAATTAGTTATTAGTCGTTTTACAATCATTACGTGTTGGATTAACAGATTAACACCTGATGCACTTGTACTGTCTTCTTTAGCTTACAACTGTGTATAGGCAGGTTGTTGTACCACCGGGTCTCCCAGCTAATTTGGAAAACAATTGGCAACTTCAAGAGCCACTCACCTGGTAATTAGAATTTAGACACTTTCTCGGTACAGTGCCACAATACATTCATGGAATAGACTTAATCATAATATTAAGCACATTTGCATGGTAATTTTTACTTGGTTATAGCCTAGGATCATCTTGATACAGTGTCTAATGTATTTAGTATAGGAATGCAAGCAAAATCACCTCCTGCCCTTAATAACATATAGTACTGATGTCAGCTCACGCTTTCAAAAACGTATAACATCTTACGCTAATGCATGTGTGTCACCGTCATAAGACGGAATGGATGAGAGTTTTCGGTATGTGCATTCTTGTTCTTGGGGAAAGCTGTTCCGAGGAGAAATTAAAGAATTTGATGGATTGAGGATAAGTTGCAGCATGACTTTATACTCTGGAAGAAGTAAACATTAAGTACAGGGATTTCACAAGATTTTTTTCCTTTTTTTTTCAAGTGGATGCGTTGGAGAGAGAAAAACAGAGGCAAGAGGAAGGAGAAGAAGAGATAGAGATGAAAAAATGCAATGACGTCATCAGACAATTTGTTCCTTCTTCGTCGGGATCGGCGGAGAGCTGTTGTTGGAGGAAGGCGAGAGTCCTGTCGTTCCATTTGTCGTCGGCTTGATGGAGCAACTGATTTCTTTCGCCTTGTTGATACTATTACTATTACTACTACTATTGTTGCCATTCTGTTGCTTTGTGGTGACACTCACACTATTCACACGCTGATGCTGCTGATGAATCGGCTTTGGACTATTAATTTCGGACAAGAGAAGGGATGTGGACGAATTCTCACTAACGCTCCCACGAATATCTTTAACTTGCAATTTTACTTCATTAAAATCACTCTCTTTGTCAGATTCCGCCTGTTAAATCATTCAATATGTAAATTTAGACATTACTTTTTCCTCCAAAATTATTCACAAACACAAAGCTTCTTTTTCAGATCCTCTGGAAAAGCTGTATACACAAGACATCGTACAATATCCCAAGTTTTAGATAAAGGTCTTCATATGTCTACATATTTTATGCGGTTGTTCTATCCAGAGTGTCTACACCGCTCGTGTGTATGTGTATGTATGTAAGTAATAAATACAGGAGACAAATGGATTCTTATGGCTATGTATGTAATTATGTTTTATATAGGTATATATATGAAATATACACGTGAATATGTGCGGTGAGTAAGGAGTGAATTTTGTTTACAGTTGCAAATATTAAGATAAAATATTCAAAGTTAGTCATAGGGTTATGTATAACGTCCATAAAGATATGTAAGGTGGAGCTTTCCCTGAATTTGAGCTTAAAGTAAAAGCTCCGGAGACGATTCTATAATCAAAATTATAATAATGCACATCTACTTGCTTCCCCATGAATCTTTTAAATTGGCCTCTTTTAAAAGCCACGGACTCTGCTGAGGAAAACATGTTTTGGAAATTGTGTAGGAAGAGAGAAGGTAGGACGGGATTCCTCAGTAGTTTAAACAAAACATGTAAAGCCGGGAAAAAGAGGATTACTCGATTGTAGAAGTACTCAAGCTGAAATTCCTTTGAAATTCAAACTTGCCATGTTTCGTGGGATAATGGAAGTGTATATGTACATCTAATACCTTTGCATATGTTTACCAATGTTATTTTATAGGACAATACCATGTGAACATTTTTAAAGGTACATAGCACTGGATTGATAGAGTAAACAATGATGTAGGAGGAATCTACTAAACATTTTTTCTCGGAAAAAATAACATTCTTTTCCCTGTGACTATTAATTTCGTGCCGGAATTATGGACATCCTCTACGCCCACTGAGACTCTCGAGTGTATTTGGCAACCCTGCCGGCATCCTCAACTCGTATTGCCGAAGTTGTGGAGTGGAGAGAAAAACTTTTGGGTACAAATACTTGCTTGGGATTCACTTCAAATACAGGCATCAGGTGAAAGTAAACGTGCCGGTCTTAAAGTAAACACACATAACCTAAATATTTTTGGTTCCAATAGTCAATTGTACAAGCTATTGGGGCCCTCCATCATTGAAAAGATTACTCTCGAGGTAATTCGATACCTCGACAATATCTCTAAAGTCAAAATGAGCCATTCAAGTGAACCAAATACTTGACAAGAATTCTGGGACGAGCCAAGTATAGATACACGTATCTCTATCTTGGCAAACTCTGGAAATTATACTACGAAGGAGATCAAACCGATCCTTCTTGTACGTGTTCAATGAAGAGTAAGTATTATTTCCTACAGAAAATCGCTTTTGCTGATTTGTCTGAAATTATCCGAACTGTGCAGGCGTAATTTGGTGCCAAAAACCAACTCCTCAGCATCCCCTCCAACATAATACATTGGCAGCCGCAGTAGTACTCCTTGTGTAATAGTAAAACTAACAATAAATTCTATTGAAATATTTTTGAGCTTATTTACAAGCCTACACTCCATTTTAAAAGGCACCCATGTACAAGAATTCCATACATTATTTCCCACTTCCGTTTGCTTACTTCTAGTGTAAATAATGTACACACATGTGTGCCTACTAGTCGCACTACTTCGGTGAGATGCAAACAGAAAATTGTGTACTGAGGTGATCTCCTCGATGTTCTGCTACTTGAGCACATTTCACTTCTACTTTCGATGTACGTACGTCCTCACGGGAAGATGTGCACAGAGTGGTGTACATAAGGTACATTAAAATGTAATACCGGGGGGTACACGGTACACAGATGTAAAATAGATTCCGAGGTAGGGAAGGAAAGTTTGTACATTGTAATGTGGTTTGTGTGTGTATCTAAACATCGAAAACCTATTCATGACGGCAAACAAACCTGTCTTGTGGGTGCATTGGAAAATGTTGAAAGTCGGTCAGAAGTATCAGAGCCGCAAGAAGAGCTTTCACTGAGTTGCTCCGAATTCCCGAATTTTCTGGCCGCTCGAGGAGACGGCGGCGGAGGTCTTCTACTACATACTTGCGATTGAATATGTTCACATATTCGCCGGAAGCGACGTATATTACCAGACAATAGAATAAAGGTAATCGCATAGAGAAATTCTCTCTCGGAAGTAGCCGGGTGACCTGGCGGTTTAGGGACGGGTGAAATATCCACTTGGAAACGGACTTGACGCTGGAACATGGCTGGACCTGATGAACCTCGCTTGTACTCCACTTTAAATGACATAGGACTTGCCACACTATGACTCAATTCCGCTATCTGTAGTCAATTTACAATTTGGGGTTAGTGCCTTCCGGCTCCTTTCACTCTCCAACTTTCGGGTGAACATATTTGTGTAAGTTTCAAAATGGTCACCCGAAATATAATACAATTTAATAATTCAGCATCGAAACATTCCGAAGACAGCGGAAGCAGTCAGGCATAAAGTTAAGCTTTTATTGCTTTCAATCTATTTGGAATAGCCTTCAATCATCAATCCTGAGCATAGAGATTTATGGAGAGTCTTTCCTCCCCCCCCCCTCCCCAACGCACTGGAAGTATCTACGCATAGGTTCGTATTATCACCCGCTAAAATTTTGTGAAGGGATAAAACTAAAGTAACCATAAACTCAATATATGATGCTCCATAATAACCTTTGATCGTTGGAAAGAACAGTAATGATTTCTTGGCAGGATATTTTCAACTATCGACCACACTATTGTTTGCAATTTGCACTAATGCATGCATAAAAGAGATCATCGGCGTTAATTGGTGGAGGTAAAAGCAGCTGTGCATGCTTCCGTGGCTGTACAAGCTGGAGAAAAATATTCCGGTGAGGTTTAGCATCGACGCAGTAGCACTACTGCAGGGAAGGGAATACCCAGAGATGCAAGGGAAGAAAATTTATCAGTGGAATTATCAATGCCATACTCTGCCCCTGACGCCTTCTGCTGTCCTCGGAAAGATGACATAAAAGAGAAAGCACTTGGCGAAGGTCTTACCGACAAAAAAGCGTGTATAAGATCAGCCTTAACAGTAGCTAATGGTTTCCCCCTGACCAGGATAGTGTAAGCTTCGTCTCGTTCCGATCCTATTAAGCTTCCAAACCACGAACGCTTCGTCAGTTCAGGCGAACTTTCCGGTGTGAGGTGGACTTCTTCATTTGATGCTGTATAAAGCACAAAGGGTTTAAAAATTAAAATGTCATCACTTTTCTCAACATCCACGTTGTCAAAGTTGCTTTGTGTCCGAAAAAAAAAACCTCTCTCTCTCTCTTCAAAGCATGCTTCCTAACAGCATTCTACTATCAAGTGGTAAAATTAAATTCCAGTTGAAGTTCTCTTATTCTGGGTGGGGTTAGTTCTTTGGAGACGCACTCTTGAAGCCTTGCTTTGTTAGAACATCTGAGGGGAATTTTTTTTTTAAACTTGCTCGCTCCCGCTAGGAAATAATAATTTGACATTTTCTTATTTTATCAAATTATCAACCTTTTACGCCGACAAAATTTTACCCGCAGAACTTGAGCAGTGAATTATGTAATTGAATAGCATCCGCCTCCCTGGCATCCATCCCTTCCTTTATGAGCATCACTCCTTCCTATGAATTGCCTAACTTGATACTGTTACATTTAAGAAGCAAGAATGGTGTAACACAGTTTCCGAACAAGTGAGTTACAGCACCAGGAACTGAAACTGTACCTACCGGTTAAAATCCCTATCCCTCCCATGTATCTCTCCAGTTGTTTTCGCATGCATGGGTTTTGAAGCACACGCAAACTTAATTTCCAAGCCTTATAGCATCGAAGGCTTGAGGACTCAAGGCGATATATGCTGAAGCTTTTTAAGATCGTTTCCATGTGTGATGTTAACAAAGTTAATCCCGCTTGTCGTCATTAATAATACCTAACATGCTGAAATGACTTTTTCTAAAGAGTCACTTTTACGTGAAATACTAATTTAATGAATTTCGCCGACGAAGTAAACGTGTGTAACTATTCACTATTCAACTGACTCTTTTACAAGTTTAAATCTCCACTTGTGTTACGTATAGTCGGAGGAGCCATTAGTTCTTTGGTATGCACACAGTACAGTGGCGTCTTTTCATGTCCTCCTTGGTTCTTGCACTTATTCTGCTAAGGTTAGTGGAGTGCGAAGTGCACTAACAATACTAAGAGCTCTTTACAGATCGCCAGCATGTTCTCCGTACTTGAGTGTACGTAAGTCCTATATGCTTTCATGCCCAGAGAGGGCTATACAGTAGAGGCAACATGAAAATTTAAATTGCTTGACAAAACGCAGCGTCCATTCTTCTTGAGAGAGAATGAATGAGGGCTATTACTACTACCATGGTTACTGGCACAAGTGTCTGTGTCGTTGCTATTAATCACAAGGTATAGGCACACTCTCTTAAAACGCACCTAAGCGGTGTGCAATCGGGTTTCAAGTGCGGGTGGGTGGCAATCTGCTTACTCATAATGAAGCATGCATGCACACACTACACGGTTCTTTGAGTTTTCTCCACGCTCTGCTTTCTCTCTCATTTTTTTGAGGGCCAATTCAACAGTTGTATCTAGTTCTACACCCGAAACTAAGAGATAATGCGTTTCCGTTTTTCTGAACAGGGGTATAAAATCCTTGATTAGTTCAATACAACCATAAAAATTAATCTTTTGAGGGGTCCAACTCAATTATACTCAAAGAATTTCTAGGTTAGGAGCACGGTGAGAGGTTTCAAGAGCCCACACTCATTCCCCCATTCATTGTGTCAGCCGTTATATGAAAGTGGCGGTAGATGATAGAAATCTAATAAATGGCTATACTGAGAAAAAAATATATATCAATACTTCCATCGAATTTTTTCAAGAGTACCTTGACCCGATTGCTGGAGGTAACAAATGTAGATAATTATCATTAAATCGGAACTCCCGTCTACCTTTTGTGACTACTTGGAGTTGTAGTTCACTTGATTTTGCCAATTATAATAGCACCCCTTGTTTTCTATTGATTTGCCCGGTAATAATTATTTCCTATTCATATTCCTATCTACAATCATTATTATTATTATTCACGAGTAATATGACTTGGGTCGGTAAAAGTTACGAAACCCTTCACTTGTTCTCTCTCCACTACTCCCATCCCCTACCTGAGACGGAGTATTTTTGTCAATTAGGAGGAGAACGATGGGGAGTAGTTTTTATGTTACCGCAATTTCTCTAAACATGTCATTTGAATGCATGAGAGAAACTATGGTAGTTTCAACTTTCCTTCTTCCTTTTGCTGAACAGTGTGATTTCTGGAATGGGAAGATGACAGGTTCGTTGCTAATATTGTGAAAAGTGTGGTAGAGCTCAATCGAAAAGTAACACTAATTAGTTCCCTGATTCAGCTATTTGCTTGGGAGAAATTGTAGGGAAGCTAACTAATCATCAACCAGGATTCCGTAAGTAGCTGGAAGCTGGAACAAACCCATGGAGGAAAAATATATTTGCACATTGCACTAGCTCCTGACAAGCGATACGTGTTCTGATTATAGAGCAGTAGTTCCCTAAACTAATACAATGCAATTTAGCTTCGGTTGTCATAGTAGGAGAGTGTGTCTGTGCACTAGCAAAGATATTTGTTCTTGCTCACAGGCCCAGCCACAATGAGAGACAAGAATGGACAAATAATGAATATTTTGAAAGTCCTACTATACAGACACACGCATGCACTTTCATGAGCTTCATGCATACTATTTACTCAAGCGAGTACGCATTGATACGCTGACATTCACATATATGCATGTGTGTGTGTTGATACATGTACTTACAGATGCAGGTAAGGTGTGTATTTTGGAAGGGTAACAATCCAGACAAAGAGGACTGTGTGGAGGCATAGGCTGCATTAAAATTTCCCTCACGGACTGAGAGAAACAGTTTAGAAATAAAAACAAAATTCCCTTCAGCTAGTAAAGAATTCAGTGGCACAATTGCCTCACTTTAACTGATGGCAAGAAATAATGAAGAATGTCATGGAAGTGCATGACAATCTGTGTACATACAAGGTTTTTTTTTTAAAAAAAAAAGCAAAGACTGTATACATACACCCAAATGAGAAACACGAAAGAAGCATCGTTTCGCGTGTTACCTTGCAATTTCCTTCGATGGAAACGGGGAGACCCGAGAAAGCTGTTTTTCAGAGTATTGAGCCTAGACCTCCAGTGAGCAAGATGAGGGGAACCAGGTGGAGTTGGGTTTGGAAGAACTCCCGACATTCCAGGTGAGTCTTGGTCGTTGTTCAGCCCACTGGAAGAACTTTGGTTTGCAACTCGGTGCGGCATCTTTGGCGAGGGGACGGGTGACGATGGAATTGACGACGACAGCGATGAGTGATTCGTCAAGTGTAGACTCGGTCGACGATGACGGCTGTAAGGCCACAGATAATCATCGTTGTCAAACATGAACATTTTTCATTAATATTTCCAAACCTGCGTATACACACACTATCGGGATCCATATTGTGCCAAGTCCCACCCAAATTATCCTATCTCTCCACAAAAGTAACAACAATAAGGACGAGACAGTCCCAAGGAAGAATCTCTCCCTGAGCATATAATTATCTATTTCAATCTGAATAGCAGCCCTGCTCAGCTCACTCACATGGTTTTTGTATTCTTATGTTCATATGTATGAGGGCCGAGTGCTTAAAAAGTAAGGAAGAAATGCTTTCCGTAGTTGGGGAGCGCACTTCTAACGATGTTTACATCCAGTTTGCACGCACTGTATAAACATTTCAAAATGTTACTGTCAACCATTAGCTATAATTATTTACTTGTTTCATTTTGAGTAAGTTCGGCGCTGTTTTGGGTACAGTTGGCAGCTGGATTTAATTGCCAATTATTTAACTCATCTTGGAACCGATTTACGAAATGATTCAACCTTCAACCTTCCCTTAGACCATGCACCGTCCCTGACGAGGATAGACTTCTAGAGGTATTAATGCAGGGAAATACATTCATAATAATATATGGTGCATTGTACAAACCTAACCTCTTGTTTGTTATAATGTTATCCTTTAAAACAATTATCGTCCTCGGCTAACTCCATGGAGTTCCGACACTGAATGCTACTTCCAGGGGAAGAGTTCGTTTAGTATGGAAACACAGCGGTGCTATTGTATGTATCAAAATTTCCTCATCATGTCATCACCCCCACAATTTCTCCTCGTGAGATTGCTTTTGTAGGAATAACCCATCAGTTGAGGCTGTGGGCGTTCAAAGAAAAGTAACTTTCTCTTTCTCACTGGAACGTGACATTCCCACGACTAAACTCTCCCAGACAAGTACCTACCACAGTTTAATACCACTGACAAACATACTTAGACACGCTTGTTCCGCTGTGTTTAGTACGTACTTACCATTCATTTTTATGCTTTAATTTTACTCTGTCTTTTTCCATTCAGAGGATCTCAAAGAGAGGGAAAATCCTCTCCAGGACTCCAAACTTTAAAAGCTCCTTCTCATTTAGCTAAACTCAAAACTCGGAATCAGCTCGATGGATACATTCTATAAGGACACAGTGTCAAATACAGGGTCAGCTCATGTCTTCCGGAAGGAACGGAATGGCTTAATCGTCACTACCAAAGATTTAGTATGCCCGGAAGGATCACTGAAATAATGCCATGGATAGATATGCATGCTGTCGTCATAAATTTTGATCCAGATGAGCTAACCAAATTAGAATTCTATCCGTGGTGTCTACATCTACAAGTTTCTACATGTTACGTATAAATTTAAGGCATAAATATTTCCCTCAATGGCCTACCAATTATCCTGCCAAGGAAGATGCACTAGCCTTTAAGCGTTCGTACTTTCCACATCCAACGTCACTAAGTAAAGACAAATTATGAGACTGCATGGTCACAAATACCGAAAGGGAAGCACAGAATACCTTCAGCCCCCTTTCCTACATCCCATCGACCTAGTCTTTAAAAATGAGAGACTGAAATAGCGTGTAATTATTCTGACAAAAACTCCCATTTGAGGATATTTCTTAATAAGTTGAAACAAGTTTAAAAATGTTGGGAAACTGTATTTTGAATGCTTCTTGTTTTATGAGACTCCTACTCGTTAATTCAGTGTTTGGGTTAATGGAGTATAGATATTTGAGTGGATTCAGGGGAGATCTACTACAAATAAATTAGCATTTGCATACATAATACATCAGCTCTTACATGACAATCTGTATTTATACACACTCCAGCTCCACTGACAATGAGAGTAATGAATTGTAAGTGGAATCTGCACACAAATTGCAAATCTGCTCAACTTGAACCTTAGGGGTCTTAAATAACATATGCATATAATTCCCATCTCTTGTTTCCTGTCAAGTCATGAAGTTCCATAATTAAGTTCTGTTAGGCCCAAGCGGTGCAATTACATAAAGTGACATCAGTTCGCGCAAGTTTTGTTTTGATGGTTGAAGAAAGCTTGAAGTTTCAGATTTAAATGGAACGTCGTGTGGTTGAGTTGAGGGCATGCCTTCCGAACTTTGTTATATTTCTACAGTGTGTTGAAAGGACCGAACTACTTTTTTTTCCCTATAAAAGTTTACATTATGTGTAGCTAGTCAATTACAGAGTTTCAGTAGCATCCATTACGTATCTATTTTTACTTGTCCTTATCTAACAATTTACGGATGTCCCTGTATTTGTTGTTCCCATGTTTGCCGTCACCTTGACCAAGTTTATCTGAACAATGCGCACACGTGTTACCAAGTCCAAAATATTTCGAGGAAGTGCTAACTAGTCAATCCTGGTTGAAAAACTAATGGGCTCAACTGCTAATTTCTGGACGAGAGCGTCCTCAGGTTTGTACACTAATTATTACTATTGTGCCGTGTGTCATTCCTTCGTTCCCTTCACAACCTGGCCATAGTACTTTACAAACATGAGATTAAGTGGGTAGTTCCAGAGAGAGAGAGAGAGAGAGAGAGCTCGTCGTTAGCCAATTTAAGTGGCTTTGTGCTCTCATCTCAAGCCCGAAATTCTCACTAGTCATATCTCTCCCAGTGACAACGCTAGCTGTACACGCCCACTACATACGAATCCTATGTATGATGACTGGGGACGACGGGAATTATTTAAGGAGAAAACCTACACAAAACTCCGTTGCTTTGAAATGCGATGGAAAAGAGGAAATTAGAATCTATTCCCAATGGGTCGATTATGAAAACTCCGGAATTTTACTGACGTGCTCTCCCAACTTACACAACGGATGTACATTTCAATCGCTTCCACCCAACCGAAATATCTCCTGCATTCAAAATCGTTGCAAGCCACCTCCCAATCTATTTCCTCCACACACTCTTTTTTTTTGGAAAGTTGGCTATTTTCCTATTAACATCTTTGACCTTCCTGCTTCCGCATGTGGTTGAGTGTAATCCGGAGGAAGGCGAGTAGTTAAAAAAGGAAATAAAACTTGAGAAAATGTACCCGTGCATGGAGAAGTGCACGGGAAGAAAAGTACAGAAATTTTGAAATCGATAGAAACTACATGTAAAGGTCGTCAGTTCTCAACCAGCTTTATTTGAAGGTCAGCCATTATAATAAATATCCTCTCTTGAAGCTCCTCATTCTAAAATTTCCAGTCAATGAAATATTCAGGAATTTTACTATCATCAAAGATTTTCCGACTTAAATTAAATAAAATTAGCCGTCAGATTACTTTTCTCATTTTAGTTTCCTAGTTTGAAAGGTGTAATTTCCTCTTTGAATCACTAATTTGATTTCTTGATTAAAGCGAATAATTGCTCCAGTAGTTATAATAAATTGTTAAGGTTACTCTCATACATTTTTTTTTAGAATTAGGTCCGTACACTGGGACACTATTTAAAGAATTTTTCGCACCGGTTCATTTATAAATATAGAGCAGTTGTGTAAAGAGATAAAATCCAATATATCTAAATGAAGCTAAAAAAAATTGGATTATTTGATTTCCTATGATGGGTGAGATTAGTGGAATTGTGTGTGCTCCAAAAATATTCACGGAGCCTTACTATATATTTCCATGGGCTAGATTATTTGTGTGTGTTCTACCTATTCGACCGGAGGAGAAATGCAGGAGCCATTATTTTGAGGGGAAGCCACATCTGCCTGGGAGAGAAACCTCGAGGAAAGTTTGGGAGCTGGAGTATATCTATGGACCAGCTCTGACTACAAAATTGAGCCCACGCATCTTGTAGAGTGTATATGAAAACATTTCAGTGCTTGGGTGAAATGATGAGCACACATCTTTTGTTTCTCGATTGCAGAACCTCATCATCACCTCCATGTCTAATTTATCTTTTTCTTACATTGTTCGAGTCCATTTTCTCCCAGTATGTATGGCACTGGGAGAGGTAGGTCCTACTTCATTTGTAATTAGCTTTCACCTCTCTCCTAAACTGTACAGTATATATGCTCGTAAACATTGAGACCGTATGCTGCCTTGTACATTACTGAACATGTTATTAGTTGAGACTACGACTACCCCTGCTGCTACTACTACTACTACTACTACTACTACTACTAGCATTGTAGTATTTATAGTACGCTTGCATTTTGGTTCCATAATAAAGTATACAGAATAAAGTGCACAGACAGATGGCCTCATAAAATAAAGTATAAGGTCGGACTGATGGAATTCCGACTTGTTCAACCAACTAAAAAGGACCCCATTCCAGTTTATTTCCTGCGAGCAATAAAGTTTACCTGGTGGATGAAACAAATACACACGACTACTACTTTACATAATGCCCTGTCTTATTGTATTATGCTTTACTACTGCAATACTATCCTCCCTGTCTCTTATAGTACTGAGGCTATGTCATTTGCTATACTGTTCCGTTACCAATACTACTTGGGAGTGTAGATATGGATGTGATAGTAAACCACGCTCTCTGTCCTGAGTAACATTTATAGTATACAGTATCTATGTATTTATACGACATAGAATGTATGGGTGTACATATGGGCAGGAACAGAACACTACAGCTCCGTCTCTTTTTTGCTGCTTGCTCTGTAGCATGCACGTCCCGACCATAACCCCTTGGAGTTAGTACTAGACCTCCACATATGTAGGTATCTACATAGATGTAGATACATACATGGAACTATACAAGTGACAATAAACTACTAGTCGAATAACTACGTGAAATATTGCTTATCTTTCACACCAGCTCGTGGCCTTGTGTTCTGTCTTCCATTTTACCTTGCGAGGGGGGTAAGCAAAACGAAATGTCGAAAATAAAATATCCCATTTCCAGAAACGCAATTCGTGGTGGATTTAATTCTGACCCGCGCCCCAAACCACGTCTCTCAAGTTAGCCAAAGGGTAATTAAAAACGGACAACAATTTCATAAATGACAAGTTCCCGTAAAATTTCCCATTCTGTCCGTAATAAAAATCTGGCTTTTTTTTTGAACCTGGCGTAAAAATACCACTTGGGAGGTTAAGTATCAAATCCTTAAAAGTTCCTTTGAATGCTCTACTATCCCCAAGAAGAGTTCAAATGTAAGACTTCCCCCTATAAAACTAACTAAAATCACTGTATCGAATATTTTTTAGGGATACTTAATTGAAGGAGCAGACCTTTGTGAAAAGTAGTTACAGCTTTGAATACTCAACAGAACCGGCGTGAAATGATTCAGCAAATCAAAGGGAAGTGTAGCATTATGATAAATTCCCATAGCAAAGTTGAAGGAAATCAAGGAATTCTTGTGAAAGGCAAAATTATTTAAGTTCTCCAATCTCAGCTTATTCATTAAATAAAGATTAACCTGAGGCTTGTCAAGCGTATTACATTTCCCGGTCCTACCTGCATCGCTCAAAATAAATCAATAGCCAGTCCTCATCTTGCAAATGTTTTCGCACACCCATTTCCCAATGTCTGACTCCCCTTCCCATCCCCCCATAAATACATATGTATCGGGATGAAATGTACAGAGAAATGAATATTTACGGATGTCTGGGACTCGAAATTCTGAAAACTGATAATCCGGGAAAGCTATTGAGACTCAGAGACGTATGAAATTACTACGTCCGAAGGCAATATTTAATCTTATTAGATCACTACAGCGCTAAAAATTTCCTTTGCATCCAATGAAGAAGTAATTAGTTCACAAATTAAGCGCATAATAACTTTCCAGGAAAGGAAAACCTCTAATTTCCTCAAAACTACTCCTGAAAAAAAAAAATCTGATCCTTTCCAATGCATACAATTTAACTAGCTCCATGGAGTTGTACCAGATAAGTTTTAACGTTGAGCTAGTCGTGATCATGAGCTTTAGGGGCTAAATTTGAAAATGCAAGCTCTGCTCTCAAAGCCTGCTCTTGAGAAGAATTCCGAGAGGCGGAATAAAAGTAGTTCGGGGATTGGGGACTTGGCTCTCAATGAAATTATCTATCTATACAGTATATGGATAGATAGACGTATATACTTATCTACAGAGAAAAAAAGAAAGAAAAGGAATTGAGAGTGACGATAAATGAAAACATACTTGTACAAATGTCTTCGCGGTGTGATTGGAGATCCTTCACTGATTCGTTCGAACTGATATGCAGTTGTATTACCGTTGACTTTATCTATCCGTTTCCGAGGAGGATCTATCGAGGTTGACGTTGATGACGACATATTGGACGTGGACGAGGTAGAGTCTCGCCGTACAAGGTTAATACATTCGTTCTCATCTTCACGGGCAGGTTTTCTACGTTTGCGATCCAGGAGGAGAAAGTAAATCACTTTCTCTGTATTGTGGCTGTCGCATTGTTCCCAATTAGCCAAACGTTTCAAGGAGTGACCGTGGAGTTGAGCAGAAGCGGAGAGAGCGACAGGAAAAGATAGAAAAAAAGTACAAGTTAGTTTTGTATTTCAATTCAAAACATGAAAGAACACGTCGGACTCGTGGCTGTAGGTAAGCACATAGCCACTAAATTACATTACCATTCTGTATGAATTTCCTAGACTACTAAGACAGACATTTCCCTACTGTGCACACACATCTCCAGCAACATGTTACTACAGATAGATACAAACTCCACACGTGCAAGCCGTATACACGTAGTAAGTTCCACATCCGACGGCCAGCCTGGCAGTAGATATGCAAGGCTGAGTAGCACGAAATCGAAACCTAGAAGTAGCGGCCTGCACTGCATGGACCACAAGAGAGAGAGAGCATGACCATGCATTATGAATGAACATTTGAACATAGATAAGACGAGGCGAGTTATTTCCCATGCTTTTCACAGCGTAATTTACTACAGTATACTCCTAGGATCAATTATACGTCATGTCCTACTTTCCAACATGTAAATATGTGGCCGAACAAGAAAGCACGAGATGAGAGGAAAGGGAAAAGAGCGAGAAGGCAGGAGAGGAAATAATTGAGTTATATACTAATGATAAAGTCTCACAAGTTTAACCTGTCTCATGCTAAGTACTGTAGAAAAGTCCCTACCCGAAGTATCCATGCTCTGTTACAAATCAAATGTGTTACAAGTTAGGGCTCAATTTGGGAGTCCTAATCAAATTAGTGACAAGATAGGATTAAATAAACATATGATTTGACAGCTCATTAATAATAGGCTGGGACCCAAGTGCCGTACACGAAGAAGCTATGAGACCCAAGGGTTTTTCAGTGCCCAAAAATCATCAGCAACCCTGTTTTAAATGTATTTGGGAAGCTATAAAGGTTTTTGAAATGGCTACAGGCAAAAATTTACCCCTGATTATAAAGGGGCGAACACACTCACCGTAGTGTAACAACCAGGGTTAGTAACTCCAATGCACTCCGTGACTTGGGGTAAAAGCGCTAACTAAACATTTATTTAAATTGAGCGCGGACTAGACACTGACATCAAGCGGCTAATGAGGCTGAAAATTGCAAAAGAAAAATTAATTACAATAAACAATCCGACGCTAGGTGGCACATGAGGCACCTTCCAATTTCTTTACGTATGTATTTCCATGTGTTTCTTGTTCCTCCTATTAATTTTCTGAGGTAAAACAGATGTACCCTGTCACTAGAAAAAATTGGATTGTCTGATCGCGTTGGTTCGGGAATTAGCGGCTGTACGGACAAGCAATCAAGCAGACAACCAGATATCATGACATCCAGAGTAGGAACTCGCTGCGCCACTACAAACTCAAGGTTTCGGATACTTTTCTTACATTAAAAACCCCCCAGCCTCACAAACCCTTTACACGCTAGATTTCTCATACTTTTTGCCGCAGCACTGGTCAATATTAACTATTTTTGCTTCTACGAGGAAAAATTAGTTGCAATTTTAATATCTGCTTACTTTTAAACACATTGCTATATCTATATGTGTGTACGTAGAACTTTACTTGGACGTTTTTATCAATCAATTTATCATTTTGGATTTAAAATTCAGGTGAATTAAGCTTCTCGAATAGTTCGAAAAATAATTTATTTTTAGCTTGGTCCAGTGCAGATCCTTGGAAAGTGAAAATATTGGAGAAAAACTAAATACATCTAGCCAAGTAGGATTGGGTGAAACTCTTGCTGGAAATGGTGGCACGTAATTAAATGAAACCGTGACAATTCGTAAGGCACATATGTACATGGAACTAGATAAATGTAGTATTTATTGATAGGTACTGAAATTCTATGAGGTTTATGCTTCTAGTATCTTTTGCCAAGCAGTTTTAAGAAAAAGTTGTAAACAGGGAATGAGTAAGACTGGAGGACGAGGAGTTGACGTAAGCAATTGGGTCCAGGACCAGTGCATTTATTGACAGCTACGAGCAATAAAACGTAAGCACCTGAACGAGATCGAGCAGACAGGAGAAAGAAATACATGGGAAAAGAAACATACTTTGGACTTAGAAGTTCTTGAATGAGTTTATCTCGGTCTTTGAAACATCCCAGGCTTGAAATTGCTTGCAGAACATCTGAGTCGACCGCATCTGCTGAAGGAATGACATGAGTCTGCACCACGTCCATCATTGGCAACTCCAACTCCAGTTCGCCTTTCCCTCCCGCCGTCACCCAAGAGTGTCGATTAATTTCAGCCAGCTGGAAATACACACATAGATACAAATAATTAAATAAATATCTTCAATTCTTTTTCCCCATCACACGGAGCTCAACAGAATAAAGGAGGGAGATTTAATAATAAAAAGTAGGGTGAAGTTTAATTGCAAGAATGAATGGGGTCATAAAAGGAGATCTACTTCATCCCAACAGTTTCTAATATAGATAACTGTTCACTCCCAGGGATTCATTACGTGACTTCTTAATGTCTACAATACGTGTACGTGCATTAATAAAGCTCCTCTCTCTCTCTCTCTCTCTCTCTCAAGCCTGTAGAATCCCTTTTATTCCTCAATCGTACCGAAAATGATTGATCTGTCTTCCCAAATTTCAATCTAATCCTATAGAAAATCAACAAAGGGAAAGGAGTTTTTTCTCTCCTGAAACTAATAAGCGGCTACGTATGGAAGTCCGGACATTTACAGACGTAACTTTTCCATAACAGAGCATTATCTGCTCTTCAATCCGTGCAGACTTTGTTGACAGTTCTTATGACAGTGATGAAACCCGTGAAGAAAAAGTCACCGTAGCTATTTTTACATACTTGAGAGCTATTAGAGCTTCAAAGGCATTGTCAAGACAAAGTCATGTAGAATGATATGATGCTCTGAACTAAAGAGGTACTATTCTACCCCTGCATTTTTAATAAAAAAAATTATGCTGCGCAATCTCCTGCAATATACATAACCCATAGAAATTCTCATAAGGTCCTGTCTTCCCCCATGTTCCCCCCAACTCATGCTAATACAAAGAACAAACATAACATAAAATTTCAAACTGTACTCGGAACTGGTTTATTATTTCCTTCAAAGCTGAGCTCCAAACCTCTGCTGACAGAGGCCAATGTATGTATGTCACATACCTAACCCCAAAAAAGCAGTCGGGATTGATCTTAGTCAGCAATCTCTATCATGCTGAAGATAATAATTGATATCTTAAAGTATGCTCCTGGAGTTGTTTTGTTCGAGTTTTTCTCCCTTACAAATCGTCACACAGAAGAGCCGCTGAGACTGTGCCAGAGACCCAGAAAAAAGAAGAAGATCAATATTGGTATAATAAAAGTTATGGTTCTATCCAAAATTTATTTCACATTAAAGATATTACTGCAATCAATTCATCAATAGGCTGGCGACATTGACGGATGAATAAAAGAAAAAAAAGCCAGAGAGCTCCTCATACCCACTGTACACACCCATGTGCTCATGCATAGACTGCTTAAGCACATGCATGCCTGCGGAGAAAATCACCCAAAGAAATCCACTTGAAAGGAAATGAGATTTGAAAAGTGGGAGTGATGGAGAGCTGAGTGAACAAGAGGAGAGGTTACGTGGGACCTCATATGAGAGAAAGTAGGTAAGTGCATTTGAATGTACGTGCACACACACACACACACAGGACTTGGACAAGTTTGTACTCAAATGCATATGCTGTGAACCATGCGTGCATCTGGAACGAGCATATGTGTGGGAACCCAGATTTACACGCAAATCTTCAAGGGTTCCCTGTCCTTTACATACAAAAAGTAAGGAATGGTTTATTTTAGGATTGGATTCTCAGAATAAACAATGAGGGGGGGGGGGAAGTGGGAGCATGCTATTGGTGGAATGGTGGAAAGGGATCAAGGTGAAAAACAAGAGATGGGATTTTGAAGAATAATAGATTATATGGCTAGTCATTATGACATCATCCATCCCGTAATGACATGTGAGCATTTTTCACAAGTTCCTCCATAAATGTATCACAGTTGGAGAAAGGAAGGGAAAGAATCAGTCTTTATCCTAATGTCGCCCATTTGCTCCATAGCTTACAAGCCTCTTCCCAAACAGCGTTTGCATATCTATAGGTTTGAGGGAGACAGAGTCTGTATATTTCCTAGTTCCCTGCGAATGTATGTACACGATGACTTTCCTGTATCAAGACCGTACATAAAGACTGTAACAAATAGGCACACTTGGGACTGGCACAAGTACAAAGATTTCCCTGGCTTTCTCCTCTTGTATGAGGATGAGAGTGGAAGGGACTCGGTGTGATAGGCCAGGAGAGAGAGAGAAAAGCATCAAAGTCTACGAGAGGCAGAGCAAGTTCATAGAACTTGAGCGAGAGTGGGATGGAGGGAGCAGTGTGGATTGAGAAATCCCAAAGCTGCAATGGCAACAACTTGAGAGAGTTCATCTTACATAAGTAACAGGAAATACCCCCATACTTAAAAGAGGACAAAATTGCGCCACGCTTCACGGCCTTGGGAGCCTTGCCAAGTTTTTCAAAAACTATCCCGAGGAATAATACATCATATGTAGTATTAGCGGCTAGGTCCTTCCAAACAAGCCCTTCCAAGTAGAGACTAGGACCGTTCAAGTCAGGCGAGGAAGAGAAAGAGAAGAGAGTCCTCTTTAGCTCCAATTCCACTTTCACCACCAAGAAATGTTCTCAATACTATCATTGACTGAAAATAAGGGAAACCAAGTGAGCAAATCCGTCTACCCGGACATACAAGGAACATGATTCTGCAATTCCTGTCTTTGACAAGCCTCATGTATGAGTTCTAGCAATTTGTTGCCGCCGCTGCCTTCATTAAATTTAATCCATTTCATTTGCTGCTGCTTTTACTTCTGCGGATGTTCGCAACTTCAGCCTCCTTTTATATAACTGCAGTTAGCAAATCCGCGCACAGCATTATTTCTACTCATCCATGCATGTTACGGGAAGCAGTTGATATTTTTAGCACAAAAAAAAAGGAGAGAGAGAGAGAGAGAGAGACCGAGAGGCGAGAGGAAAAAATAGGCGAGCAGTCCATCCACCGAGAGACGGACGCGTTTGTAATATGGAGCACAGGAAGAGGGGAAAAAAAGCAACTTTGTTATTGCGAAATTGATTTTTTTCTCCTCTCGCTCACAATAAGTGGAGATGATGCCTGATAGTACCAGGACCACTCAAGGGTACGTATGCATGTCCTCGATAGTAACTGACGTCTATCTATGACCAGCTCCTACAGGGAACTAGCCCCATACTACTACATCCATTATTATTCATATACTCCCACTTGTACCCAACAACACTGGTTACGACGCCGCTGATGACATCAACTGTCTATAGAATCCATTGGCACACATGTCTCCATATCCTTTTAGTATAGCCATTGTGTGAGTGCTGTGATAGTTTGAGTGGAAAACTCGGAAATACGACTGGGGTTGCCGCTATTTGTATTTGCATTAGTAGACTCCTACCCAGTCACACCACTATCATATCTACGGATATCTCTCTGTATGTATCTCCCCACTAACAATAACCTAGTGCTAAATGTTCCTCCGTATTTGAGCGGAGGTACCTTAGCCTCAGCAGAGCAGAGCCCCACCAAGTTAGTTAGGAAACGACAACTCGGAATTCTCCTACAGAAATAGTTTATTGTCTCAATTTTACATCTATTCCCACTACAGAATCATATTCCTCTCGTCACTAGTATCTAGCACTCCCCCTGTTTATCAGGCTGGAGCAAATAAGTCCATTACCTTGCATGCTGGAAGTGAACCTCTGACATCGATTTCGAGTAATTGTCAAGCACACCATAAAGCAAAACCCTGAAGAAATTCCTGTCGCTCTCTACCTAGTCCCAACTTTTCCTACAAAATTGTACACACTCTTGGGTCCAAGTAACTGGAGGCTGTATGTATGTACGAGTCTCCACTCCGAAGCTGACAGGATTCCAACTAGTTAAAACATAAACATGTAGACATTCTTCTCCCTTGTCAACGAATGGACATGCGGCGGAGGAACAAAAGCTTCATTATTTCTATAAATATTAATTCCTCATATTCTTCTGAGCCGTGGTTCCAGACTTGAAAAGAATTTAAATAATCCATGTAAACGGAATTTAATTCATATCCTAAATAATACAACTTTTCACAATGAACAGAGAAAATACTAGAAAGTTTATGTGAGTCAGCAATGCTGGGCTGATGGCAAGGGTGCATAGTAAATTAGGAACCCTGTCTTGTAATTACAACTCCGCTCCTCACATAATTCTGCAAACTTGAGACAAGTCGTCTGCTTGGATGTTAATTACTGATTTTTGAAACCTACCAAGCCCCCACATTTTTCTTACTGGGACCCAGAGCAAACAGGAAACAATGCAGGCTTGCAAGAGTTCCCCGAAAAGATAAAAAAATATCTTCGTAATTGCTAAAACTGTAGGGAAGGGAACAATAGTGTCTAACCAGCATGCATGTATATGTTTGTATCCAGAAGTCTTGGAGATCAAAGACCAAAAGTAATGACTTCGCATAATGAATCAAACTCACAAGCAAACTATTTATGGGGCCCCCTCTGGTTTTTCCAATTTCCAAGAAAATAAGAGTCCATTTAAGGTTCATTTAAAAACTCCGAAATTATTTTTTTTTGATTCGTGCGAAATTGAAATTTTCAGCGAAAAAAATGCACAAATTTTAAAAGTAATTGCTAAAGTACAAAATTCACATGTACAAGACAGTAGTGCATTTTGTAACCTATAATCTCTTCGGTCTTGAATTCTAAACCCTGACACAGTCTGGAACTCTAGCGCGCTGCCGACTGATAAACTAGAAACAATTAATTAACTACCCATATTTTGAAGTCTATTTGCGAAATGTAAATCTAAACAGTAGCGCGCGCAACCAAACTACAGATAATTACTTGAGTGCGTTTTTGAACTCTAAACCCTAGTTTGTTCTAAAACGCTAAAGTCAGTAGTAGCTATACGTATGCCCACGCTTGGAAAAACGCCCCATGTTGAAGGTATAGGCGACCTTAATCCCCTAATCCGCCGTTATGACCTCGATGTATATATGTGTGTATATATAATTATATATATATATATATGGTGTATATATATATAATGCGGACGGTAAAGCCTTGAATAAGTGCAGGTGTCCATCACCTGTCAATCATCTGTCAATCAAAGGATTGCAGAAGGACACTTGTGGGCTTTGAAGGTACTGCCGGCAAAAGGCTTATGTCTAAAATACGGTATAATAATGTCAAGGAAAAGGATTAAGTCTAAAATACTCCAAGTTTATGCTCGCTGGAAACAAGTGTCCAAGCAAGCACTTGGGGTTTTGTATATTTTGGACTGCGAAGGGACTGTCGGTATACCAATGTCAAAGAAAAGGATTAAGTCTAAAATACTCCAAGTTTATGCTCGTTGGAAACAAGTGTCCAAGCAAGCACATGGGTTTTGTATATGTGCACTGAAGGGACGCTTGGTATAGCGGTAAAGGAAAGGAAAGGCTTAAGTCTTAAATAGAATGTACCGAATGCAGCCGTCCTGGGTTAGCAGCAAGTCTGAATGGTGTTGACTTGAAATAATGTATATAATTTCATTCACTTGTTTATTGTTGAGTAAATCACTGTTGAGCTGACTGTTGAAAGTTCCACTGGAATTTTTTCCCAAAATTTTCTCAAAACTTTCAAGTTTTTGAATCTGTTTTAAAGTTTTTGAAGTAATTTTTCAAGTAATTTTTTGAAAAAAATGGCAAGCAACCAAGCTAGCAATGTAGGAAGTAGTTCTTCGGTCCCTCTGCCAAACGAGTTTGTGGAAGTTGTTGACGGAGTAAAGGTACTTGTGAAGAAACTGGTTTGTGTTTGTGAGGTTGGATTTAACACTATTAAAGATCTCGTGAAGCACATCGAAACAAACGACAATGATAAAGATTGCAAAAACTTACCTAGTGATATGTCCAAGTGGAGGAAAAAGAATATGTGCTGTGTTACACCTGTGTTTCGTTGCAAGTGCAACGAAAAATTTGCTAAATGTAAGGACTTAGTACAGCATTACACGAAAAAGTGCCGTGAAAATGAGGGTCTTCAAAAATTCCTTGCGGCGGAAGCCGATAAACGGAAGCAGCAAGCCGCTCTGGAAAATTCAAAGCGTGAAAAGGAGGCAGCTGTACGACGAGAGTTGCTTAAACGCCAAATGGAAGCTCCGGCTGTCGCTGTGCCAAGGAAAATTAGTAATTTAAATATTTATTTAATATTATTTTAATTTAAATATTATTTTTGTTGTTGTTAATGGTAAATATTCTTATTATTATGCATTAAACTTATGAATGTTATTTATTTTTCAGAACGGGTGGATGGTATGGACTCGGATGCCGATGATGAGCTGCTCGATGCCTTAAGGATTGCTGAGGTCATGGAAGATCTCCAAACTCCAATTGAGGTTCAAAATGCGCAGGATATGCAAGGATCACAAGGTAAATATACATTTTTTTGAACTTGTCCGAAATCACGAGATTCGGATTTCTGTGTAATTTTCTTTGTATGTGCAAAAAATTTTTTACCGAGTGCAAATTATGATTTGCGAAAGACTCTTTTTTTTTTTTTTTTTTTTTTTTTGAAAAAACTAATCATCTTTATGTTATTATTTACTTACAGATCCCCTCAATGCCATGGACCTGGAGGAAGATTTCCATTTCTGCGTGGCTGACAGTGCATCCTGCAAAGCCGAGGACCTGTGTGATTCATGCTTGGAGATTCAGACGCAAGAAGCCATGGCTGGAGATGCTGCTCCTCTACCCGTTCTATCACCTACTGTGATGAACGAAGTCATCGAGGTCATGGAAACCGACATCCGCAAGAGCAACTTGATCGCCGAACATAACAACTTACAAGACCAACATCTGCTGCAAAATCCAGGTTCTACAAAACTACAATGTTCCTACTGTCCACTGTATTTTGCTACACAAACTGATTACACTATTCATAAGACATCACATAGATCTAAAAGATACACATGTGTTAGATGTAATATAGAATTTAGTAACAGAAACTTGTACACTGAACATATTAATGCCCATGACGTAGAATTAGAAATTATTGATGTAAATGATGAAGTTAGGGACAATGGTTCTGTAAGAAAGAAGCGTAGTACTAAAAAAAAGCGTAATAAATTTACATTTAAACTCTATCCCATTAGTTCTAACATATCTGAAAATTTGAAATCCTATAGAATAGATCTTAGTAGCATGTCACATTCGAACGATATAAGAGGGGTAATGGATGCTATTAGACCCCAGCTAGTTCAACAAATCAAAAATGATCTACAGGTTTTTAGGAATTTAAAGATAATATTTCATATTAATTGTATCTTTGAAAAGATAGACTCTGAGGGTAACTCCCAGAGAATATCAAAGTGGATGTCATCTTTATCACATTTAATACTTCATGAAAGTACTATTGACTTAACTATAGAAACAATTATTCAGAAACTCATAATTATGATTGAAGAATTTTGTGAGAATGGATCGGGGCTAGTTTTGATAGATATTCCCAGTTTAGATTTTATTATTACAAAGTATCAACCCCTGCGGGGTGGTACATACACAAAACTTCCTTACTTACTTCAGAATGCACTTGATGAAAATAAGAAATGTTTATTTATTAACGTTAACAATAGTGCACAGGCTTACAATCAGGAAAAAGTACATCCTAGCCAACAGCGTTATAGAAGTTCCAGGGATTTAGACTCATGCTTTTTATTTGCAATTGCTGCAGGTATACGAGGTTTAAATAATAATGCTCATGAGCAAATGCAACGTTACAGATGCATTATCAGGCAGTTAGATTTGACAGGTATACATATGCCAATGACACTAGAGCAGGTCCCTAGGTTTGAACGTCAGAACCCATTCCTTTCTGTTAATATTTTTGGTTTTGATGATACTGGAGTTACAGCTAACCATAGTGAGTTCGATAATTTAGATGCCAGGGCACACAGCATTAAACGTAGAAACATGATTCATAGAAATACCTTTCCTCTGTATATAAGTAAGACAGTCGATAGTAATAATATAAATGATACGGTTAACAATGAAAAAAGAAAACACAGGGCATTAATTAACAAAAATAGTCATTACAATATAGACCTCTTCATGATCATTCAGAAAGATCGTGAGGAGAACATAATTGATCCTACTCAGAAGGTCCCAACACGAGTTGACGATAGTGTCAACGAACATTTCGTATTGTGTAGGGATATTGATAGCTTGTTCTGTCATCCTCAGCTCCGATATAGAGTGCATCTTTGCAGATATTGTTTACAAACATTTCGTTCCGCTGACACTTTACTCCGGCATATTGAGCGCTGTTCTTCTATTGGAGCTCAAAAGGCCATCTTTAACTCTGAACCTCAATCTAAAATTCAATTTGACGGTTTCAATTATATGGTCCCAGCCCCTTATGTTATATATTTGGACTTTGAGTCCAAACTTGTTCCTAAAGATCCAACGAAAGCTGATAGATATGGCAAAGTTCCGAATCCACATGCCTACCAGTTTCAGCCGACAGTCACTGCTGGGACAAGGGAATATACAGAGGAGCACATCCCATGTTCATACTCATATATCTGTATAGGTCCCAACGGGTCCCTTAGGCATAAGAGCACTTATCACATTCAAAGTGATGATGAGAATCTTATGGACTCGTTTTTTACCGATATAAACCTCTTTTCATCTACTCTCTTGGACGAAATTAAACTTAGGCAGGCAGAGGCTTCTAGTAATAGGAAGTATCCTTCAAATATGAATTCCATTAACCAGGGCATCTGTTATTTCTGTGAAGGACTCATTGATCCATTTGGAGAGGATGGTGAAAAGAGTGTGGAGCATCACGACCACTTTACACATATGTATATAGGGCAGGCTCATAGTAAATGCAATATAAAAGCTAGTTATTGCAAAAAAATTCCGGTTGTGGTGCATAATCTCTGTGGTTACGATAGTCATCCTATAGTGAAACATCTGGACCATGAGTCCATTGAGTCTGTCACTGCTATTCCACTTAGCTCAGAAAAGTTTTTGTCTATGGAAATTAATAAAAGGTTAGTTTTCATTGACAGCTTAAAATTTCTGAGTAGTTCCTTGGATAAACTTGCAGGGGTATTAGGAGAGAAAGGTTCCGAAAAGTTTAGAATTACTAAGGAGGTTTTTAGTCAGGATTATCCTAATGCTACAGCACACCAACATCTGCTTTTTAAGAAGGGTATATTTCCTTATGAGGCCATAACTTCTTTTTCTGATTTGGCGAAAACGGAACTTCCGCCAATAGAATCCTTTTATTCCAAACTGAAGGACGAGCATATTAGTCCGGCTGATTATCAGCATGCTCAATTGGTCTGGGAAAAGTTTGGTATAAAGGACATGGGTGAATACTGCAATTTTTATTGCAAGTTAGATGTCACCTTGTTGGCTGATGTTTTTCAAAATTTCCGTAATCTTTTCATAAGTTCATTTAACTTGGACCCTGCTCGCTTTTTCAGTTTACCAATGATAACTTGGCAGGCTGCATTAAAGTATAGCAAGGTTAAATTGGATTATATCAGAGATAGCGATATACATGTCTTTTTAGAGGCTGGACTTAGGGGTGGTTACGCCGGCTCAGGTTCTAAAAGATATGCGGATGCTAATAATAAGTATGTCCCAGAAACTTATAATCCATCCAAAGAATGTGAATATATTATGTATTGGGATGCGAATGCGTTGTATGCAAAGGCAATGGATTCGCATCTGCCAACAAAAAACTTTTCTTGGCTGTCTGATTCAGAAGTCATGTATTTGTCACAAGTTGACAATATTATGAACTTGCCTGATGATGGCGAAGAAGGCTACTTTTTTGAGGTTGATCTTTCTGTGCATGAAGATAAGCATTATTATTTTAATGACTATCCACTTGCACCGCAAAAGCGATGCGTGGATATCAGTGAAATGTCTGCTCATCAAGTTGACTTGCAAAGTGAATTGAAATTAACTCATGGCTCTATGAAGGTTGGCAAGCTTATTGCAGATCTGCATCCAAAATCTAAGTACGTAGTTCATTATAGGACTCTTAAAAAGTATATTGAATTAGGGATGTCGCTAGATAGGGTTCATAGAATTTTAAAATTTCAGCAGTCAGATTGGTTGAGGTGTTTTATCGATTTATGTACCGAGCAGCGGAAGGTAGCTACCACGGAATTTGAGAAGGATTTCTGGAAACTATGCGTGAACGCTTGCTTCGGGAAGTCAATAGAGCAGGTTAGAAATAGATCAGTGATTCATGTTTTAACTAAAAATAAAAATAAAAATTCTATGTTCAATGATAGGGTTTTAAACTTTTCCCGTAAGTCCTCGTTGAAAGATATCATTATGATAACTCCCAATATTGCTTTATTCGTCATGCGCACAAGCAGCGCGTATTTAAATAAACCCATTTATACAGGAATTTCATGTTTAGACATTAGCAAAATTATAATGTATGACTTTTTCTATAATTATCTTAAGGTAAAGTATAATAGCGATAGCAATTGCGAGGTGAAACTTATAGGTACAGACACAGATAGTTTAATGGTAAGCATAGTGAGTTCTAACCATAATTTAGATGTATATAAGGATATGAGGGAACATCATGAACTTTTTGACTTATCTAATTTTAAGCCTTGTAGTAGTGTAAATGCTGAGTGGGGCAAGTTTTATGTAGAAGATAATAAAAAAGTTAGAGGTGTTATGAAGGATGTCTCAGCGGGGCATCCGATTAAGTCTTTCCGGTTTTTAAAATCTAAAATGTATGCTTACTTAACTTATGATGGTCTAGTCGATAAGAAAGCAAAGGGTATTCCAAAATCTTATGTTAAGAATCATCAGACGTTTGATGATTTTGATCGTGTATTAACAGATGCATGGGAAACTAAAATGGTTAGATATAGAAAAATAACTTCAATAGGACATAGGTTATATAATGTAAATGAACAGAAACGTGGTTTAAATGCTTTTGATAATAAGAGGTATCACAGTACTTTTAATATAAGTTTAGCGTATGGGCATAGGGACGTTGAGGTTCATAATAATTTGGATAAGTTACTTAAAATAATGGAAGATGATAAGTTTGCAAATATTGATTGTGATACATGATGTAAAAAAATATATTGTTAATAATTTTGTAAATATGTATTAATAATGTGTAAATAAAAAACAAATGTCTAAAAATAAAATCATATAATTTTCCACTCTTTGAATCATTTCACATTATTGTTTCATCATGGACGCACCTACATTTGATTACACTCTGCATGCACCTTTTAACTTTGTTATTTCGGGACCAACTATGAGCGGGAAATCCCAGCTTACTAAAAGCATTATATCTCGAAGGAATGAAATCATTTTTCCAACCATAGAGCATGTTGTGTACTGCTACGGTATTGATCAACCCAATGAATTTGCATCGATGAAGAAACAATTCCCTGAAATACAATTTCATCACGGGTTGCCTAAAGAATACGGCGACGACATGCTCAGTCCATATCTTTACATATTGGATGATCTAATGGAGGAAGCTTCAAAATCGAAAGATGTCATGCAAGCATTTGTTAGAGGTAGCCATCATCGAAATTGTTCCATCATTTTCATAACACAAAACTTTTTTCATGATGGGCTTAGACCTTTAACAACCAATGCCAAATATATTTGCTTATTCAAGAACCCGAGGGAAACTCAAGTTGTGAATAAGATTGGATGTCAAATGAACTGTGGGAAAAAGCATGAGCTTATGGAAGATGCATATAAGCAGTGTATTTCAGTACCTCATGGATACCTTATGATTGATTGCAGCCAGACTCAAAATGATAATTATAGACTTAGAAGCAATGTATTTCCAGATCCAGATTGTATTATATTTATTAATCAGAAATAAAGAAAAAAGATTACAAATGATTCAAAAATTAATTACATAATGCATAGCAATATCCTTGAAATCGCTCATCAGCATGGTAATGGTGTTTTGATTTTGTGTGAGAGTGATCTGTCTCTCATCGCAATCTTTGCATGCCCAGTCAATTTGAGCAAACGTAGTCTTCATGATATCTTGCCTGTCAAATCCATCCTTGCATGCTGCACAGTAACTTGGGTACGGCTTGGAATAAATCTTGTCAGGTCGTGCCTCTCGCTTTAGTCTAGTAGGGACATCGGTACCCTTCATTTTTTGAGTGATGATTTTCACATTAGCAGCGTTCTTAACAGGTGGAGTTGATTTCCTCCTATTAGACTTGGGATCAACACATTTCTTGATACATGATGATGTAACACATTGAGAATCCTTAGGAGGATTATTATTCCAGTCAAATGTTCCACAAACATCCTGCCCAATGGATTCCAAACGATCTGCCTCTGCAGCAGACGCAGATACAACTGCTGTAAACATCAAAATTAATTACTACATCAACTTAAATATTATCCATGCTTCCGAACGAGGTACGAAGGAAGGGTGGGACGATGGGTAAGGTTTGGGTTTTTTTCCCTCCCCCTCCTTTTTCGCCAAACCGTAACGGAAGCGCGGCGGCGGCGGCGGCGGGGCGCGGAGGGAGTGGGCGCGGAGTTGAATTGTGAGAATGGGATTTTGTCAACTTACCATTGATGCTGTGTTCAATTTCCATAGCGGCTTTAACCAGCTGTGCTTGAGCCATTATTACTGCTAGTTAGATGGGAACAGTTCGAATGAGTAATGAACGCGCAGTGGTGATGAAGGTATATCGACACTAGACAGTTGATGCCAATTGTCAGGAAAAAGAAGAAAATTGGGATGACAATTGAAAAATCCATGCAGATGAGATGAGTAGAATGGTTGATGTTAGAATGATTTAGGAAATGGGTCAAACACGGTATTTATGCTCAGAATAAGAATTTTATTTTTTTTATTTGTCAAGGAATTGTACAAGCAAGGTTAAAAATGTTCTGGAAAGTTCGGGTTTCGATTGAACCCAAAGTTTCGTCTTATACGTTCATCAACATGCCTACTGCAGTCCTCCAACGTATCATGGATGTCGCTGATACGTCCTCTGCACGTGTTATAATAGTACACAAGGTTACTGATGATCTCTGGAGTTTGTTCCAGTTTCCAATTAACACGCATCTTTTTCCCACTCAAAGTGGTTCGTTGAACGTTCATGAATAAACGTTGCCCATCCTCAGAACGAGAGTACCAAACCTTGGGGCGGTTGGGATCCTTGGGATGACCATGAAGCTTGAAAAATGGTTTTCCATACGTATCCTTTACTTGTTCTTTCTCCGGTTTCCCTGCTTCATCAAAAGATGGAGACTCATTCGATTCGCCCGGTATAGATTCTTCCGATGATGCCCGCTTACGAGTAGCAATCAGCATATCCCGATACTGCGTAGTTGTTGAGTCCACTTGGTCACCAACTTCGTTGGACGTAGTAGTATTAGTAGGTAAATCGATCAGAGCTTCGTTGAGCTTGTCTTGCACAGATAAATCCATTGAAGCGTCAGCTTCACTGGTAGAGTCCTTGCCTTTAACAGATAAATCAAGTACAGAGTCAGGTCCACTGGTGGAGGTAACCTCACCTTCAACCGTTTTGATGCATTGATTGATTTCAGTATCCATCTTCTTGTTGAGTTCTCTAAAAAATTTAAACAGTGTAAACAATAGCCTGAAAGTCTTCAAGATGCAGTCATGCATTTTGATGTTAGTAACAAATTTTCAATCAAAACCATACCGACAGACTTGGATTTAACAAGTTGAATGTTTTCTGTGCTTCTTCAACGGGGATAATATGTATAATATTTAATTGCAGTATTTTCAAAGCGTTGTTGAACTCAAATTGTGTAATATACAAGTTGAGACGTCAGAAGCTGAATGATACAAACTGTAGCAACAAGCGCGGTATTTATTCCCCAAAAAAAATGTGGGGGTCATAGAACAATCCTTGATAAACAATGTAACAAGGACAGTCAGCAGGATCTAAATGTGTATGCGTATCATGGAATATGTTGTTGCTGTAGTAGTATTAATAATTGACCTTGGAAAGTTCCTGACTGTAAAATCCGCCTTCCATAACGTCATTATCTTTGGGATCAGTTAAGTAATACATGCGCGGGTTTGAGTTTCCTACTCTGTTTATAGTAAACACCTCTGGTTTAAAACGTCTAGAGTATCCTTTTTCAAAACGACCTTTATCAATTGAAATGAGAACACGATCTCCAACATTGAACTTGGGCTTATCATAAGACTTTAGTTCCTTATTTCCATATAGATTGAACCATACCTCCATTTCATTTTTAGAGTTAACATTTACTGGCGCGAATTTTGTACTGGAATGAACAGTTGCATTATAATTTCGAACTAATTTCGGTAAAACATGAACAAATCTATAGCTTCCTTTATGCTGCACATATCGACTTATCTTTTCCATAATGGTTCGATTAAATCTTTCAACGATGCAGGCCTTCAGTTCAGATTGAACATGAAAGATTTCAATTCCGTTATTCACGCAAAATTCTTTGAAATCTTTTTTAAATTCACCACCTTTGTCACACTGAATTCTTTTTGGTTGTCTACCAGAGGTTTTCAATACTTTCTTGAAAACTGTTATTACATCCAAGCTATTTTTGGTTTTAACAGGGTGGACAAAGGCATATTTACTAAAAGCATCGATAATGCTGAACAGATACCTATGATTGTTATTAAATTTGGAGTAAGCTGATATATCTATTAAATCAATTACCCACTGTTCATCTATTCCATGCACCACAACCTGACGTCTTGTAAATTTACGTATTGCAGGTTTGTTTTCAGTGTAAGTTGGGATACCACGTAGAATTCTTTCAATTGTAGATCTACATTCCCCACCTTTATAATGTTTCATAAAATTACTTAAACCAGAAAAACTACCTTTGAATTTCGGGTTCAGATACAGACGCTTTATTTTTGCATCTGACATTGTGCAATGACGCTAGTTAAATATACTTTATAATAATTGTACATTGGCTTATGTAAGTCAGATAATATAGGGAACTGTATTAGTTCACATGTATTGTTTTTTAACTTCCGAAAACGAACATCAAGTATGAAGCGGTTGCTTAGAAATCAGTTATTTTTAAAAAAATGCAAGTGCAAACGTAAAGTTAATGATTGTCTTAATAAAGCTTCGAATGACGAAGTTAAAACTTTATCTGAATGTGCTCGTAATCTAATTATAGGTAATGTACCCATATCTCCAACAACAGTTGAGAAACTGCGTCCATACAAAAAACATCTACGTGAACTCTCGCTAAAATCTCTATCATTGAGAAAAAAACGTAAAGTTCTTCAGCGTGGTGGGGGATTCTTCATACCTATTCTAGCTTCATTAGCAACTTCCTTACTGTCAAACGTTCTTGCGAATTAATTTTTTAGCATGACTAAGCGAATGAAGCTGATTCCAGAATCGCTGTATAATGCGATAATGTCAAAGACGAATGATAATATTAACGAGCCATCAAAGATACTAAATTCACACGTGCTGTCTAACGAAGTAAAACAAGCTCTGTATGGTGAATATGCTAGGCAGATGAAAAATAAAAAACATTACGATGACAATCAACCATTGCTTGTCAAGTTGTTTAACCAGCAAGGGAATGTGTTGACCCCGCTTTTCAACAAACATTCGTTGGGTGTACAATCTAAACCAAACAATCCAACTGCTACTACTAGTACCACTAATACAAACGTTCCTATTAAAAAAGATCGGGGAAGCAGGCAAAGTACTTCTAGTAATTCCTCATATTTTACCTCAAAGCTACTCGCCGATTCTGAGACTCAAGATAATGACAATCCGTATATGAGTGATCTGACAGATGACTATTATGAAAATATTTCTCAATCTGACGAGCCCATGGATATTACCCCAAAAGGAATGTCGCGGGAAGCTTCCCCTGATATAATAAAAGGTTATTATCAAAATAAACTGAGACAACAGCGTAAGCGAAACATGGATTCTAAAAGAATTCTTAAAGGACCGAGGTTAAAAGTTGCAGGACCACATCGTAAACGTATACGGATTCAACTTGCCGCATTACCCTCGAAAGTAATAAAGAAACACCATTATGACGATAAATGCAAGGGATGTCTTTTAGCGAAGAATCAACGTGGTAAAGGAAACATGCGGAGGATACTATCCAATTGGAAAAATTTTGATTAATAAGTTTTATTAATTTTTTCAAACTTTGTTACATTCTGAAGAATTGTTTTACTACAGCAATTATGTTTTAATAAATATTGTCTTGATGCAATAAAATATGACACGTACTTGTCATTTCGAGTATAATTATTTGTAAATTCACAATAAATCTTCATGGGACTACATCGCTGTAGACGTTTGTACAAAAAAAACAATACATAATTCCCACATACTGTCGAGCCCCAATTCTGCAGCTGTTTAATATTTTCTCTCACGCAAGCCTTACATCGCTTAGCAAATATTTTGAAATCTTGGGCATAGTGGCTTATACCAAACCCATACGAATCAAAAAACTCCAAGCAGCTGGTTTTACTCTCCTTATAAAATGCTAGCCAATGATCCCCAGGTTTTGTACTTGGATCTGAATTAACCACTAGACATAGCGGAAATCGATCAAATTTTACATGTTTCAACTCATCACATGATATTACATCAAATTTAGCATTTCTGGTTTTACATATTACATTAAGATAATTATAAACTTGATCCGTATTCATGCTTGCATGGCTTCGTGTGAGTAATCAGTAAAGTACACAGATTTGTTTTTGTCAATGTTTAAAATACTCTGAGACTCGGTGTAACAAAGAACCGTTAACGGAGTTGTGGTGGCAGTTCTAAACCGGAGCTCAATCTTGATATTTCCAAATCTGGGTAATGCACGTGCGTCACTAATCGGGGCAATCTCATATACATACAACGCGCGATTGTTTCTAAAATCGGAGACACTAAAGTCAATACTCGCATCCTTATTGTCGATTCCAATTGCTCTGTAGAGATTACTTACTGCTTCTTGAACTCGAATACTATCTTCTCTAAAGTCCACATCCAAAGGGTAAGCCTCGTTTGTATCACCATTAACTGATACATTTATATGAGATAAACCATGGCTACCGAAAAGGAATGGATTAGTTATTCCAGTACCATTTATATTTGCACTGCGTACAATCGCGAGTACAAGCCGTTCGGGTAACTGTCCACCTTTGAAAACTCCCTCTTCAATTCTCGACAAAGTTCCAGTTGGCAATGAAAAACTTTTTATGTCCACTTTGTTTAAGTACAGATTTGCAACATCACCTCCTTCCCATTGCCTTATATGTTCAATCGCTGCAACTGCCAGTACTTTGTGTCTGGTTACTTGTAGCTTTGCTTCCAAAATGCTTAGTCTGTACCGAGGTGTGGGTACCCCCACAGCAGCTGGTGGACAGTGAAGGGCAAAACCATCCGTAGATCGATGAAATACAATTTTTAAATCAACACCAGGCGGTAAAAAATCTGGTTGAGCAAATAGGTCCACGTGAGGTCGGCCAATAACTTCAAAAACCTGACTACCCTTACTCATATCAAATCGGGATTTATACGATCCTGCACCCAAAACGTCAACCGATTCCGGGTCGTTGTTTTTAAAGTATCCAGCGCATTGCGATTGAGTTTCATTGTACTCCTTGGAAAATAACAATAGTCTTTCGAACATGCATCTATAGGCATAGTAAGGATGTGTGGGTGTTATTAATGTTTCATTCAAGTACACAGAGCACTGTGAAAAAATTGAATGAAGAATATTATTGACGGGTGCTACTACAGTTGCAACACCGTTTGCAGTCATATTATCAGCTAATATCCGCAGTCTTAAATATAACCTGGTTTTACTAGGCTCAATATAATGCGCGTCAGTACTATTAACAATAAATGTTAGTGGAACTGCAGTCTCAGATAATGGACAATTCGGATAAACATCACATGACTGTGTTGTTAGAATGCTCATGTCGTACCCCTCACGTTTAAAAATGTCCAGTTCACTTCGAAGATAATGATGGTCTGCAGCCATGATTATGAAAAAATGTTTCGACTGATTTTACGTTTTTTATTTTTTCTCTTCTTTACTCGTAGTTTTAAGAGTCCACGACCAGTCTTACGCTTTTTAGTTTTTTTCTTGATTCCACGACCAATTTTTGGACTGCGTTTAATTTTCTTATATTTGAATAGCCGATCTTCATCAAGCTTTCGTTTCCGACTAAACCCAGATCCAGACTGATTAATAATATCATTTCCTACCCCTTTAAGTGCTGTTAGCCCTCTGTCTCTCAACGCCTCGCGCAAGGGACGACCTCCATCCAATACATCCATAGCAACATTTTTTAAAGCTGTTTTCGCATGTGGTAAAATATATTTTGCCGCAAAAGGTATTAAACGTCTGGCAATTGAACCAAAAAATGATCCCAAACCACTACCCTTCTGGCGAATGTTTGATCCGCGATAAAAAAGCAGTCCACGACCATATTGAACTCCACATCCAAATTGGGGTCTGTGAATCCTGTAAAACTTACTCTCCTTATCAGAACATTTGTATGTTTTCACCATTTTTGTTTCTTCATGTGCGACATTAACTGCGCTGTTCCCGAAAATGCAGTGTACACTTAAAGTCACCAACTTCGAATGGGGGCGGTGCTCCCGATTCATTCATTATATACACATGTATGCTATCAATTGAATGTGATTTCAATGGGAGATATGTTAGATTTTTAAATTCATGTTCAAACGCACGACCGTTATTATACGTGAGAGGCATGCTTTTTAAAAGCGGTGCATATGCATCTCCAACATATTGGTTTACTATCGCGTCACAGTATACAAATAGCAGATCGTTTGCAAAGTCCTTATAGAACCTGTGACGTGCTCTAAATCTTGTAAATGGGGTTGATTTGATGGTAAGTGATGTGGTAGGTATTGATTGAAATCCCAAATGAATCTGCAGTAGCGCTGAAAAGTTATACTCATTCATTTTTGAGTTTTTGTCATACTCTAAAATCATTTTGTCGGATCTAATCTGCCAGTTAAACTGAAGTTGCTCGCTTAATACGGCCATCATTTGTTCAAATGAAGTGCAGTTAACCCCAGCCTTAATAACAATTGTAGAATCTTTTTTGTTTGTGGCGATTACGTCGTCAGTTACTAGATAGTACTTTATATCAATCTTATTCTTCTTCCCAATACTATGTTTAAAATATTGTTCACTATTATTATAAAAATGCAAAGTACTATACGGATGACTATCAAGCCCCAAGTTCATAAATAAATGTTTGTAAATTGTCACTGCTATAACTTCACCTTTACTTGGACTTGTATCAACTTTAAAAACATTGTCTTCTACACGCGGATGTACCTTATCTTTGTATATAAAAGCGTCCATAAGGCTCCTTCTTGTTGGTACTATGTAAAAAGGGGGTACCTGCCAAAGTTGATTAACCGGGTCAACTTCCCTTCTTACTTCTATACGAACCCCATGTTGGGACGTTGCAAACAGCATTGGTGTTTTCAATATATTATTTTCACCAGTAAAAATTGTTTTACCAGTGTCTAAAATTGCTGGCGCTGCAACAGGTTCCATCTTTATCATGCCATCCTGAAGCCCGAAAACGTTCTTTAACCGATCACTTAGTTCAAAGTCGTAAATCAATTTTTGATTACCGCTTTCCTTTGTAATTTCAACATAGCCACCAGCATTCAGTTTATATAAATCTCTTGTTAAGGTGGATAAATATTCCAGAAACATGTACTCTGCTGAGAAATTTGACGGTGCGAATATCTTACACTTTACAGTATCTCCTTCAATCCATTTAACGGCGCTCAGGTCTAGTATAGAAGTTGATATTAAATCCGATTCAGCCCACCGGATTGATGCAGTACCCAAGTCTTCACCCTCTCTAATAAATACATCTGTAGATGTGTATGTACATGAACTTAATGCAACCTCATATTCTCGAGAGTCCAACTCAAGTCTTGTAGCTAACTTGTTTCGAAAATTGGTTATAGTGTTTTCAGGGAAATAATTATAAGATGCGTCGCTAAGCAAGGTAACTGTGAATCCCGCCATGATGACATTGAATGATTGAATGAACGGTTATTACTTAAACATAATATTTATATATACAAATGTTTTTTTTTTATTATTTCTCATGATTGGTTTTTACAATAGCAAAAATACAATATTTAGAAAACAATCTCATGCTGAGATCCTGTGGAGAAAACATTCGTTTCTTGTATTTGTCGATCTGCATCCTTCTTCAAACAGCAAACAGGAAGGCACCATGGACGTTTGAAAGCTTCATTTGAATTAAACCAACCAAACCCGCCACAGTAAACACAAAATGCTGTACCCCCAGCCTGTGCAACATAATACAGCTGTGCTATAGACTCTTGCTCATCAACTTTCCTAAAATCACCATCATTTAAAATAGCAGCAGTGTCATTATCATCATGGTCATTATTGTAATAACCCCAATGTGTTTTAAATGAATTGATACGGTAAGCCAAATCCATTGCTGCAGGAAACTTGGGTAAGTCTATTATCGTTGTTTCTTTCGGAGCATCCAGATGATTTACCAGGTAGTGCGGCATATGGTTTTGATACATCGAAAACGAAATTGCTGGATCATAGGGTAATATAGCATTCAACCCTTTAATTCGAGCACCCCATATTGCCCGAAAATAGTCAAACTCTTTGCAATTGCACAGAAACGTTGGATGATATTCAGTCGGGAACTCTGGACATTCATGTTCCAGCATTATCGCAGCCATTTGTTCCACCAATTCATAAACGAATCGTTTTCGGGACCAATACCATTTCGCATCTTCTTCATGTTTCTTGTTAACCCTCAATTCATAGCTTTTCTTAACACGAAGATACGCTTGTGGGAGAGGCTTCTTTTCTTCAACTGTTTCCTCAATCTTGGAATGAAATGTCGGTAAGGCTCCTTCCAACACAAGTTTTTTTCGATTACGTTCTGATTCACGATCTGGGATTCTTTGTTTTAAAGCACAAGTAGGTAGACACCATGGTCGAGTCATAGGATGATGATTTCTAAATGAGCCATATCCGCCGCAATAAACACAGTACGCTGTGCCTCCAGCTTGCCCCACGTAGTATTTTTGAGACATATCTTTGCCTTTACGATCGGTATGAGGCTTTCCATTATAGAAATGATCATCATTCCAGTTCACACTAAATGATTTTAATCGATATGCAAGATCCATTGATTTCGGGAATTTCGGAAGTTCTGTAACTGGTAATTGTTTAGGTGGTGATAGATGATTAATTAAAAACTGTGGGAACATGTTGCGGTAGTTCCGATAGTTGTGGGATTTGACCTTGTGCCTTCTGAACAAACGAACTTTAGTTCTCCATGTGCGTCTAAGAAATTCGAATTCTTTACAGTTGCAGAGTAGCGACAGCTGCAGTTGGTTGAATGGTTGTTGACATACATGATAGAACATGATAGCTGCCAAGTAGAGAATATACTCATGTAGATATCGTTTTTCTATCCAATACCGTTTTGCCTCAGCTACAAGCTCCATGTCGATCTTCAAATCCAAATTTTCTTTCACACCAGAGATTTTTTCCTGTATTAATTCTTTTTTTTCCTTTTCTCCTTCACCATGGATTTTGGATTCCTCAGTCTCTTCATCGTCTTCAACAAGGATTGTCTCAATTCTTGGAATTTTTTTGGGGGATGGATCCCCTAATGGAAGCTCAATCACATCCGGAGATGCAGGTGGGTTTTCAAAATTTTCAGACATTTTGAAAAACTTTTTCCAAAAACAAATTGCTTTATTTGTGATAGTTTGGATAGAATTGAGAAGTGAATGGTGCTCTACAATGGCAAAAACAAACCCCATATATAGGGGGAAACAAACTATTTTTGTTTTTTCATTATCAACTTACCGTATTTTTGGAGTGACCTCATTTAACCTGTAAACGTTTTTCATCAAGGTTAGCAAGTCTCGAAGCATATACTTCTGTTTATAAATCAGCGCATTAACTACTCTGCCATATGATGTGGCATTAGTTACAATACGTTTTATTACTGATATATTACATGTGCTTTCAGTCTCTGTACCATGCGGGTAAGGGTATACATCCTTCAATCTAAACCTTTACCCTTGTTGTGCAGCCTTGAGTAATGTATGACCTTAAGCGTATACATGTATATATATATATATATATATATATATACAACTTTCCCTTGTCATAACAAGGTCATAACCCTGGATTAGGGGATTAAGGTCGCCTATACCTTCAACATGGGGCGTTTTTCCAAGCGTGGGCATACGTATAGCTACTACTAAAGTCTAGTACAATCACGCCAAACTCTAACGCCTAAGCAAACTAGAACGGTACAGTATAATTCAGTAGTGTTTCGGAATTGTGATTTGTGATACAGAAGCAAATTCAATAACAAGTAATAATTATCTACATATGTACAGTAATATCAGCATGGATGCTGTCCTAGCCTAGGACTCCTAGGATAATTAATCTGCAAGCCCCTTTAGTAAATGCAGCATTTATTTTTTGAAGGTAGAAAGTTGTGAATTTTGAAAGTCCCATAATAAATCCCTTCTGAAAATTTTAGTTTTTAAATTTTCTGCGAATTCCGATTTCGCGTGAATTTAATTAATTAGTTCCGGAGTCTAAAGATGAATGACCCTAATAATAGGTGTAGTAAGGTTTCATACCAACTTATTTTCGTGTAAATTCGAAAATCCACAGGGGGGCACAACATATAGTTTGCTTGTAAGAGCGTTTACCGATATTTGAGTAAGGATAAGTGACTCGACATATATTCTGCACACGTATATGTATGCTCTATTGACATTGATTTCAGTATTAAATTACAAAAGAGGGAGAACAACGTGAGCGGAGCTCTGCTT
Source organism: Allacma fusca (assembly GCA_947179485.1). NCBI lineage: Eukaryota > Metazoa > Arthropoda > Collembola > Symphypleona > Sminthuridae > Allacma > Allacma fusca. Next base: position 44,526,629 of record OX359249.1, on the reverse strand, counting down.
TCTCCAGAAAATAAAAACAGTCTATTTCACGTCACAGATGTAGAACTACTCTTTTAGTCGAAAATCCCAGCTTGAAACCATCAATACATAACATATTTGTTCTCATTGTCAGAGTGAATTGAATGAGAGGGGTCCACAAATGAGGAAAATGCATGTAGAGGAATGCTTCCGAGCATGCAACATAGGATGGACTTTTCCGTGTAAGTACTTAATTGAAATTATAATTTTCATGGGTGTATAAGTACGTGGGTCTATAGGACATGCCAGAATTGGAAATGTGTTGGGGCTTTGTGTGGGTGTAGTAAATCACCAGGTGTTAATGTCCTTTCACATGTTACAAACCAATAAGAAATAATTAGAGGAAGTTTAGGCACCAAAATATAAGGGAGCTCACCGTAAGTCGTTTTTCAGGACCAACTTCAATCATCCCCCTGAGCAAATTTTGACAGTCGGGCGGCACAAAATGAGGAATGTGGAAAACACCGCGTTTCACCTTTTCCAGGAGTTGTCTAAGATTGTCATCATCAAAAGGTAACGCACCCACGAGTAAAGCATATAAAATCACACCACAGGACCATACGTCAGCTTTTTTCCCATCATACTTTTCTCCCTGAAAGAAAAATTGAAAAAAAAATCAGTATGACAATATTATCACGTACTACCATATTTGAGAGAAATTGAGAAGCTTTTTTTTCCAGGCGAACAGTCACGTATAACGCAAAGCAACATACTTGGCAGGGTCAGAATGGAAAAAAAATTGTAATAAGAATCAACCCTGTATTGAACTCTTTTTGAAATGTTTTTTTCAAGAGTTTCCAGCACTTCAGCAGAAATAACTCTTTTCAATTCCATTCTCACATCCTCCCATATGATCATGGACACACATGTAGCTCATTCCAACTATCCTCTCGTTCCTTCCATTTCCCTCAGAAGTAGGCACACACATGGGAAGTAGCACATGAAATTGCAATTTTCCTTCCACTTTTCTTGGATGGATAAACGGAATTGTGACGAGAGGTGCAGAAGCTCCGGTCATTAATTCAGTTTTTCATTAACACTCAAGATCTAACTGCTGGGTGAGGAAAGTCAGAATAATAAAATAGTAATGTACATTCATAAGCAGGGAGATAGGCAGAAAGCAATTCATTAAAACCACAGGTATGCATTCCCAAAATCTTGGCTTAGGTAGATACATATGTCCAGCCTTGCAATTATTTCCACACAACGCTACCGCAATTGAAAGAGATACAGAGAATTAATAGAGTGAGAGGAGGATGATAGACGGGGTAAAAGTTTCAACTCTATTCATCCCATGTATGTATGTATATCAGACACTGAGAGTAAAAGTGCTAAATTTGCACACTCTTGTCACTACATTAACTTTTCCATTAATGAATGAAATATTTAAAGCACTTCCCCCATTATATAGAATCCTTGTAGGCTTCCGTGTGGAAAACTTGCCCTATAAATCTCTACTATCTGTATATGGTTACCTATGAATAGTTACATGCATGCCTTCGTACATGGCTACACATAATTATTTGTAGATTACGTATATGTCTACACACCCACGCATATGCAGGCAGCTATCCAGCTCTCACTAAATATGTACATGCGTGGAGGGCCCACACAGGATTCCCCACATGTAGGAAATAGCATTCGTACGAATAAACCAACATTACTTCATCAAACCTTTCTCTCATCGCCATTCCTCCAATTTCAAGTATATTAAGCAAGACTTTCTTTCAACTTATTATCTCATGAGTTTCTAGATTATTGAAACCTCACATTTCCTGGCGAACTACTTTCCCTAAAGTTCAAATCTCATATGAGAGTCTCATCTTGACAAGTGCAGACATAAGCTGATGTATAGATATAGTATTAGAAAAAGTAACTTTTTCCAGGGTCTATTTTCCAGGGAGGGGGGTACTTTTTCACCTCCGCCCACTGCATAGCCCAACGGTTATATTTACTTCCATCGTGGAACGATTTCACTCCTGAAAACTGGACAAATGGTAGAAAACAGAAAGAAAATAAACGTAATTACTGGAAGTAGGTACAAGTCTTCGCGCGAGCGCAGTCCTTACTAACCTCCGGGATATCATTTGTTATTCTGTGAAGAAAAGTGAGTAGCCGAGCAGGGAACGATGCAGTTAGCTAGATTATTTCCCCTCTAGTCCTCGTCCAGGAGGACAAGATAAACACGAAAATAATCAATTCATCCTCATCCGACCCTACCTGCCTCATTGGGACGGAGACTCTGTAACTTGACGTATGTATCTATGTATGCTGGATGACATAAACTGACCTCACAAAATTAAATCCTTGTATTTGCATGTTACTTGAAATGAACATATGTAATTCTTTGTAATTATGAGAGAATAAACACTGACAGAAAACTGTTCACAGTTGGACCTCGGCACACTTCATGGGTTGTGTCTTCCTGAAAAAGTTCAATTATGTAGCGTCTCTCGTAAGTTAATACAGAGGGAGGAGAGTCTGTCCTCTGGGACTAGAAACAGACCGACCAAATGAATTCCTATATAAGTAGATATTCCATGGGAGAAATAACGTGGGAATAGGAGTGGAAGTGAACTAACAAAGGAAAAGAAATACTGAAACAACATATGCGTTTGCTCAACGTTTCTAAAAATCTTTCACTTGTTTGAGCAACTCCAGCCCTGAGGAAAATCTTGATGTCTTGGAGAAGCAGAAAATAGGAACAGGAGGAGAGTTAATGCTTTATTACATTTTCTTTGGGGATATTTCACTACGCCTGGTTTTTACTTAAGAAGAATATCACGCAAATTCTATTCATACACACTTTAGTCGCTCCGAGTCGTTATTTTTTCCTGGTGAAAATCAAAAGCTGTCCTGAAGGCCCCTATCTCGTACCTTACAAAGAGCCTCTATTCCTCCTTTCTCTTTAACGTAGTATCCTCACCGTGTGTGTGTGTGTGTGTGTGCATGTATCTATTCTACCTATAGATACATACATACTTGATGCTGCACTGGTTAGGGAAAAATTTCTCGGAGAGATACGGCCGGGTTCCATCACGTAATTGCACGTATTATACCATTTATGAGAAGCGAAAACGTTGGAGCGGGCTAAAAACTGTTTTCTTTAGGCTTTCTTCAAAAAACCTCCGACGATGATTCTAACTATGAAAGCTTGCCTTCTCACCCTCTGGCAATCCTAGCATTAGGGAACTTTCGTCCGCTCTCTCGTGTGTCTCAAGGAGTAGATAATGTTTCTAAATGAAGGAACTACACTCAACATTCCTACTTTTTCCAAACCTTCCCTGCATAAAATAATTCCAGGGAATAATGTAACTTCATAATCCTGCTGAATACAGATAATAGTGCTTTAATGTGTAACTCCTCACAGTGGCTCAACCTGACCACAGAAGGATTAGGGCCTTTAAAGTTAGATACAGGACAGTGCACAATTCTCATTTAATGGAAGGCTTCCTCCAGCCCGGACTCCGAAGCTCGTGATGTATTTTCGGAGATGAGTGACAAAATGAGACTATTAAAGGAACGTGAACCTAATGTAATAAATAATGCTAAACAATCATTTTTATGCAGAGTACATGGTCTGCTCGTAAGTAATAAAAGGTGGATTTTCCAGCGTCCTCCTTCAACTTCGAGGAATTCTATAACGACTACTTGTAGGAATTTCATTTCCTCCTCCTCCCATTTCAAATAGCTCATTTATTCATGAGGGATTCGGGATGCTGGTATTTTCCTAAAAATTGATTTCACCTTCCAACTTCTCGTCTAATCTCCGTCATTCACTGCCCTGCATGCTTAACACAAATAGCTATCGGGTGTGAGGCAGAATTAAAAAGAATTTGAGGAAGGTTCAAAGCCCGGATCATGGCATCACCCATTATAAATTTATCCTTGGTCAATTTAATTAATTTCAAGTATCCTCCGCTGCTCTAATTTCAGACTTTTAAAGTACACTTGAGAAATTAAAATGGAACGGAGGAGCTGTAATCGCCATATATGTAAATACATTTACAAACATTTCCCAACCAGATGCTTCCCCAAAATTTAAAGCATACAATTTTTTCAATGATTTACATTTTAATGGAAAGTAGGAATAGAGTACTACTTTATTGTTCCTTCCCAGCCCGAAAAAAAAATCTAGCCTACAGGAGCAGTTATGAATCCGAGCGGAGGGAACTGATTGAATAAAATAAGAATAAGAATAAGTTAGAAAGTATGAAGATGGCCTAGCCCAGGGAAGAGATTGGAATTCATGACATTAGATTGACTTGCTAGGACTGCTAGGGAATCCTCGCGGTCTCATCCCACTGTTTGAGAGCGATGTACTTAAGGGAATACAAAGATGAGCTTAGCACGACAACCCATTGATAGTCATTAGTAAGGATTAAATGATTATCTGACTTACCGTTTCAAAGACAAGAGAAAATAAGCTGAGGAAAAAACGGCAGCGTGAGCATTACTAATTGAAGCAAACTACCAGTGTATTAGGTTTTAATGAATACTCCCGCCATAATGAATCCTAACTGAAACACTACTGTAAGCAAAAGTGAGGGTACACTTTTTGGATCCAAGATCCCAAACATTCCCTTCCTTCTCTACCCTCAGCTCCGATTGTAGCAGGAAGTTACAAAAGCACTGGCGGGATTGAGCATAAGGTTAAATTGATGTAATACATTAGATACATCTATAATTTCAGCCTACGTAGATTTCAGTGGGTTCCTACTGGATCCAGTTACATGAAGATGCATACAGACCCTATGTGCACGGGCCAAAGGACGAAAATCCTTAATGGTTTTTATGGTAGAGCTTAATAGTCCCAGTTATGTCGTCTACTGGCGATCCACACTTGGAAGTTGAGATTTTCCCATGAGCCATGTAGGCGAGCGAAGAAAGACAAGAGAGACTTTTGTTGCAGTTCAATATTCACTGTCTTCTGTGATCTACCCATAGTCTTTCATCCCCTTTCATTCTTTCTCTTTCTGTCTCTCTCTCTCTCTTTCTCCCTCTCTCTCTCTCTATTCGATTTAGTTCTTGTATCACATTATTGAACTTTTCTGTTTTATTCCTTCTGCACTGCCAGTCAAGGCTTTTTATTCTTCTCTTTCCATTCTTCCTATGCAGACTGGTCTACAGCATGATTTACATTACTGACGCAACCAAGGGCGTATCTAGAAACATTTCCGAGATGAGAATTCGAAGTTCATTCCCTCACAATGCTTGGCCTTTCTTTTTCCCTGATCCTACTAAATAGCTCAAGCTAACCTACTGGTAGACTTAAAATAATCCAGTTCCGTTACTTGAATGGTGCACCAGCCATTTCCAAGTGGAATTGATTGTTTTAATTTTTTTTCCTCCGAGGGTCACGTTTCCATTCTGTACCCCTCCCTGTGCAGTACGCCCTTGATAACCCATAATAACACTTTTGACTTCAAATGCTTGAGAGAGAGAGAGAGAGAGAGAGAGAAAAAAAAATCATCAGTTTTACTTCTCCCGCGATTCTTACCCACTAGCCAAAGTATGGGATGACGGGGAGGAAGATCCTGAATGTTAAGCTATTTCGAAAATAGCTCACGCATCTTAAACTTTTTTCCCATATGCTCTTCAATATAGACACACACACACACACACATATATGTATAGAAGTAGTAACTAGGGGGACCATCGAATTGTGAAGAAATTGTTGAACCTAAATTCTCACATCGTTTCAGTTCTACTTTCCAATGCATACACACTCTACCTTCAAAGTTTCCACACTGGATGTAGATTCATTCAAAAGTGTGCAGTACCACCTCGGTTTTTATAAGCTTAATTCTCTTCACTTTTCTTTCCACTCTAACTTTCCCAGTATGGTAAACTTGTCAAACAGCTTTTTCTGATTTTGTTACACTGACAATGAAATGGCTCGCAGCTTTTATGTACAGAAGGTTGGATCGATTCAGCACCTACGTACATGTTATCGTACGTATGATATTGCCACGGGTCCTTACTCACGTTAGGTATTTGTGTAGAATTACATCCAGGGTGCAGGTATATCAAATGAGTTTAGACACTTGGAGCTACTAGGTCTCTAGAATTACCTCTACAGATTTCGCATAGTTACACACCATACATGTGATTACCTACAGATATAATTACTATTATTAGGGAAAAGGATCAGATAGCCATAGAAACCATTACATAGAGCTTCCGCTGAATGGAAACTTTAACTTGTAATTAAGTTTATGAATGCACCCAACGTGTTTACATTTTCATTTCGTCCCCCCCTCGTCCGTACCCATGAATAAAGTCTGAGTTTAAAGAGACATCAGATATCAGGAGCAGGGATAAAAGTATAGTTCTGCACTGTCTCTGCCATTCTAGTCTCGACATAACCATATAGGGAAGAGGTATGTGTAGATGAAGCAAAATCGATACCCTCACTACTACTGAATCGTTAAAAATCTTGGGAAATGGTTTCGCCAACTTTGTTACTCTCAAAAGATACTTGAACATTTGCCAATCAACTTTATTACAGCTTTTATAATGCAAGATGAAGCCACAGACGAAAGGGAGAACCATTGTAATTACCCTTTAAGGTCTAACTCCTTCCAAGCCAGTAAATATATCTGACCTTACGTTCCAGCGAGCTGAACTGCTACTGTACATATAGAAACATACTCCGTGCAATATCAACTTGACTGGAACTCCACCCGAAACTCCCAACCACAGGAGCAACTGTTTGTGTTAAATATACTAACTTGCACCCGTCGGTTGTTGGTTTGGAGCGTGTGGGTGGAAACCATATCATGTGAAAGGTTCACTGGTAATTATTAATAATGTTGGAGATGTGGAATGCTGGGAACAACGGAAGAGGAACAAGTTATCATGCAAGTATTTATACGGGGAAAAGGACTCCAGTGAGAGTTCCTCATCTGGACGGAGAGTTTCCTTAAAGAATTGGAAGCAGGCGTAAGCATTGGGAGAGGAGATAGTACAACAGGGGAAAGAAAGAGTGCAGGATAAAGTCGTACGAGGAGGCTCAAGTGAAGAAAGTTTTGGTAGTGCTCGAGAGATAAACTTCCTCGTCGACCAGGGACACCTAAGTTAAATTCACGTAGACTTTGCTTGGCTTTGTTCTCACTACATTTGCTATTATTTTATGAGATCTGTAAAGACGTAAAAGTTTGAATGGAACTTGGACTGTTTTGCTCCCTTTTATCTTCAACATGTTTAAGGAGGCCCCTGAAACACAACTCTAGGTAAAAAAGCATGAGGGGAGCAAATGAAAAAAAATTAACTAGTTTCCTTGGAAGGAGAAAAAAATAATGTGACTTTTACTGGATCTAATGCTTCCATATTATTGATACAACAACAAGAAATACTTTAGGGAATACTAGGGACTACATCAACTCAAAGTCATTCAGTGAGCAATAGGAGCTGAGAACAAACACACACACATACATATGTACACACACATACACACAAATACACACACACACACACACAAACTGCGTTGGGAAAGAGATGCAGGGAAATGTAAGTACTCTCTGCACTGGAACACAAGGCAATCCGAGAAAAACGAAGAAGCACACAAGAGAACAATTTTTTGCTGCGAGAGGTAGCAGACGCCTGTTGTTAGTGGATATACATATGTATATATTTTTACCCGTATGACTTCAGGACAAGCGTAGTGGGGGGACCCACAGCTAGTTTCCAGCATACTTCCCTCTGGCTGAAGTGAGGCCATACCAAAGTCCGCAACTTTAATATTATTCTTCTCGTCAAGTAGTAAGTTCTCAGGTTTCAGATCACGATGGCTACGAGACACAAATAACAATATTTAGTATGCTGCCTTTTCTCCAACTCACAATTAATACAACTTTTCCTCATGTATCTGTAGACCCTCATTTGCTCCAACAATGAATCCCTCCCATATAATTACATATCTGGAATGAAGAAGCAAAATCAACCCCTTTCCTTCTCTACAAATAAAATCAGGGAAAAAAGGAACTACAAATACATAAATTTTTCAAAGAAAATACAGCTCATTCTTCTTTTAAGGATGTAACAAAGTCCTCATTTGGTTCTGGGTCTGAAACTTCCATAGATCATTTTGCTTCTTCACCAACCCTACAGATATATTCCTGGGAGTCCACACATGAGATGAGGAGCATGTAACTAGTATTGATTTTAATTTGTCTCCCTCCTTGTTTGTGCCTACTGAACATTTGCAAGGAGCTCAACCAAAATATGTAATTACTTTGACTTTTACAATATCTGGATGTACAATGCTGGAGATATTAAAAATGGATTGTAGGGCAAGTGAAGTGTTTGTATGACTCTACGAATGTATTATGTAGTTGCGTGGATGCGGAGCTCTATGCATGTTTATATTAGTAAATGATGTATGTGATTACTAGCACGGCTCATTCAGGAATTATCAGACATGGGAGATGAGAGTGGAGCTGTGAAGGGTGGTGTAGGTAAACTATAGAGTGGATTTTCTCCCTCCCCCCTTCTCCCTCCATAACCTACATATGTATCTATCTACGTATGTATGTATATCCTAGCCCGTACGCAATGGTGATTTCATTCATAAATTCTACACTCCACGGCACTATTGTGAGGGCTGCTGACTGTGTAAACTGACAGAATCGCAAGTTGTTGTCAAAGTCAAAGATTTGATCTTACTACAATATTTGCAATGCTCTACATGGCAACAAATAAAAAATAATTACAAAGATATATACTCATGTCCTACTTGGACTCTCCTCCAGAGTCGTCCAGAGAGAATGATTATATCCTCAGATCCCCATTCGTTACACATGTTGCCTTGCTCTTATTTCCCTTTTAATGGCCGACTCTACTTTGAATTCGCTCAGCATTAAACTTCACGAATTAATTTCTTGTAGATCTGAGTCCTAACGGGGGAACGTAACTTTATAAAAAGATACTACTTGAGCTGAAATAGAAAGTGTGTTGAATGCCAAGTAATTTCAAGAGAACAAGCACAACAGTCCAGTAAATGTATTTCCTTTGACTGACTGAGTAGAACTGATTCCCGTCGAGCGACATTTATAACACATCAAATAATTATTACATCCGTACGCTGGGCTAGGAGTATATACTGAAAATCTATAGAATTTAAATGCTAGTCGGGGAATAAAAACCCTTATATAGTGACGGAGACGGACGTATATTTAGGACACCCATGTTGGGGAAAAAAATGTCATTCTTTCTTGCAGTTTGATAAATCAATTTAGGAGGAAAGCTTTCCAGGAGACTTGTCTTCTATTGCTATATCCGTACTCCCCAATCGATGTTAAGTGGAGTGATGCTAAAGAGATCCAGAGATCAAGCTGATGTTCTCGTACTTTCCTCCTTGGTAATCGTATCTATGCCATAGTCTCTGTCTCTATCCGAGTCATTTTGTTCAACACAAAAAAAAATGGTGACATACCGTGAAACCTCTGCTAGGCATCCCTCCACCCAAACTCTGATAATGTCACAGTTCAAGTTCTTACGAATCGATAAGATTTGTTGGGAAACATACAATGATCGTCAGGATTACAGATTATAATAATAACTTTCTCTGAGTTAATTTGATAATTTGTATCTCATGGTAGATAATCAGTTTTGGATACATTCCGATATTAGTATCAGCAAAGCCTTTCCTTTTGCAATTAAGGCCAACACGGTTGTCAAGGTCCTATTATTATTATCTTATTATCATTATATCCCTACACCTGGCATGTAATGAGGGTAGTTATAATAATAATTAATATTGTTTTAATCCAACATACATATCTACCTATCAAATAATTTTATTACAGAAATGAGGGCTACTACATTCTGTAGATTCACTCGAACCGAGTTGAGATTCTTTTCGAAAAGGGTCTCTGTCGATGTACTAGAATTATTTCTAAGGGTACGGTTACTATATGTAGGTTTGACGGTATTTTCTATAACTTATAGTCATGTTGGGCGTTTGTAGTGATACAAACTCAGAACTTCTGTATTAAATGATTTATTCATGCTCAGGGTACACATTCAGATCTCCTAAGAGGTTACTAGTAGTAAACTCGTATTTTCATCTATAGCAGCTCTAGCTTCTAGTCTCAACTGTGTATTTGGAAATGGTCCATGAAAATACGCATTTATGAAGCTAACGAACGAGCACTTTTATAATAGCTATGAAAATATGCTGTGTTAGTACCATTTAACAAGGATTGTGCATATACATATGAGTGACCTTATATTTAGATATAGACACATATACATACATATTGACTGAATCTGCAAAACACCCTTTTTCCTTGGATGAAAAATACTGAACTAGGAAATCCTGGTGTTTTAAAATTCATCCAATAGAAATAGTAGATTGTGTAGTTATAAGTATTAAAACCTACCATATGGAATGACTATGGCAGAAATCAAGGGCAGAAATGATTTGTCGGAAGAAACGCCGAGCTTCTTTGGGTGTTAGTCGACCCTTTTTCACCAGATAGTCGAACAATTCACCGCCAGAGACATGCTCGAGGATTAAGTACCTGTAAAAAAAAATCATCCCCAATTTTGAACCAACATTTAAACCAATACAACTGCATCAGTCTGCAATCAAGGGACAGGCCTTGAAGGAAAGCTATTTTTCATCATCCATAAATAGGGAGTTTAGAATCTCCTGTAGATATTTCTGACAGGGGAAGAAGAAATCACGGGAATGCAATATTATGTATCAATATTTGAACTACTTCATTATTAACCTCAATTTATTGCATGTCTTTTTAAATGGAGGTTTCAACAGAAAAAAAAACCACTGAAAAATATCCAACCTACTAAACGACAAATCTTGCTGAATGCTACGGCAGTGGTCCATTACGTAATAAATTATATATGATGCTATCAGGGACAAAATATTTCCAAGAAATATGAAATCCCATTTGAATCCACAAGTAAGTCTAGTTTAGAGACCTGCTCTAGAATATAGTTCTGGGATATAAATTCCTACAGACCAGGGACAGCGTTGTATCAGACACAAGCATAACTCACGATTAGCCAGTGATTTGTTGCTATGTAAAGAGATTCCAAATAGCATCCCCTGTCATATCTATTCTCCACTGATGGTGAGCTAAAGCATCTTCTTTATGGGGTTTGTTGGACAATATACTTACAAATTTTTCACTTCAACTCCAATTTTATGCACACAACTCAGAATTTGAGGATTTCCTCGAGTTCATTTACCCAGAAAAAATGGGTTATTACATCCCTATCATATCTCCATCAGTGAGTTATCACGTTCTCAATGTACAACATGGGACTCAAAAAAGAAATTGATCTCATATCTCTTTCAGAAATTAATTGAAGACTCTTCCCCATCTTCAAATGTAATATTTTTTTCCTGCACACTTTTGGAAATCTCTTTAAAAATTAATTGGCTTTTGGATCAAACTCCCGGCAATAATCACGTATTTATGGAGGAACTAAACCGATTAGTACTATCAGCCCTGACCTGACCTGAGTCAATGACGAACACCCCTAAGGAAGTGTCTTACTTAAGGACTACATATTATAAGTAATTGGGAAGAGATACTTACAAATATTTTTTATTTTCATAGACGTCATACAGGCCCAGGACGTGGGGATGTTCAATAAGCTTCATGATGGCAATCTCCCTCTCCACCTGTAATCCAAAGACAGGACCGCGGATTGGTATTTCAAAAGAAGAGGTAAAAAGAAGGTAGTTCTCGGAGTATCTATACACACATGGCGACATGGCTCTAATTCCAGCTCCCAGCTTTCATTCCAGCACCGGTAAATAATTTAGGATTTAAAATTGATTCACCTTCTCAATTCTCAACAGGAGAAATCTCCCCTGAAAGGAACCTCACACACACACACGAGGTCCCTACAATAAATCCTTTAAAACTCTCCTAAAAGCTGTTCCTCCCAGACGGAGCTCAACCCTCGAGTCAAACTTTTTTTTTCAGCAAACTTCCTCTCATTTTGGATTATAATGACTTTCGCAGCATAAAACCGAGACTTGAACAATCAACTTTCCTCAAGACCTACTTTCCAAACATAGAATAGTAGTCTCGTATTTATCCTCCCGATTATGCTAAGAAGTTGAGCTGAAAGAAATCTGACTCGAGCCGTTGTCCTTGGATGGGATTGAGCCATATATAAACTACAGCCGTATAAAGTAAGGCAAGCTGGGTGAGAATTCTCAAAGTTAAAACAAATGCTTGCCTTCATAGTCTGCCAAATGAGACTTAATAAATTAACGGATTCTCAGTCTCACATTGCTTTTAATTCTCACCTGCCAAACTCCCCCTCCCCCCCTCCCTTCTCATTCAGATAATCATTTTTTGAAAATTGTAGGAGCTTCTGTTAAAGATCTGTAAACATTTGTATGCGGCTCCTCTATTTTCCGACTCATTTGAATCACATCTTTTGTTTTTCATGTAATTCCAGTACTACTATGACTTGGACCATTTTAATTACCAAGTTTTTCTTTTCATTTTAGCAGCCAACCTCTGAGGCCAGTGGGAGTAAGCTGGTATGTATTCATCTGTGAAGGAACACAAGCTTACACAAAATTGCAATTCTATGAGGGAAATCTCAAAGGGAAGTTGCTCTTTGGCGTTGATCTCAATTATAGCGGAACTGCATTAATCTCACTGATAGACCTCTTGTAAATTAAATTAAGTTAATGGCATTACTTAGATACAGGAGTGTTCCTTGGGATGGAAGAAATATAGATATGTATGTCATGTGTATATAGAGATCCGTACTTGGGAGCAAACATGTAGATATAATTAAATGTAAGAAATTTAATGACTAAGAAATACCTTCATAAGTACGGACTCGCTTAATTTTTCCCGGTTGATAATTTTAATGGCCACCTTCTTTCCCGTCACGCAATGAACGCCCAGCTTTACTAGTCCTGAAAGGAGAGAAAATAAATTGCACAACTTAACTCCCTTCACATGAGACTCCCGCAACGGGAGTTCTGTTCCTGCTTTCGTGCGGTAATTATTACATTTCTCTGGAATTCCACCAAGGGAGGACATGATTTTAAGATAATAATTATTGCAAGACTCTTCAGGAATAACAAATCCCATCGTGGAGTTTTTAAAGGTTATTTTCTCAATGCAATTCAGTTTTCAAGGTTTTCCTATAATCCATAAGTGCAACGTGCTCGGAAATGTCAGAAGCAATTGTTTACTTCCATTCAGCCGAGTTCAATTTATACAAAAGGATTTCAAAATATAACAATTTATTAATAGGGGTAGGAAGTAATAAGTAGGATTTGAATGTCATTGTTTCTGCCAGTCCTAACGGGCAGAGTTATTCCTTTCCTCACTTTGTATTTTTCCCTTTCGTGGAGTATTTTCGTACTGACAAAAAACAATTCACTGCATGTAAATAATTTAAAGGTCTAGTATATCTACCAAAATACATGGAAATTATATTGCCAATACAATCATTTCATTTCCCACAGTGTTGTGTGCACAGACCTTCCACTTTGTTTTCCGGCTGTATTTAATGTCATACATACATACATATGTATAATTATATAAAAAGTTTCTCGAAGATTTTTCCTCCTTGACAATAGTATCCACACACGAGGTTAAAAAACATGTGAATTAGCATTAGCAGAGTAATGACTAGTAAGTGTATCTACTTATTCTGAGAAACCTACGGATCCAACTGGATACAGTTCCCCAATTACGGAGAGGATCGTAGTACGGTCGGAAAATTAATAGAACTTTTCGAATCAATCGTAATAACCTCTCAAGAAATTTCGCTCTTCGTAATGACCAGATCTAAGGACAAATCTGACCCGCCTTGGACCACCATTGACTCTTGGCTGTTGTTTGCAATGGTCTATTTGTGGAACAGCAGGGATTCTTCCAGGGGTAAGCACAGAAGCGTACATACCCCAAGTGATCAATAACTATGTATCTGCATTGAGGGTAGTTTTTTTTGTTGACATTTTTGAGTATCTACACTTGGGTCATGGAGATAACCACACTCGTACCATTTCCGAGATGCTGTGAAACCGTTTCTTTTAATGTTTACAGTCCTTTTGCTTGGAACAAGCCTTTTAGTATGTACATAAATACTTTTATATTATATATAATTACATACGTAGAAAATCTTGCTATTGTATTTAAGTATATTTTCTTCGCTTATACCAACTAACAATTAGTCCTGCTCACTTGAGCGTATAAAAAAAACTCTACAGAAAACAGAAGTGTACAGTGGAATCGAAGAGTGAAAGAGACGGGGGAAATATTCCATCTCTTTCAAGATGCCTTCCCACTTGATTATTTACTGTATTTGAACTGGAACGTAGGATGAAGAGGCAGGTGCGTGTGTCTGTGGACGACCTCCTCCTAAGAGACTTTCTACAAGGTGAAAGTTGTTAAGATGCCTCCTGGCTTCAACGTTATGGTTGACTTGTTTTCTCCTTAAATAGCAAGTCTCCCTTAATACGAGGATTTTTTCCCCCCATTTTCCTTTGACCAAACTTACTGCCTTGAGGAAAAACTTTGGGACACCCGAAGGCCCGCGTGAGAAAATTTACATTTGTACAGACATAAAATATTCCAAAAAAATTTTCGGAGGAAAAAGCTAGAGATTACAATCTGTGCAGGGTGGTTTTACTGCCGTTGCGTTAGTTCAAAACTTACTTTTAATCTCCCTTTAAATAGAATATCTAAACTTGAAGTAATACAAAAATTCCCATTTGCATTTCCTGAAGGCTAAGTTGTTCCATCAGAAAAATCTGCAGTTTTCTCCAAGAAATTTAATTAATTATTCATAGATAATTTCAAGAGTGTCAGCATTTTTTTTTTGGAGAACTCATTTTACGCCATTGCACATTCAGCATCAAAACTGTCTCATAATATTTTCTTATCGGGATGACGCCCTCAATATTGTGAGCTACAAAATTTTATGTTGTTTCATTTTATGGTCATTCAATAGATATATGTAAGTCTGAATTTGTATTCTAACCACCCTACGGACGGATCAGTAGAGTGCAGGATGTTCACATGGAAAACCAAATGCAATGTACATAGTTTCACTTTGGACTTAATTCCAGGAGGAATGTTGGAATAATTGGCAAGTGCCGACTGTGAGGATAATGGAGTTGGGATGAAAATTCTGTCATTACCTGTTTGGCCCTTCCCTAAGGTTTTTTCAAGTCGGTAAGGGCCGACGTACTGAAGATGATCCACGTGAGTGTCTTTCTGCATCCTCCCTTATTTTGGACTGGTGAGGCTGCTTCAAGCCGAACAATTGACGATGAGATTATGATGTGGCCATGGTTTTGCGAACGGGATAGATATTTAAGGGGTAAGAGTCATGTTGCTATCCCGTGGCAATGCCAACTGAGGCATCCAGGTTTCTCGCTAGAATGAACAGTTGATTTACGGAAGTTGACACGTTACGTGTTTGGAACAGGGACTATTCTCACTTTTAGGCTAATAACAACAAGGCCGTCATGGAAAAATCTTAGCGTTACAATCTGTCACTCTACACGTGATCTTGGAAAAATTTCCCATTGGCTCAAACTCCAACTAGTCCAACCTGGAAATATGAAGACAGATTTAGTAGAAATAATTTTCAAAGACATAAATACATACATACACATACACGTTATTTAATTACCATCCTCCAAATACACTCCCACAACTCCCACCATCATTCAGATTGTCTCATTTTGTGAGAAAAAAAAATTATGCGGACATTAGAATTACTATTGTGCCCGTACTATGCTCAACTATAGATTCTCATCTCGAGCATGGAAGACACGTAAATGAATATTTATTAGTGCTTCGTCTCTACACTGTATATATTACACCCATACGCTGGTATTGTGTTCACCATTACTTAAGAAACTCTTTTGTAGTGTAATAAGAAATCCAAAACCAAGGAGGAACCCGAGGATGTTAGAATTTCACGCTCTCGGTCTCAAGACAAAATGTTATTTTACACTTTTTACTCTAATTTCCCGAGCAGAAATACAATAGTGACTCCCAAGCTTGGAAGAATCCCCCACATTAGAACTTCAGTAACTTCCGATTCATTCCCAAAACTTTTCCTCTATCCTCGTCGAAAGGAGTGTACAAACAAACTTGGTAAGTAAATAATTGCTCCTGGAGTTGTGTACAATTTACTTGTGTCGGACATTATTGCATGCCTTATCAAAGACGTAACAGAAGTGTCAAAACGTTCAATTTTTCTATTATCATGTGAATCCCATCACATGAAAGTTTTCATTCGTTTTACATGATCCTCATTTATCCCCTCTTATTGCATGTGACACGTTCAAGGTAGCTTTTAGGGTACAATAAAAGAATGCAATAAATAGAATAAAATATCCATTGATACTTATTTATCACCAGGAATCACGCCAAGAGGAGCAATACATTGAAGCACTTCGAAGTTAAAAAGTCTAATTAGCAAGCCTCACCTATGATTTTTAAGAGCTGAGCTGAGCGGAGCTGAGCTTTGTATTTGAAAGCACAGTAGTAGTAGCTACTAGAACATTTTTGCAGGAGGATTTTTTTTTATCCTTAATTTTTAAACGTAATACTTCTAACAGAAGAGAAATTAAAAATTATGGAAGCCCATACTAGCCTCATTTGTAGCTAATTGTTTTTATTAGTATTATGTATTAAATGTTTATTCAAATGTAAGTGCACTGTTGGAGAGGAGCATGACTAATTCTTTATTATTGTAAACAACATAAAAAATGGAAGTTTTACAACCTCTAGAACAATGCCTCTGTATCCAAACATATCAGTTCAGGGGGAAGGATGAATGACAGAACTCAATAGTACTTACTTTGGTTCCGAGTTAGTGTTAAATCCGAGTTATCTTGGCATTTGATGAGTGACCAGAAGCCTGGAAATTCAGTGAAAGAGTGAGTGAGTGCGAGCGGTGGTGGTGGTAGTAATTGTGGTTTGATATCAGGTCAGTTCTGAAATTTCGATGCTGAAAAAATATACATAATTACAGTTATTAGTACGGCCGGCGTTATTTTGGATTGACGTCTTTGACATGCCACTGGGTATGTATAAATCCACACGTAACTTTCAGCAAAATCTCAACATTATTGTTGCAAATAGGACTTGAATGAACTAGTAATTATTTGTATTTGGCAAAACGTAAGAGAACAAAATTATTTATATTCTTATTTATTTTTTTTTTGGGGAAATTTTAAATTTTCTAAATGTTTCTCTTGAAAAAGTAAACTCCGTTTGGAACGAGTGGTATGGTTCACTATAATTCACGACTAGGAGGATTCCTCCTCCAAGAACACACACATACGTGGAGCGTAACACTTGATTCTTAATGTGAACTGAATTTTGAGTGCTGACACAGACACATTGTATTTTTTGAAAAACCAGACGTCTTCGGAAATGTAATGATAGTGGGAAAAGTGAGGCTAGTTGAGGGATTCCTTGAAGATTGGGTCAATGTAGTAATCACAAGAGGAGTTTGACTTGAATTAAATAAGATGACAGGAATGACGACAGAGGAAAAGCAAAATCGGGGTCTCCATATTTTCTCCCGATATCTAGTGATTTCTCCTGCATCATTGCCTGGACTTGAGTTGTTTCTTTCCTCTACCACCATTCCATCTACTTGGCTCTTAACATTCCTTCCAGTCGCTTTTCACCAGGCGCACCTCGACTCACTTTTCCAGCACACTCAAACATGCATACACACTCGGAGTTCCATGCTCGCTCTCTCTCTCTCTCTCTTACCCTGCATTAAATCTCATGCGGGTGCATACCGCTGCTACGTATGGGAACTGGAGTCGGTCCCCTCGAAAACCCGTTTCCACAGCCCCAGCTCCTCGTTTGAACACGCAGATCCGACACGCCTTTATCGATTATTATCCTCCGGACGACTGCAATACTCTCACCGACTCTCCAGCTTAAAGGACTTATCAAAATGGTTACAGTCATGGAGCACTTTATTGATAACTTGTACTCTGTCACATCACATCAGCCCTTAAAATTCAGACAGATTTCTCGTTTGAGTCCGCTCCCGTAAATTTTTGTTGCTATTTACTTTCTCAACCCCGCACATACAGTATATGGAACATACAAATTATCCCAAGTCCTCTGCATTAATTTCCATTGTCTCTTTGCCAAAAACCATTAGTTACATATATATGTAGGTGTGAAAGAATCATTAGAGGATTTTGTTCCGCAAATGTAATTACCTGTGTGGTACACGGAGCCCCGAGATTCTCGAAAGTAATCAAGGAGTCGTTTCCGAATCCAACTAACTTTCAAGGTCACATGCTTCCATCTGGATACGGGAAAAGGAAAAGTCTCCTTCACAGCTTTATGAATGAAGAGACTTTTAGTCCTCCCAATAATGACAAGTTTTTCCAGGGAAAGACCAAGGACTGCCAGAACTTACCATCATAATACCGTGACAAATGGTAATGGAATTCATCGTCCCATGAAAAGATCCAAAAGCTACGCTTCATAGTTAACGACAATTACTACTGTGATGAATATGATTGATTTTAATATTTTCCCCACAAAACAGACGCAAAAGGTTATGCAACAAATTATTTCGTCCCCTGTGGCCAAGAAATAATGAATTAGGATTTTTGTCCCAACTGCTGTTGACTCCAAGCTAAAAATGCACTCATTGCGAAAGCTTTAATTGCAGGCTTGTTCGGAGCAGAAAATTACGTAGGTTGGTTTTTTTTTTAATACAAAAATTACAAGGGGAGATCCTTTCTGGTGGCAGCCGAAGTAATTTGGATTTTCTGTAGAACTGTTGAGGCTCGTCTTGTCGTTAATTGGCAAATCACGCTCTTCAGTATCCAATTTGCAGCATTATTTATGATTGCTTGCAAGAATTTGCTATGTGGTTTGCCTTTTATAATACTATTTACGCATTCATTGAGGGAGGTGTGCTGGGCGAGAGATGAATAGTAATGTTTGGTATATTGCATGATCAATGTGCGTATATATGAATTTATTTTCATTGATAACACTTTGGTTTACACATAAACCCAGGAGTTGAAGCAAATGATGCTTCTGTAAGTACGGGCCTTATATTTCATTGTAGAGTATGACAAGAAACACTTATTGGTGGGTCGTATATTTGATATTTTGGTTTTGTAGAGATTATGATTTCATGCATATTACGTATAAAGTTCCGTTTGAGCACATAAAATCCCTATGAAACTGTATCATATAAAGTTTATGTGGGGAATACATACGAACTAATCGTTGGGTCTGGTATATACAGAAGATACACAAAAGCCCAGATATATAAGTATGGGCCGTACAGACCCAAATTACAAACTTACAATCTAATACAAGGTTGATTCCTCAAATAAAACAACACCAACGTGCGCTCCTGATTAACTATAAAACTTGGTTACGATTGCCGTTACTCTTCAAGCATTTATGCTCGTTATGCTCACCCATTCAAAACTTATGCCCAACTCCGTTCAACTCTTTGATGCGATGGTTTACTTCAAGAGGGAACATACTGTGCACATCATTATTGTTCCACATGTGTTGGTCGGGAATGTGAGGTATTCTACATGTAAATACAAAAGGATCTCTGTAGGCTCAACACACACGCACCAGAAAAGAAACACTTTCATTACCTCTCAGAATCCTCCTAATTAATTATTTACCCACACCTCCATACACCTGAACAGGGGAGACGTAGTCAATGTGCGTGTAATGATTTATTGACTGGTCATAAAAGTCTTGAAACGAATTAGGCAAAATGCAGATTCTCATAGTTACTCGGAACTATAATAACATAACTTAATGTACTCTTACAGAAGATGCTGAAGATTGCGAGCACGTCGGAATAATTTACATTTCTAGCAATTACCCTCACTTCTCTGCTCTCGGTACGCCTTCAAAAGGAATACCTTATTTTGGCAAGTACTCACATGAGGAGAGGAGCTTTTCCTTCCTTACGTAATTCTAATGGAGCATATATGTACATACCATTTGAAGAGTCCTGGTCGTGAATTACTTGAAATAATGAATTTTCTGCAGTCATTGCCATTTACCATGTGTGATTTCGTTACTAAATTTAGTGACTTCTTCGTGCATCCATTTTAATTCGTCCCTTGCAACTAGACCCAGCAGAGACAGCAGTAAATGACAGTATATTTAAATAGACACATGCAAAATCTCTAGTAGTAAAATGAAGCATCCGTTGAAGATAGTTTTGGCATTGTGAAAATGCAAGTTCGTGTAGAAAAGTTTCCACACAAACCGTAAAGATACAATTGGTTTTATTAACTTTCGGACACATTTCACTTTATTTTATACTTCAAAGCATTGCTGCTCCTATCCATTTAGAAACTATGAGCAGTTAAGAATTTATAAGTTCGTGCCCCCAATTTAGAATTAGCATAAACAGGGAGCACTTTCGGGAAAGAAAGTGACTCCGCTCAGGAATGAAGTAGATTTCTCGAAATAAGCACCTAATAGGCCCAGAAGCATCTCAGTACAATTTCAGTCATAATGGGTTTAATTGAACAGTAGATACAAATCAGAGCACGAGCACAGCTAATCGTGGGCATTCCTCATTATGTGTAGGTATTTTAAAAATGCTCACATTAAAACTCTAGATATATGTATTGTTGGCAATTATATGTCTATCTCTTCGCAAGAGGAGGTTCTTCTCTTTCTGATATGATTATAATGTAGTGTAGCTTCAGGAAGTATACCATTAAACATTCTCGCATCTGTATCATTAAAATATACTCAGAAATGTCAAATAATTTGATTTGTTGTAGGAATACTGCAATTGAAACAATCTTGGAAATGTCGTCGCCCGTAATAATTATTTTCAAATGACAAAAAGCTACTTGGGAGAGCCCAACTATTGACAACAATGCTCACTCACTGAGTTGCAAGTGTAAAGACGAGAGATATCATATCTTGAGAAGAAAGTGCTGGAACGGAACAAGAAGATGCGGCTGGGTTGATTGTACATAGTTACTTGGGAAACATTGCAATTCAAGAAATCATTAGTAGGTGAAGTACAGGGAGGTAATTATTACTGAAGTATACGTAGAATATACTTACGCATTGAAATCAAGAGTTCATTGCCAATGAAGAAATTGGAGCGTGGAATGCAGAGTGTATTCTGAAACTTCAATACTTCACAAGTACTTACTCTCATAGTTATACATATCTACAGATGAATACATCCATACAGTAAACTTAAGACAGTAGTAAGCAAAGCATGAGGCTTCGGTACTCATAAAATAATCATCTGAAAGACTTGCCTTTGATTTTCTTGGAAGCATGTCGTTGCGGCCACTTTGTCTGAAAGTAGATTTCTAATTTTATTTCCTGTCAGCAAAACTTCTCCAAAGAAATTCTCCTTCATATTGTCTTCCTCTTTCAATTACATGGTATATAATATGTATGTATGTACACTGTTCATGTCAGAAGTAGAGCCGAGCCGTCAAGTTAAGTTTTGAGTTCTTGTATTATTGTCGTTTAAGCGCAAATTCGGTCATTGTATGTAGTCGCAGGCATAAATCATCTAGTTCGGTTCAAATTCAATACTTCATCTTCCCCGTTCACGTCTCAACGTCTGAAAATTGCAAAACTCATCTACAACATCGAAACTAATCTACAGAACTATGACCATAGATTTATTTTCAAGGAAGTATCAAAGCAGAGACTTGATAGGCGTTAAAGAGAAGGGGTTTCCAAAATAATCTGCTTTTATCAAAGTGAAATCCCGAGACTGTGCATGAGCCAACTCAAAGTTGAACAAAGTATTCAGGATCTAGAATCAATTTGTTTATATGTTTTACAACATTGCCTCTCAACTCCCAAGACGAAACCCCCTTTTTTTTTGTCCAACTCGGAAAATGAAAAGTGCCAAAAGTTTAAGTAAGACTTGGTTGGAGTTGTTCCAAAAGATGATATTTCCTTACGAGCGGACAAGCGGAAAACATGAGCTTTTTATGTCCTTCCCGCAATTAACAGTAGATGTACAGCTATAGTTCTTAATTTTGTTGCCATTTATAAAAGAGTGATAATTATCGTGATAATTATAATGCATGACTTGAAATTAATTAGGTTATCATTTTTCAGCCAAGGAGCACACATATATTTTGGAGGATCTTTCAAGAAGGATGAGTGTCATGCTTGTCCATACACATCATCCATACACTTAGTTAGAATTCTATAAATAGCATATATTTGGATTCGAGGAATTAGCGCGCCAAAATATTTATTCTACTTCCACTTCGTACTTTGATCATTTGATCCAACAGCTCAATGAGAATAATACACAAGCACACGGGTACACACACACACAAGCTTGATACTTTTCGCAAGCTAATCACATCTGTTTGTTAATGAGCTGTGGTTGGAGCTGGGAAAAGCTGCCCATTGTCCTGTCAACCAAAAGCGTACTACAATACACTAATTCAAATCCTGAGACTACCCATACTCCGAAAGCTTTTGCGGCTTGATTGAAATAATGGGATCTGAAAAGTTTAAAACAAACAGGGATGAATCATCAGTAATAGCAGACTGCACAGTCCTCCCTCTAATAACTCAAGTTTCTACAGAATTTTTAATGACGCTTTTACAGACCTAGGCACATAGTAATTGCAGTGAACAAAAGGATACCCAAAGGAACGCACATGGGACCCATCCTTCCACTTAAGTATGTATTTACAGACCAGAGTTTGCCCACTTGCAAAACTCACTCAGCCAGGAAAATTTCACTATCTAAAAGTACTGAAACTGAAAAGTGAGAATCATTTGGCGAGCCATTCAAAGGCCAGTGCGAAAGCTTACACGAAATCTTTAACGGGAATCTTATTAGGGCTAATTTTACAGTATCACTATTTATAGCATGGTCATGTTTGGTATTGTCACTCTCAAAGATGATTAAGGTAGAGCAGTGTCAACTTTCGGGAAAGTTATCTCTTCTCGAGTCTCCCTGTATGCAGTCTTAATTGAATAATTATTGTGACGGGGAACCGATCCCCATTCAGTATTGTTTACATTTTGAAATAAGGCATTCTGTTAGAATTAGAATCTTGATCAGATTAATAAACCCTTGGGAGCACCTGACATTGATTTAACAAGTAACGGTGGTTATTGATAGACGACTATTAATACAAAAGAGCTCTTTGACTATTACAGAGTCTCGAAGTTGACGACGAGCAGAGATTCACCTGATAACACACGATTGAGGGGCACCCGTACACGTATCTAAAGGAAACGCGCCACCCAAAAAAAAAAAAGAGTCCTGAGTTTGTTTACTTTCATATGTGCACCAAGTCCCATAAATAATTATGCATATATAGGCCCTCTTAATTAAACAGTGAAGGTTCAAGTTTCCAAGCCATTACCTTTCATTTTCCACAATCATAGTCATCAAAAAAAAAAACTTGAGATATCATCTTGCACTGCTCCTCCATTAGAGTATGGAGAGGTCTTTAGTGAGTAACCTTCTCTTCTCATTTAATAAAATTTTAGTTTCAGAATGATTAATTCGCTTGTAGGTATTTACTTTGATTTTCTGAACACAATAGCCAGCACCTGTAGTGCCGATACTCCTGGGGTTAATACTAAATTTACGGAACAATGGAATGCAAATCTTGAGGTATTTTTATCATTTGGGTGGACAAAAAAAATTATTCCCAGTGACAGTCGCTTCAGCAAGTGCATATGAGCTCAAGTACATACAAAACTAATGTGAGAAAAGACGAAGATGGATATAAGTAGGGACTTGGACGAGTGCATAAACACGGGAGTACTTGAGGCAAAGTTTGCACTCATTGTGTGTGTGTAAACAGGCCCATGTGTGTCAATGCAAAGTGTATCTACTTATGCTCACATATTTATAGCCGTGTACAATTCGAAAGGATAAGACTGGTCATTGGGACGTGAACCCACAGAATTACTCTTCAGTTTCCATTTCAATATACAAGTGCAACTTCTCCTTTCAATTACATATTATCAGCTCAGACAAGAATTACGTGCTCGAAAGGCTTACCACGTAAATTTCACTTGCGAATCAAAGGTAAGTCTGGTGGGACAGAGTGGGGATACTAGTAACACCAAGTTATGCATAGTGCATCCCTTTCTACGTTCCTCATTCCCTGCCTTTTTATAGTTAAAGTAGGAATTTGATGCTCAAGCTCAGCGTACTACTAGTATCTATCTACCTGTATCTTTTTCTATACTCATTGGTAGTTAGGGAACAATCTTATGTATCATTCCTTTGATTGTAAAAGACAAGCTTGTGGTGCATGCAGCCCAGTCCTATTCGACTAGATCTTCTTGTCAGTCTCGGGAGATTCTTTCCAAGCCGCACATGAAGCCCAGCAATTCAAAGAATACAAATATAGCATTACCAATTGAGAAAATTTCACTTGCGCTTACAACACTTTCAGCGCTTAACCTCATCAATCTTAAGTCAATTTACTAACTTAATCCCGCCCGTGCACAACTTTACCAATTGTAATCACGTACAGAGACTTTGTTCATGCAACGAAACATTTCCTTTGAGGAAGTTCCAGTTTTTATCCCTGTGATTTCCCAAGTTTTAACAAAGCGCGAAGAGTCCCCTATTTGCATACAACAGGAGCACAAAAAAAAATTGACAACGTGCTTTTGAATCAAATGTGTCATCAGCCCCGTCTCAGGACTTCCTATACAAGCACATTCTTGTGAAATCAGACAGAGGTGTGGTACCAGAAGGAGTTGTTTGGTAACAGATTTTAAAAATAACTGGGACTGATTTACATGTACGTATACGTGATATGGTATGAGGGATGTAATCTTTTAATTACCTCTTACGTGAAATCAAAACATCATTGTTGATTTTATACTCTTAGTGCGGGAACCTTTTTGAGGAGTGTGAACTCTTTCTACAACATTCCCAGTCGAAAAGTGAACGTTTTGTCGTGGAAGTTGTCCTGTCTTTAAATCAATTTCTGCTATCTGATAATTAATAACCAAAGTCTTGGGAGGACTTCCGCTTGGGCCAGCATCCGTCATAAGGTAATTTAGTTTTACTGTACTCGGATATCTTCCGTATGAGATCCCTCAAAAAGGGTCTGCACTGCAGTCATAGTACATACATACATACATTGGTAAAAGTGTAATTTATTCATACTGCAACATTTGGAAATATTATTAGATTTTATCATCGGACGTACTTTTATTCAAATGACAGTACATCCTGTGATTATGGTACAGGGATTACTATTTTCCTTGCAGTTAGAGGAAGGAATAGTCAAATCAGCGAAACTCTTTTGCCATACCAAATGTAAATGTAGAGCTCGAGCAGAGGGGAATTCAGAGTAAAAGTTTTACCAAAGATCAAAGTGCGGTAGGTCTGGTTATGTCACAAAATTCTCAATGGAACATTTTAGGATGCATAGCGTTTTGTGGCAACATATTACAATGCATATTCTGCGGTGAAAGGTTACAAGTAGCAAATAAGTTTCGTACCATATATAGTACATATTCGTAATTAAGTAGCACTTGTTTGATATTCGGTCCTTGTGTGTTCAGACTAGAGAACTACCTATAATTACTTTATTTACATTTTATACGCATTCCACCACATGTGCAGATATACTGGTTCTGATGCGTTTATATGTGCCGTATTTGTTTTGCATACATAGCCCCAATGTGATCATTTAATTGGTCTTCTGTGATAATTTCAACTCATTAGGGCAAGCAATTACACTCGAAAGAAAAATTAATTTGCATGAGGTACCGTCTAAATTAATTGAATGGGAATTCTCACTGGGTCACTTTCTGCTACAGATCTACACAGGAGACTTACTACGTCAGTATAATTAAATGATTAATACTTTCCAACTAACGCATGTCGGCAGTGCATATGCCGTAACTTTTTGTAGACATACATATATCCCCTATACCACCACAACTTGGTCAATGCTCACGTTTGTGGTTTGCCTAATCAATTGCATCTTAGTTATTCCTTTGTCACAGGTAGTGTAATTCAATCATGTAATTCTTCATTATGAATGTAAATACTGCAATGACAGTCATAATAATAATAGCCACAAGATCCATACAAAATACATGAAACCACAAAAGGACTAATTTAGCTCCTTTTCCTTCCTTTGACGACTGAATAAATGGCTATAATCACTGGTCAATTGACAAATCCGAGTGGATCAAGATAACAGAGGACGCCTACTCTCTAGAGTCATAGTCAAGACTTTCAATGAGCTTATGAATGAATTCTCTGATTAAAAGATTGCTAAATATTTCCCAGCGTCAGACTGTAGACCGCAATTATGAACAAATGGTTGCCTCAAGGGAAGAGGTCATTCTTTTTTTCTAATTTATTTATCTTCATCTACAAACACAAACACTGACTATTGGTAAATTATATTCGAGTAAGTTTTATCACCGTCATTCAGTCCTCTCACACTATTTTCTTTACACAGGAGAAATGATAATTCATTGCATTGGAGCAAAAAAAAAAAATTATACTCCAAACATGTTTATTTGTTTGTTCATAAATGATAGGAACTCTGGTAAATTCTCATGTGGTCATGCCCCTTTGTAATGGAGACCTAGTTCGAACAAAAGCATCACAATTTTAAAAGATACCTCAATTACTAATTGGACAGTCTTACAATTCTAAAATAGTCTCAGTTTTTCAAGTCTTTTTAAACATTCATATTTTCCGTTCCTGGGTCTTCTGTCAGAGTTCTTTTACCTCCCCTTTGAGTGGAAAGCCTCCAATTCTGCTTGGAGACTTCCATTCAGGAAATATGAGGTTAAAATAACAAAGCATTTAATTTATTGCCCCTCTCAGGAGATTAATGCAAAGAGTTGGGAGAAATGCGTCCAGGAGATATGTATCTATATATGAAAGTAGATAGTTGATATTTGTCATAAAAAAGGGAACCGTCGGAGTTGAGACGAAAGATGGTCAATGGTTTCCACTTGTGTGAATTCAATAAAAAAACACCTCCACGTTTGTGTAATATGAGGTACCGACCCTGGTCTTGTCTTGTCACTCTTGAATTGCACCAGAGCTGGTGTAATTCATGGTTGTGGACCAGAGCGTTAAAATTGCAAGTTACAGCATTCCTGTCCTTTCCCATGCTTAGGATTACTATTGGAATGCATACACTAATTTTATTACTGCCAGTGAATAAATTACGATAGAGCTCTCGGGATACACTCTTCGTCTTTATATATTTAGTAGTGTCTCCATCGACATCGACGTGCATACGCACCTGGCTCTAGTGTGCCTTACAAATAGAATATAGTTTATTACAGCAATCAGCAACACTCGGATATGCATATTCCTATCAGCAAAATCAACTTTCAAATTCTTCCCTTTGAGAGCACAACTCCTTGACACTCCCATTCTAGACTGTATGCAAACATTGGGGACAGAAAAAATACAGGATTTTTAGTAAAATTCGTTTCCCAATTTATAATTTCATTCTTTTGACCACTGAATTTATTTTAGTTATCATTCTTCCTCACCACAGGCGCTATTCCTACCGTATGTTATATAGAATAGCTCTGGGTTACAGATCAGTCAGATGCTTGGGATTCTTTCTACAGTGCATTTAACATATCTAAGGATGAAGGCGTGTAATAATACGAGGATTTTAGTCATTTGCAGGGTTTAAAAAACTTGCTATAAATTTTCAGCAACTAGTCTGAGTACATGTTTTATAGCCAATTTATTTCACTTTTAGTGTTCCGACTAGCACAGAGCCTCCCAAACATGAAAAGATGTGAGGGCATTAAGTCTGGGGTTTTAAAGAGCTATCATCAGCGTCTGTTAAAGTTTTCCAGGAATGAAGAGAACTTTGACGGCATGTTTTGCATTGATGCTCTTGGTTTTCATCTTATCCCATAATATACTGGTTTCAAGTTTGGGTTTCACTAGTTCCACGGTTGACCTTCATTTGGCACTCCATTCAGCTCCGAAAACATCCCACGCCGGCGGCTGGATTGGAATAGTACGAATTTTTTATGGTGAATAGATCTATAGATCACTCAAGATCCCCGCTACCCTTGGTGACGTAACTTAATTTCCTTCTATTGACTGCAAACAAATGATATAAAAGAGCCCATTGAGGCTCACGACCTGCCTCCTAGGATACAAATTAATGTTAAATAAAGGCTACCACTTGTGTTCAGATATGTAGATGCTTATGTCATCATAGCACTGCATTGAATCCCCATATGTACGTGCATACGTCCAGTGTATCCATGCATGTATGTATGTACATTAAAGGGTTGTTCAACATAATTATATGTTGATTGTAACGTAATGTTGACTCACCCTTAACCATGAACGTCGAGTCTTCAAAGGTGCACAGTGCCAATGGTAAGTCAAGTATGTATCTCTATAATTATTATTTGTTGGCTCACGGATACTTGATAACTTATGCAAATTAAGAGCTAACGAAGCATTACAGCAGCACCAGTATTTTCAATTTTCGTATAATGGAAGGGATAAGAACCACCGAAATCTCCGTACTAAGACTAAGGACTGAAGCCCATGTCCGAGTCTTTACACATGTGCAATAATTTAATAACTCGACAGAGATGAGTCAAGACTCAAATACCCTTTTCACACTGAAGGTCACTTTTTTACAATTAAAATTCAAACGAGGAAACTAATATTAAAAACACGTGGCTCCAGGGTTCTTACCGAAAGCTCCTTACAATTCATAGAGTACTAAATTCCCACATGTATGCTTCTGCACACAAGATCCACGTCACACAGGTGTAAATTGCCTCTGGGTGCCCAGCTACTACTTGTATTTGTGTGGTATATTGTATCATTATGAGAGATTGTAAAGGAAGTAGAATAGCTATAAAATCAGTAGCTGAGACATTCAAAAAGTTCTAAATTGACTCAATTATAATATCCTTCGTGCTATTTTCCTCGAACTTTACGAGTCTAAAAATTTGAGGAAGTTACTTGAGAGAAACTAAAAAGAAATAAATAATTATTATTGACTAATATGTTACTGCCAATTTTTCGAGGACTTACAAGAGGAATTTATCTTGTTTATTTTTTAAATGCTATCAAAAATCGTGCCTTCTGGTGAAAATTAGTTGTAAACAATATTCACGTTGGTTGTATGTATGCTTAGATGAAACCATGATCTTGCAGCCTTGTTGCAATATTACACAAGTGACTATTGTCCTTGTAACTGTCCCTAAAGAAATGATGATACAGCTGTAGTGAGTCCTTATTATCACGTATTGTTTCTACTTTAGTCTTTTTCCCATAATTTTGGAGTTTTGGGAATTGCCTGCTCAAAATGCGGAATCTAATAATTCTCTAAATATGACATGCACGCCTTAAAAGAAGTTTTGGAGACTGGGCTTAAGTACCATAATTGAAAGGGAGATTTGTTCTACCTCGGGGGAATACTCAGGAATCACGCCATGTGCGAAATGATTTACAAATAAATATCATTCACTATCGAAAGGGGTGAAGGACAAAGGGGAAATTCTGAGCCAAGTATTTTTTTTGTAATGAACGTCATAAACGGAGAGGAATAATGTCCAGAGAGGCTCATTTTAATATCCCTGTAGACATTGAGACTAACATTGTCGAGAAAAGGTGCAATTGTTTTCTTCCATGTCTTGTTCGCAATATTAAACAGCCTCCGTGTATTCTTCCCCAACAAAGATTTTTTGTCCTGGGGATTTACAAATGTTTGTGTACGAGTAAAATTATTTTTCTATCTGACGTCGTGTCTATAATTACACGCAATGGAATCTTACCAAATGAGAGGAAAAACTGATGGGGAGAACAACAAACTACAAGTACTTTACAACCTGTGCCATAAAATCAAGTCAAATTTGTGACCAAGCTAAATAATCTACTTCTCCATTCAATTCTTCATCCCTCAAGAACTACTTTTGTACACTATAAAGCACATTATATGTATGTGTCTCTTTTGACGCACAGAATAGCAACATTATCTATTCAAGACCATCGTAATGCTCGAGATTCATTCGCGATTGTCATTATGTAAATTGAAAAAGACTTGACTGTGGATACACACGACAGGTATTTACGTCAAAATATCCGTCTCCATTGTGTGGTTTTTTTAGATGGGAAAAACTTGTGTGCAGAATCTACATACTGGATTCGCAGGAAAAATAGGAAGTATGTCGGGATGACTTGGCGTATATATAAGCATTTCCCTCAAATATTTTCATATTAGTATCATGTATGCTATTAGATTCATATCCTCTTAGATAATATAGGAAGCTTTATTTCTATTTTCTGATATAATCAAAAAGTTCTTCCAGAGAGAGAGAGAGAGCGAGAGAGAGAGAGAGAGAGAGAGAGAGAAACATAAAAAATTATTGTACAACCCATAACAGGTTTTACTTCAACTCAAGGAAATATTAATTTACTACAGCTCAAGTAATCCAAGCGAATATTGGAAAATCATGTAATAATTCCTACCTACTGTCAAGAGAACAGTTTGGGAGGCAGACTCCTTACAAAATTATCAGTGACTCTACTACTACTAGCAGTGGCAATTTAATTCTACCAGAGTATGGCTTCAAGTTCACATTTTTTTCAGCTCCTTGTAAAAACCAGAGGGTAACTTCTTACTTCCCCACTCTCACTAGGGATTATAAGGTTCGACTCTGCATAATGGGTCCGTTAGCTCCTGATATGTCACAGGTTTCTGCAGTGGTGCTTGCATTGAACATAAATATGGTGTGATGTAAGGGCTACTGTACCACAAATTCTTGTCATTTCCATGCGAACGGGAGAACATGACATCGGTTTCTATACTCTTTCTCACATATTAGTTTTTCCAACCAGGTACTTGCAAATGGACCCGAACAGCTCCATTGTGCATAATCCATCATGTTCGTTTTACTATCTTCAAGTGGAATCTTTGCGAACAATGTTGTAATGAAGGAGATGAAGTGACAAGATGAACTTAAACTATGGGAAATGTTCATCACCAGAACTAAAAGATTTTTTATGGCCGAACTTCTTGGTTTTATACTCAAGTGAGAATTCATAACTTCAAGAGATTTGACTCCGTCATATTCCAGACCAACTGCCTTCAATGTCAGGATCTTCATTCACTGCTTAACATGAGTATGATAATTTTTGCAAGGATGATTAACATTTGGGCCCTTTACTTCTGCTTAAATTCAAAGGCTGTTTGAACTTCTTTGAAGTAGTGATAGCTCACGAGTCGAGAGTGCCCGTAGCTAAATGGTATTCATAAAATGACGAATTTTTCTTGTATACTTTATGATTTCGTCGTATCTTGAGAGACTTGACGTCATCACAAAATCCAAGCTCAGCTGTAAAAACCCGTATTAAAGTTGTATGATTTCATAGGAGTTGGTTATTTATCACTTATTGTTAGCATCCTGCACTATCCTTTCATGGTATTTTTAGTAGATTTACAAAATGGTCTGTGGGAAACATGATTATGATAATATTGATTTAATGAGCAGGGTAATAGCTCGTTATTACAAAACAAGACATTTTTACAAGGGTGAATCGAGAGGGCTGCATGAAATACAAAATGATTGGGTAGTTTACAAAATGGAATTTTTAGTGGGAAAATGGCACAGGAAATCCACAAGAACAATTCATAATGTACACTTGTAAGTGACTTTAAATGCTGCGTGGAGTCATCAAACAGAGGGGTTCGTCGATCTTTCCATTGTCATATCTATTCTACCTTTAAATGAACATTTTGAGGCAATTTTTTGCATGAGAAATAAAACTCGTAGGAAATTTCCTTTTACCTTACAATATTTTACTAGCATTACTCAAGACTTGGTTCAAAGATTTTTTTTTCACATTTGATTGCACACTCCCAGTCTGTTTATTATCGTCTTGTCTCCTCTGAGTACTTCAAAACTAGGGTGTCTCTGTATGAGTTTCAGAGACATAGCATGCCAGTACTGATTGTATATCTCACATTTCATACGATACGCCTCAAATTGGGATTCAAAAGGTGTATAAAAATGGAAATGACATCCATGAAACACTTCATTTGGGACAGTCACCTCTCTATGATGCACTTTTGTAATTATATTGGAACGAGCTCCTGGCTTCTGCCTCATTCCTTTTACAAACAACACGTGGGCGGTTAAAATCGTAAGCTTAAATTTTGTGTACCTATTTACACTCCAATGTCTAATTAGCATTCCAAACATGAATCCTTTACAACTTCCGATTAAAAATGTATCTTCACTTGAAGGAAACCTGTCGTTACTCTTGCACTTAGGGAAGAGAGCATTCCATGAGGCGCTCAATTACCAAGTCATATAAAAGTGAACGGGCTTGTTTCGCATAAAGAAAATCCAAATGGTTCCAGGTTGGGTCCGAAACGTTGTGAAAATGCCGTAGATGCGGGAGTTTCCGTACTAAAAGAGCCACGTCCTGCGGAAATAATAAAATAATTACTACAGCACCATTTCTATAGCTCAACTACACAACTTTAAAAACTTAACTTGAACAACTTAAAAAATCTGTACAGAGCTCTCCTTAGAAATTTACTCAGTCTTGACATAACCGTAGTAAAACTGGTACAGATTATCATCTCTGTGGAGAGAATGAGAGTGTAATTGGTAGTTACATGGAATCATTAGGTTTGCTTAAGTTATGTACCTCAGGAGGAGCAAGGTAGTCATTCAACCCTGCAAATATCATTGTATCCACACGGAATTTAGTCAGATCCAGCTCAGGTGGGAGGATAAATCCATACTTGTCAATATTCTTGCTTATGTTTTGATAGAAGTAGGGTCTGAATTTCCCTGCTCCAATAGTAACATGTTGGAGTTGCTGGATCAGGACTCGGACAGAAGTCGGAGATGGAAACTCTCCTAGTATGATGGGCTCCATGAGCTGAAATAAAAATAAAAACATTACATGAAAACTCCTTAACTTTGCAGCACAATGGACACATAATTAATGCATAATCTACTATGTACATTATAATTCATTCATAGGATGTATTGTCTAAATAAATCAAATGAATCTTTCAGCACCTGATCTGTTTGACCAGGATTGAATCCTCCGACTAAACTAATAAATGTTCCACAAAGATCAAGCTGGTCAATTCCCGGGTGGCAAAAATGAGGCATGAAAATGTTGAGAGCGTTGCTCAACATTGAGGGAAGGAATCTTCCATGTGATGGAATGTCCAGAGCTAACTTTAGTGGCTGTAAACCAATAAGAGATAGAATTTTCAAGTGGTTTAGCTCCAACATGCCTCCTTGAAAAATTAGGTCATACCTTCTCGGGCAGTGTGAGGTCCGCCAAAGCCCGAATTACTGGACTTTTACAGTTACCTTTGTACGCCACTGGTGCGAGTCCTCCAAAACATTTTACTTTGGCTTGGTACTCCTGGTTCGTAATCAGGCCTGAGAATAGGGTAGTCGTACCTAGTGAGTACCCAATCCAGCACAGTTGTGTATGGTTCGTTGTGGCCAAGACATAGTCAATTGTTGATGGGACATCAAAGTTTGATATGTCGTCAACTCTGTGAAAGGCATTTGAGATAGAATCTAATAAAATTGATGGTTGATTTGATGATGAATATTTCATTATATGGTGAATGCACTCAGGGCACACTGGTACTGCTTTCAAAGTCCTGCCTCCCATGCACACCGACGTATTGTACAAAAGTGTCTATCTTTACTTGCTATAATTATGTCAATTTTGGTCGCTCCGTCTCCTCAATCTATGTACATATCTATACATGTATACAAATAGATACATGTAGACAGATATGTTCAAGATAGGATCGAAAAGCAAATGCACCAGCGGCAAGCGGGTGAGGTATCATTATGGCTATTTATGTTGCTGCCTAACAATGGTAAGGTAGTGTTTGTAGGCGGATAATTGCACTACTTTTTATTTTTCTAATTTAGTAAAAAAAGAGAAATTACGAGAAATCCCAGTAGCGTGGATCATCCAAGTCATATTCCAAGTGACCTTGCGAGTAATTATTCCCCCTCATGTTCCCCAGCCAGACGTCGTAGCCAGCGTTGTATAACATGTACGCTGTGAAAAGACAATTATAACAGTGAAATCGTCGATGATAAGTAGTAGAAAATCTGAGAGAAATATCTTCTCTATAATTATCATATTAATTTCTACCTCCTTCTTACTAAATCCTAGTTGTAATTACACATATGTAGTAAAAGTAACTCTATATTTGAACCTTACCCAAGCTATTATTCCCTCTCTGCAAAAGCCAGTCCCTTGAGGAACATAGGATCCCATGCATAACGACCACTGGCGTGGCTCCTGGCTGTGGAATGCGATGCAGGGTTAAGAGGTATCGATCCTTCGTCACGTATTGATGTACATCCACAGGATAGCCATTTCTCCTGATTAATTGGGGCTGTTGAGTAAAAAATTATTTGTTCAGCGAAAACCTCAGCCACCAGCCTGCCATTAACTTCAGTTTAGTTACTTACTGCATTTAGTCTGGCATCGTAAGGATCTGGACGGGGTAGATCCGTATTTTGTTCACTGGGATGAGGTTTACCAAATAAGAATTTTGAGTCATCTTCAGAAATCACTGTAGTGTTATCTCTGGCTGGACCTGCACTTTTTGCACCGTCTTCAGTGGAAAAACTTAGATACGCACAGAAAATGATAATATGAAGGAAATTAGTCAAACCATTTTTGTAAAAATGGTTGAGCCTCAGGATGGAACTCATCAGTTTTCAGGTGAGAACTAATGTCGAACGTGGGAACTGAGAATTTGTTGGCACTTGTCGACGGAAATGTTATACTAGGTATTGGCTTGACTTTCAAACAAGAGTGACCGGAAAAAATAACCAACTTGCTATTTTCCATGTGGCTGGGGCCCTGACAGTAAATGCAACACTTTAAGGGTCTCAGCTTCCTAAAATAAAATTTATATTTCTGGACAGAGACACTTGCCACTGTGGCTATACGCCTGAAGAGACGTGCCCAGAAATTATCATTATTAATGTGAGTGTACATATATGTAGTTCATAGTGAAAGGGTTTAATTGTAGAAACAACAGCTACCACATTTAAGTACTTAGAGGTGCTTCAGTTTACGGTTCTAATTTGATGGGTCTGGGCTTGGCTCCAGAAAAAGAGTGGTCATTTTCTTGTATTTTTGCCCTTTGGTAATTTTGCTTCAAGGTAGAAATAGAACATCAAAAAGTGAACAAGTAGCTTTCACTAAACACCTACAAAATCCGGCTTCTGGTGTCCTCATAAAAAGTTAATTAACCAATATAAACGGTTATGGATTTAAAGTCAATCCGAGACCTAGATTTATGCAAATAAATTTTCGGCCTATCTCTATCTTGACAGTTTCGAGAGATCAGGAGCTCTAGGTATGTTTGTACAATGGCGTTTACTATTACGTACAGTAATGAACATTCAATTTCAAAATCATTGTATGTCTGACCTTAGACAGGCCAATGGCGCTAAAATATATTGACCTGACTGACTGGCTTTAAAAACAGTGCAGTGGAACTAATTGTCTGTGCATAATATCTAACCATTAAATTAGTTTCAAGATTTGTTCAAAGTTAAAGAAAAATGAAACGATCTTGTTTTCCTCACAATTTGACACGTTCAGACATCCCCCACACATAGGTAATTATGTATGGGCGGCAATTAGATAATGACCGATGTTTTTTTTTGTTTACTATACTGCATGAATTGCAAGTTGCAATGTTGCATAGAATCTGCAAGTGCAGAAACTCAAGGTAACCTCTGCTCATTTGAAGAAGGGCACCTTGAAGCATCTCTTTCGTTAATATTGACAGACGTAAAATGAAGGGTTTTTTTGTCTAGTAAAATATCGCACAACTTTATCACTCAATCGGAAGATACAAGTATATTAAAAATCCCTCAGTATTTCATATACTAGTGGGGTTTGGTTCTATATGCCGTTGATCTGACAGGAAGAAACAAGGTGCGTTGGGTGAAAATGTATTGTTCAAGTTAATAGCGGTAGACTTACAATGAACCTTCAAAAGCGTGTGGAAAAATACCATCATGTCTATAATCAGAAGAATACAACGTAATAGATGCACCCGGGATTGGAGCTGATCATGAGTTTAGTTAATTTATAAAAATTTCGCACAGCATCCAACCACATACTTGCAATAACAACAATATGAAAACAACCCACGTCATTACAAATTACAACAG
Organism: Allacma fusca; assembly: GCA_947179485.1. NCBI lineage: Eukaryota > Metazoa > Arthropoda > Collembola > Symphypleona > Sminthuridae > Allacma > Allacma fusca. Next base: position 44,490,390 of record OX359249.1, on the reverse strand, counting down.
AGGACTACAGAGTATATGTATGTATATGCGTGCATTTGTTCGTAACCTGTTTTGCCGACTGATTATGTGTAAAAACATTGTCACTCCCTCCATGAACATCCCAAATCAACTGAGAGTGAACTTGGTCATCCTTCAGTCATGAGTCATCTCTCAATACATCAAAACATTATGTATAGTTTAGATAATTATTAACAGGTTGTGTCCACAATCCATCGATCCATGAGGCTGTATGTGCCAAAATGACGAAATACATTTTTTATAGAGGAGACTCTATACAGTATTCCTTCTTCTACAGAATAATTTTCAAGAGTAAATGATTCTTTTTTCCTTGAAAATGATGGTGACAGGTTAAAACTGATTAGTGTTGTGCTCACTTTTAATTATATATGATGATGTAACAATGATGCAAATCTAGGTAGGAAAAAATAACTACTAATGATACAATTCCAAGTTACAGAAACGGACTCTCTGACATATCACGTCGTTCTTATATTTACACTTTGAAGGTTTGCTAACAGTTAGCAGCTACCACTGGTCATTTTTTTTACCTCTCATGCTGCAAAGGCAAAAATCATGCTAACATAATAGCCAATTTTAATAATTTATTCTATTTTCTCAGTTGGCCAAATAATTTGTGTATGTGTATGTATGAAAGGGGCATTACGATGAAACCGACAGCAGAGATAAGGACAAGTGGTTAAACCACTCACAATGTCTGCATATGAATTTTGACATACATATGCATGCAACTGGTACTGTTTTACTTTCTTTATTGGTTTCCATTTTAAACAACCTATAATTTGATCCGCTGTTTGAATTTAGTTTTTTTTGCCTCTAAGCCACTCTAATTTAGCTTACGCGATTCCCAATTATGGTGACGTAACTTATTTATTTGCTCAAGGAAAGAGAGAAAACAAGTTGATAATCATTACTGAATTTTATTGCATCTAGTTAAATGTAATTTGCTTGCAGTTTATATTTTCAGCATACTTGCGATTTGCGATCCTTATTAAAGGCAGCAAATGCTAATGATTTTGATTTCTCAATTCCTGAGTAGTATCACTACATCACTGGAAAATATTCTCAAAGGTTGCATTCATAGTTATTATAGGAGCTCCTCGAGTTTGAGGGTTCACAAATATTTTTGAATGGATTATTTATTTGGGAAGTCACCAAAATGGTAAACACAGGGATGGATTGTTAGTACTGTCCCTCAATTAATTATTATTTTTTGACGAAAATCTCCCAAAATTGACACTAATAAGTTCCGTTACCAAATTCTAATTTTCAACCTTTTACATCTGGCTTGCTGCCATCTATCAATGTAGTTCACGTTCGCGGAGGAAAAATCAAGAACACATCTTTGTGTATTTGTTTCTCTCTGAGGAGGTGGTACAATAGGATCTAAGAATACACAAATATATCCACAACAAAAGATAATCTTACTATATCAACCCACACAGGTAAACGGTATTGCCGATCAACTTCCAAAAAATTATTGTAATTTGAAACCTGGGACAATGTTAAAAGGGATTCATTCTTATTCCTGTCCGCTTGACATCCTTCTGCATTCACGTATTTTTTTCTATCACATCCTCTCTCACCGACGACAATTATCTCTGTGTACAGGGCAAGTATTGAGCACACGGTGACTGTGTCCCCACTGTTTAGGAAATACTTATGGACTCAGGACCAGCCTCGTGAAGGCAACGACAGGACACCCAAAACAGTTAAAGATGTTATTATTACTTGTGCCTTCGTAAATCTGCAATAATTTTAGGAAACAATAATAATTGTGAAATGTATTATTTCATCATTACAATTTACAATATGTTTTCACATTGATCATAGTCAAAATCGTGGGAGGGTACGGTAGACAAACGATTCAAGAACGGACAATACAGGGTTTAATGCCAGCATGTATGTATATGGAGAACAAAATTGCATTATTATATTTTAATGACTCGTGTATCCACTCATTCATGGATATTATCTTACAGTAGTATTCCAATCCCAATTATTGCAGGGAAACTCTAATAATTGCCCTAAGTGGTGACAGAACTCACAATAAGTTCATTGTGATGCGTGGTGTTGTGTGGGCAAGGAAAAATTTGCCTGTAGTGTTGTTGGATGTTAGTGGTTGGGAGCTACTTGCTACGTAATCATAGGACTTGGTGTTAATCGTGCATATGAAAACTTTACACCTCTTGTCTTGTTTCATTTACTCATCTCATTCCACTCCTCTCGTGACTACTTGAAGACTTGAATCAAGCTGTTGGAAAAATACCCACACATGTGTTAAATTCAGTCCACTTGTTCTCTTGAGGAATTATGGTTAGCAGGTAAAATCTTACAGAGTACAGTGCAATGATCTACATACATATGTATAAGACGATGAGAATACTGGGCAGGTCTGTATTTATGTATCCACTCAGCTGAAATATGTGCATTATAAAGTTGGGAACTGCACTTAAATGACTCTCATGTCTTCATCGAGCAACTTCAAGGAAGTTCAAAACCTGCATTAATTGCTCCGTGCCGTCATTATAATTGGAGTATTTACACAGACCAAAAAGCAAATACAATCAGGTTTAATTTTGGCAAAAGTCGTTTTTTTCTCACCTCCAGCCCTTCAATGTCTAGAATCTTCACTTGAGCAGTGGAAATGGGCGTTTTACATGCCTACGGTATGTGAGAATGGGGCCACTACTAATAAGACAAATGCGGCGGTACAATAGAAACCAGCGTGTTTCATGTTAAAAAAAAAAAAACCTTATAAATGTGAAACTCCCCAGCATTGTAGGTACATATGCCTGCCTATTAAATGTAATGCCGTATTGGTAGAAAATATAAAGTTTTTGCGTCAGAGTAATTCAATGATACCGTTTCGTTGGGGACAGGAGAATATCATGAACTACATTCAGCCTGGGAATCAGAATACTAAACATGTTCCTACCATTCGGTCCTTCGAGCCAACAACAATTCACACAACAGTTCACCATGGCCTATGAAAATAATCATTAGTAGTAATTAATGGAATTTAATTTGCTGCTTCAGAAGGAGATCCAATCCAGACACCATAGTCTGGCATGAGGTCCCCGTATGTCTGTCTGTATCTATTCGCCTATACTCAAGCTTCATAGGGTATAGGTTGCGTCAGTAAAGGCACTGGTCAGGTATGTAATGTCAGAGTTTAATCCAACAATTTCACTACCAACTGCCCTCAGCTACGTACGTGCTGATTATTTTGAAAGTGAATTGATGTATATGCAGGCAGTAGAAATTATTGGAGTTCCGCAAGAGAGGAAACTGGATGAGTTCCTCAGTTACCATCAGAGTCGGAATAATGAACTATCAATTCCCAGGAGGTCATGTTGCGCTAGGGAATTAAAATGACTATGAATATTTTGAGACCTTTGAAGTTTAATCAAAATTGAATTTTGATAAATGTTCAATGAAAATGTAATGTACTTAAATGTAATTATGCACTAAAGGTATATACACAAATCCTATGTGACCAGCAGTCAGAGCTCCTACGTAATGATAGTGTGTCTTGGCGAGGGTGAACGGCTTCGTATGCTAATTAATCTAATCACTGACACAATAAGCCCCACAGGTACAACTGCAAAACTAACCAAGTGTAGTGGCACGGTGAATCCAATTTGATTTTCAGAACCAAACGAAAATCCATAAGAAATCATAGTGCACTGATTATAGCCTGAGATCCACGACAGTTTATATAGTAGTACTACTGTATAACCCGGAATGCTTCCCTCACAGCATAACGTTCCATATAAATAGTTCTGTACCAGTTATACACATAGTTGATTGCACCTGCACCAGCACAAGTGGTCAGCTTTCTCTGGGCCTGCAAGTTTTGTAATGGGACTTGGCCAAAATATACGAAGTAGACATGCATAATTAAGCATACCATGAAACCTCAACTTTTAGGCGCTTGGTGTATAATTATTCAAACCATTTCTTAATTGGAGCAACATTTGGCTCGTACAAGGTACTCATAACGATATTATAACAAAGTGCACATAAAATTCTAAAATTGCTCAAAGTCTGCCTCGTAATTACTAACTAACCCAACATAAACATCCTTTACTCTCAAGCCAGCTAGCTCGTTGTGACTCACCTTGGCGTCGTTCACACCACACACTGTATGATTTTTGAGCCTGGTAGGATGCTCGTGGTGTAGATACATTCAATCGGTGTAACTATAATCCATAAAACAATCAAAATTTTTATGTACCGGAGGAGGAAAACCGTAAGGTTATGATGCTGGTTGGATCTTAAGAAGCGTAATAATATGCATGTGGTGTTTACAGTACTATGAAGGATACGTAACGTGGAACAAAGTATTTACAAGCAACCAGGCATAAAATTTGATGAATTTACTATTCTTTTAAAATTAACAAGCACATCTGCTTCATTCTGTGAGCTCACATTTCAGATCTATACAATGTTGATACACACCAGCATGAATAAGTATACACACAGGCCATGCCTACTGCGTTGCACACACAAAAAAAAAAGGTTTTCCACGCCTACATTTTTACAAGAGTTTTGTCACCATTGAAATTAGTTGTTTCCATTTAAAAGTCAATTTGAGTTTTGTCTTGTGCGCACTGTCTGTTAAGACTGTGTCTGTGGGGGAAATTCCACTGAATATTTAAGACCAAGTGCAATTTTAATTTGAAAAACTCGAGCGTTAAGAAGTAATCGTTTATGACCGAGTCGGATTGAGAATTGAAAATCTGCAATGCATTGATGATTTCATATAAAGGCTGTAATGTATACATAGATGAAAGAAAATGGTTTGGGATGTCAGCAGGGGTTACCTTTCTGACTTGTGTATTTATATATAATTATAAAGGATACATACATACATGGTTTCCGGCTTTTGCAGATCCACTCGAGTGCTTTCTGAGGTCATCCCGTTTTACTTTATCACTCATGACTAAGAATGGGCAGGAGCATAATCTTTCAATGGCTCGTTCTGTCTGGCCCAGGTGAAATCACTGGTTTGCCATAATTTGCTGCGTTTCCACTTATACGTATACAGTTATTTATATGTGCTGAAACTCCCTTTGAATCTACAGTCAGAATCAAACCAGTAGTGTGATGGTCAGGTAAACATTACATTGACCTGTATTACCTCGGCTTCCATTGTTTCACACTAAAGTAGTAATATCACTTCTATCAGCCTTGTGTCATCTACAAGGAGTATAAAATGAGTAGAAATTCAAATGAAACCGAAAGCTACCAAGCTCCAACACGACAACTATAATATTACAAAACACTCATTGTTGTTAACTCCGCTCCGCTTATCTCCCCACAAATATTCTATGTTTTTCCATGTAAAAGGCGAACTTACCATCAGACAGAAGCACACTATAATATTTTAAAGTTCGAGAGTAAATCCCTGCCAAGTTACTACACTGCCTTTAGTTTTTATGTGATACAGTAAACATGAAACTTTACACGCATGTAACTGGGTTTGATAATTACCTTTCATGAAAGCATTCCTCTCATTCTGTAAGTCATAGGGAAATTTCATCCTAAACTCATCGTTTACATGAAATGACACAATTCGTCATATAAAGAGGCACGGTTTGGGAAATTCACGCAAATGCTCCAGGGACGGAAGTAATAATAAATAAAAGGAGCTTTACGACGTGCTTCTTAACTTGAATACAATTATGCAATAAATATCAACTTGAATCCACCCAAGAGCTAGGGAAACTTGAATTGATGTTTTTAAGTAAACTCGAGCCCTGTTCTATGCGTTATGGGACGAACTTACTATAATTGCTATTACCATGCATACAATAAAAGTTGGAAGCTTTTCACAGACACCACAAAGACATCTTCAACTTCCCACACTACTTTAGAATGCAGTAAAATAAGAATTGGTACATACAGGGACAGAAACCCTGTCTCCATGTACGTACACAGTGTCAAGTTTAGCATGTTGGGTTGGACTCATGCAGACCGCAATGCAGAAGTGGGATCAAATTGGTCGAGGAACATTTTTATTTTTAGCACGACCAAGTCATCCTATCATGGTTCCCTCTAAAATGGTTACGGTTATCACAAAAGGGTCAGTATACAGTGTTGAGATTTATGAGCCGCCTCATATGGCAGAGCTTTAGTACGGAAGGACATTGCATGCGGAGTAGATTGTTATTTCCTAAAAAAAAAACAACAAGCGTTTCTTTGGCATTAACAAGAGAACATCTTCGCCAACTTATTACCTCCACCGAACCAAATGGGAAAGTAGTATGAATTCCATGTATGAAGCTCATTCTGACGATTTACTGGAGAAGGTATGTGAGCAATTTTAAGTGGAAGATCAGAAAAACATATTGAGAGGAAGAGAGGCAGAATTCATTGTAAAAGGGGACTGTTTTGAAGCTTATATTTGCGCTATAAATAAAGCCTACTATTACAATTAAGTGTAATATTAAGAATGTAGATGTACGAAAACAATTTACAGAGTTATCAGCCAAAAGATTTCAAGGTTCATGAAGTTTTTATTGTTGTGGAGAGTAATTGGCAGAAGATTTGAGAACTGAATATGGGCATTTTGTGTTTGACTTGACGCTCATAGAGATAAAACTGCGGATGTTTACCTCCTCTACTATTATGGTTTAGTCTTGTAGTTTAATAGAGAGCGATAAAGCGGAAATTCCAACGTTGAAGCGGAATTGGGAGCAAGAGCTATAGGTGTATCTATACGTATAGGGCAGAGGAACAGTGAGTAGGCTCAAACTGTTAGAGGACGCCGGATGTTCAACTAACTGTTCAATTTTAATGCAGTTACAGATTTCATACAAGAACCTCGTCAGGTTTATTATAGCCATGGTCTAGTAGCTTTTTCTATTGATTCGCACGTGGATATACAACGAAAGCCATTCATTTTGTTAGGTTGGATGGAAGGAGGAACATATTTTGATAAAAATTAGCTTTCCTGAATCTCACTTGTAAAGATCTCTTTTTTTTTGCTGAACGTTACATGCTCTCCGAGCAGGAACTTAAAAGCATAATAACTCACGTCTAATCTTCCTGGTGCTTAGGAGTCTCCAGAAAAAAAAGTACACATTAAGGACAAGAATTTCTTGAGTGTTCTTTTTAGATTTGTCAATGAGTTAAAATGTCAAACAACACATGATGAAATAATTAGTCGCTCGATTTCTGAACTTGCTTTTAGCTTAAGAGTTAACTTAAAAGTATCTCGCAGTCTTGTCTTCATAACTCAGTGCTCTCAGGACAGAAATCCCAAAAGTAACTTCTCAAGTAATAACTCATGAAGATGAGTTCACATGTACCGCAAATATCATGATCTATAGCGGTACTCTTACACATGAACGGAACGTATCTTCCCTTGCACAAGATTTATGTAACGTCCCCACATGTGGTCTTTGTATTAATTGAGAGAAATCTCCTGTGTCTTTGTGGAGGAATGAGGAGTTCAAATTAAGCTATGGTTAAAATCTGTGGTAATTAGAAACCACACAAGATAATAATAGACGCGTGCTCTTCCTAATGCATTGTTTGCTATTCGATGGTGTAGGGGATTCTTTCCCTGTTCAAATTTTCCGAAAGTCCTCAGAAGCACTTGTCACATGCAAGTTATTAATTCAGGATCAAATCATAATGAAGTCACGATGCGTACCCTTATCCTGTGTCATCATCCTATGACTTCGGCTCTACTATAAACGAATATCGTCACAATATCAACTTTCTGATGTATCAGTTCAGTCATGAGTCTTATAACTCATACAAAGGATTGGGACGATATTCTTCGGAGATCATGTCAGTTGTATTCAAATGGCTGAAATTCGAAAGCAACTATGGGTCCTGAGTGTGCTTGTGATTAGTTCACACTGCCCTTCCTTAATCTTCAGTAAGCGTTTGAATCAGATGATGGGAACCCATTCATAAGGCTCGACTGTCGTACGAATTGCATCAAGAGCTCAGAATCCTCACTTTTAAACATGGGATGGATAGTGACTGAAGGATGCTTTAAATATAATTAGAACTGCTTGGCACGACAGTCAAGCTAACTTTCTAAATTATAAAAGGCAGCAAGTGATCCTTGGTTTTGTTCAGTTCAGCTTTGTTTGCTTGTTGTATAGCATGTTGAAAGAAGATGCGAAAATATTTCGCACGGGCCATCCACCAAATGCAACAAGGATTGAACGCAAGGAGATGGGATAAAGCGTAACAAATGGAAATCTTCAAAACTTTTTGACACAGTTGCTTTCTATGCGTAAACATTCAAAAATAATCAAGAATAATAAGGAGGAATCATCAACCCTGTGAGATCCAACGGGAATCAGAGCGGCCCTGACCTGTCGTAATTGGACATGCGACCTTCTCGGGTATTGGTTTTCAACTCGTATCTACTACACCTACATTAGTAGCCTCAGAGCTGTTGAACCTTACTGTAATTACCAAGGATGCACTCGCTTGGTGAAAATCCCATGCTGAACATATTGGCTAATATTACTATCATTCCTGCTCAAGTTAGACAATTTCACTTCCTCATTTTTGTTATGGGCTTCCCAAAAGTTTCCTTTGCGTTGATATTATTATTATGTATTACGCAACCACCTGGAGTCTATGAACCTGATTTTGAGTAACTGTTACGTGTGGTGGTGGTGATTGCAAGTATTATCTGTGTTTCAAAATTGCTACTTACTGTATTATTATTATTACGGGGAATGATTATTGTACCGACATTCGTTACGAAAGACATATTTTTGCTTTTTTAAATTATACCTTTCTCTGTACACCCGAATGTAATAATTTCTTCAATTTTTATTTGAAGAAATAAAAGTCCCTTGCCACATTCTATATGTAATCAATCATACAAGGAATAAAGATGCATAATGCATGTAAACAACACCAGTACTTTACCATTGTCGGACGTCGGACTCAATCGTGCAGTAAAATTGTCTTCTGTGGAGAGTCAATAGTGTAAAAACTCCAAGGAGTTTCATGATGGAAAGTTCATTTGGAAGTAATTGCACAAATTAGGTAAAACTCACAATCAGTGTTCAGGTGTGAATGGGCGAAAGAGATTTGCAATGACTTCACTTTCATCAACGATGATGCTTTAATCATGACACCTTCAAAATGACAAGGCGGTCATTTAGCTGACAAAGAATGAAATTAACAATCGTCAAATTAACTGCATATTATAATATTTATTGTTCATTACCAACCACAGACTCTTGAGATATGTAGCTACGGATAAATGTAGCTTCTACGAAGTGTCAGAGAAGTAGGTTTGAATAAAAAAAAGAATTATTATAATTTGAGCGAATTTGCAATCTAGGAACGTACGGAATGACAACAAAAATGGTCGTGGATGTGTCATCCTTCCATTCATTGATATTACACAATGAAGTGCGTGTGACTTGACGGAATGATTAGAGGAAAGGAATAATTATTCCAATAACGTAAATACACAGGGGAGTCAGATACAAGAGTTATTCAGGTTGAGCCTTCGGTCGCTTTAAGCCCTCCTCAAGACTCAAGTCTTCATTACTTTATTTAACAGTGTTTCAAGGTGCTCTTCTCATAATTTTCGTATTCATCATTAGTTCATTAGTTAGTTAATGCTGACTGGTGAGAGCACCAGTTAAGGCTCCTTATGACATTGCTCACACTCCTCGCAGCATTGTACGCAGATCCTCACAATCAATACTCATAAAAAAATGATATTTGATTTTTACTACCTCAACACAACTCCCAGGGAGCTACTGATGCTCAACTTAGTATGTGCTCCTGCATGTACTATGACTACCTATGAATTTCTCTTATGCCTTTTTATCCACCAATTGAGATGATCCATGGCTAGGATGCAGGCAGGCAGGTAGCAAATTCAATAGTTTTTACGAGTACCTCCATTGAATTAAAATTATTTTCAATTCATTTACTCCTGCTTGAGTATACATCACATCCTAATTAATTTGTACATGTACTTTGAATTTATGGCTACGTGTAATAATGTCAACCTGTACAACTTTGTCTTTTGGTATTAGATCATTAGATGATTCTATGTTATATGGGCGATGTTTTGACAAATCAATGGAATGTTTTGCAATGTTTATAAACCCTGTCCCAATAATTGCATTATATTTACTTGTTGATCTCCTTATACTTTTTCACGTGCTAAAACTTCCATAATGATTCAGGAGAATGTTTTTATTCGTGTTTGAAATCCAAGCTTAACACTGTATTTATTAAACATTTTTCCATTGGTTTTTGAATTTGTGTGTTTGTTCCGTGTCAACATTTACGAATAGTATTCGCTGGAAGTAGTAGTAGTGAAGCTGGATTCAAGTTGGTTCAAAAGTGGTAAATATAATTGGCCCTGAAAGAATAAATTGCAAACGATGCATAATCTAAGACTTAGAACACTCATGGCGTATAGAGCTTTACTTTTATTAGTAATCGTGGCAGTGTTCAAAGCCAAGGTGCAGAGTGAGGAAATTATTTGGTTTAAACCGAAAACATTTAAGTGTGAAGTGACCATAAAGGATTCGCAAACCTTCTCAATTACAAATTTCATGACTGGAGATGCGGCAAGATTAGGTCCCCCGTCTTGGTTTGTAGTTGGAAATGATGAAGAATTCCGGTTCCAATACATTCAGTTATCATACACTGCTGCTCTACATAATCAAGCAAATGAGTATGGGAGCTCTTGACTCAATTGATTTATCTAATAATTTTTTATTTTGACACTGTTTTTATTCTGACGATTTTACTTGTTGTTTTGTAGATGTGCTGCAATTAGAACAGATAAAAGTGCACCAACGGAATTTCAATTAAGATTACCGGGTGATCTGGTCATGGCAAATCTTACATATCTATCTATCTACAGCCCCAGATACTTTCATAACTTTGCATATTACCCCATTCCGAACTATCCTGGAGAACCAGCGCCGGTTAGAAGTTTAGCCTTCCTTTTACATTAATTTTCCAGTTTATTAGAAGGAGGCGTTTAAATTTCAGATTTTTGTAGGATACACTCCGGTCCCCGGTATGCTTCTGGAGGGACTTTGACTTTGACTGATATTAAAGATATCCATCAACCTTTTCAGACAAGTATTGCTAATCAACAAAACATTTTTACCTCCATGTGTATTATCTGCTTTATGATTCTTTCAAATGATCAAATAGAACAGATGTAATGGGAAACGTAACAACAAAGTCTTTCCCTTGAGCATTGTAATCAGACTTGCTATAATACGTCATGTACTGAAAATGAGATAGATCTGGTTGTCGGAAAAAAGATTCTCAATTTTATTCAATCATCTGAACATTAACGTAGATAAAACTGTGATGGTGTGTTCATGTAATAAATGCATACAGTTCACACGTCCATATCTTCGTTATTTTCTCATAGTAAAAAAAAGGAGATTACTTCACATTTGCTGTGGCACTGACAAAAAGCTGAATGAATTCCTGAGGGGCCCCTCGCTGAATAAAAGAAGCTTATGGGAGGACGTAAAATGTGACCCCAATCCTGCCATGTAACCTTAGCGCTGAAAAAGACAGTGGTTTTACCCACTACCCCTGCACACTAATTTCATTTCTGAAGTTTAAATAATTTATTACCCGTTGGCATAAGGCTTCAGCTACGGCTGAATTCACGTTTAAAATTGGCCTCTTGAAGTTATTACTAGTAATAAACAATGATATTAAGAGAGGTGCAATCCTATTATTCTCGGCATAAAACAAAAGACAAACGTGTGGTTACCACATCTGTGAGAAATGGCTCTCTGTGGTAGAAGTTATTTTACTTCTTTTTTTTTTGCCACCCCATGGAAATAGGAGCATGGAAATATGATAAATTACGCAAGTTTTTCATATCTAGAGGTGCTACACTCTTGATGAATTCCATCCAACCATGCCCCCCCAAAGCACACTAAGATAATTCTTTGAGAAAGAATCCCAGTAATTATTTCCCTTATTTCTGTAAAGTCCAACCCCAGTTCATGTCAGGCTAAACCAATTTTCTGCAATTTTCAAGCACAATGTTACTACAGCAGGAGTCATTACTGTCAATTCTAATAACTGACTTTACAACTGATCATTAGGCTTCACCAAGGAACCATATTTAGCTACTTGTTTCCAATGTCTCACAAATTCCAAACATTGTCTATGCATATGAACATGCATTCCAAAACAACCAAAGAGTTTCCCATATGCATGCATCATATTACGCAGTAATTGAATCATACATTTTGTCCACATTTCAATTACATACATGTACATTTCACATTGAATGAAATCATAAATTTCCCCTTCGCTTGAATTGCATGATTTGCATGTAATTGAATTCTGTATTTTACTTGTAACTCAACTATTTTCCGTGTAATGGCACGCCACACTACAAGCCCATTGTCAAAAGTCATACAACGTAGTAAATATGTGTAGTAATGGAAATATCACGTTACAGAACCGGAGCAAAAGTCTGTTGAAACGGACAATTTAATTACATTATGATATGAATCAATCAATGGAAGGAATAAGGAAGAATTTGTAGAATTTGTCTTGCATGACGCTCCAATTGAATGAGTCAGTGCAGGGATGTCGGAATGTGCACTCACTCTTGCCCTTCTCAAATGATTAAGGCTTTATAAGGGAAACAAATGTAATAAAGTGCGAACAACCTCGGTTTTGTTTACGATGGTAACTCTTATTGAGTCTTATTATTCAACGGGGTGCGAAAACAGTACTAAGTGTTTGGGCACTTAGTGGACGGTTGTGGAGAAGGAGTAGCCGTCCAAGTGTGTGAGACAGTATACGTAACTAACTCAATAGTCAAGTTAGTTATAAAGTGCTTATACACGATTGGAGATAAAATAACATGCTTTAAGTGGAAAGGCCGAGTAACTTACGCTGTTCCCTTCCTGTATCCCCTCAGTTTCATCTGAGCTATGGACGAGGATAGCACGTGTTGAAAGTTGTTGCGCTCTCTGTGTTCTTCAGTACTTTATTCACAGAACAAGTTCCCTTGGAAGTTCCTGTATATACAGTTGGTGTTTTGTTGCTGTTGTTGTTGTTGTTGTTGTTGTAGTGCAGTCGTGTGTAATAGGAACCTCTACTGTAAGCTGGGATCTGACGCACTGATTCTATTACTCATCAGCCGTAATACCCAAAGGATTCAATGATCAATCAATTACGCTCTACACGCGGTGTATTTATAAGATTTCATTCCTGCCACTTAAGTTCTCCTTTTGGGTAATCTTGATTCATCGTGGGATTAAAGGAGATACTTTTTCTTAGTATGGTATCGGGCAAATAACAGCAACTACTGTCAACAGCCCTGCAGTTATGAGAGTGATTCATTCTGGATAAAATCTAGGTACTAAAATTATATGATTGGAAACCTATATTTTAACTTCCCATTCATAGATGTAACATCATATCTCACTCAACTGTGACACTACTTCTGAAAATATCAATTGGGATATCGTCGTATGACCAGAAATTGCCGTGTCAACTTTCAAAGCTCACCGACTCTGTCTATTTGCTAGGAGACTGGCTATTTGCCATTTTGTAATAATTATTATTGCGGCAGTCTCGTAACATGATAAAAATGTTCCCATTAGGAAATTAACCACGAAAGCTAGGAAACTTTTGATTATGTCAACAATTAATACGAGGAACCGTTGAAAATTAATCACTGAGGCTGGATCAGTTCTCACGTATGTAATGTACATAATATATTTGTCATGTGCAGTCATATCGTCTTGTACTTGGTATTAGAGTGTGAGGAGCATTTGAGACCACGACATTTGATTGTAAAAGGCAGTACCATACCGCATGCCGTGCTACTGACTACCTAGTAGTAGTAGGAATGATCAGTGTGCAATTTATTGTTCAGTGGAAAAAATAAATAGAGGAAAAAAAAATCATTGTTTGCTCGAACGCTTTTGAACGGACGGAAATTATTGAGTGGATCAAGTCATACTTTTAAAATTGTTTCATTTTACGCAACCTGGGATTCTAAACGGAGGTAAGCTAATACACAGGAACCAGACACACTGCGAATACTTAATAGGGTTTGTTCCCTAAATACAGGATAGGCCTTTCAGCCCATTGTTATATTTGGCATTCTGAGTGCTTGATAAGTACATAGATAATGGACTCTGAAGGAGATATGAAGGGTTGGATTTATCAGTACAGTATCTCCAATTTGTTTAGGCTAGAGCCAACTTGACGTAGACATTATCACCCACATGTCAATAATGGATTGAATAGGTGGATTTGAGGATTTCACGAAACAATTAACAAACTGCCAGTGCTGGCTGTTCAAATGATAGTTTTACAATTAGTTATGTTATTTAAACCATCCCTGCGCCTGCAGTTTGACTGCAGAGTGTTGAGCAAGGGTTAAAATTTTTTAAATAATATTGGAGCAAGCATTTAAGTCATGTAAACATTTGTTTGTTCCGAGTGACTTTTGTTTTTACAATGATTTGAATATGTATGGATGCCTGTGAGTGCCTCCAATATTACTATTCACCGAAGTAGGAATTAGGGATAGGTAAATATAACACAAAAGATATTGTGCGCATTTACAAATGAGTCAATCGGGTAATTAAATTTCCTTTGCAATGAATTATTCAGACATTTTAACTAGTTTCGACCCGTATTCTTATAGGGGCTCAGGCGTTCCAACAAATTCCTTCCAAACCACTTCATATATTAGTTAAACGAGCATTACCTCTGTCACTTGACAATCACCAACTTTTCCCAAGAAAGATTAATAATTATAAGTAAATAAGGTGCCCTTGATTTCACTTTAAATGTTCCAAACCATATGTGACAGTGAGAGTAAAGTTAAATGTTGGTGTGGGGACGTATACTCTAAGCCCCTACTCCATCATTCCAATTCATTTCGTATGCCATGGGCACAGGAAGATATTTCCGCTGACAGTTTTATTCCTGATGAAGTTAAAGCCCTATTGGAAGCATTGTCAGGGATATGAGCACATACGTGATAGGGATATCATATCTCATGTGTATGTATGTACATACGTACAAACACCCACAATTAGGGCTTAGTACCACACATTATACATACACAAAGCTAATTATATTAATACTTTAAGAATTCTTGTCATTATATCAGAGAGGATATTATTTGGAAACACGTACCGCCCCACATTAGTAAATGAAAAGTCAAGAGAGCTGATTAGTTCTATGAAGCCCCATATGTAATTACGTATGTATGTACATAGGACATTGAGGCCCTACAGGGGATATAATTCACGTCCAGTTTTAAACGTCTCAAGTGAACAAACTTACAATGGCATAACCAAAGGAAAAATGAGCATCATTCTTCAAGCTTTTATTATATTTTCATTTTCTCCCAAGTCTTTAAGCCCCATGACTTGAGTAATTAAATAAAAGAATTTTACGCCAAATTGCTCACACAGCACATGAGGTTTTTTTAGCTCCTCTGTAAAATGTAGTCGTTGAATATTAATTACAATATTTACTAATATCCCATTTGTATTATAATTGTTTTTTAAATTATTTCCCTGAGAATCTCACAGTTTCCTCACAATTGGGAAAAAGTCATAAAAACAGAGACAGACAGTCAGTGAGCGGAGCCAGTCAACTATGTAAATACCTCAGAATTTAATCTTTATGTAATGTCTGCTCTTATCTGTAAATGTAGATAAAAGTGTTTAGTTTTCGGAGCCAATATAAATCCCCCCTCCCATACACACAAAATGGTTGAAAAAATGAGGGGGTGGGGGATAACTGTCAACTTCTTCAAGTAGAGTATGAAATTTTAATACTGTAAATTGTTGAGGACAAACCGCTACTGACTCCTTCAGAGGTTCTGCAAAATGAGGATGATTGATGTTGGGGCCGCATAATAATTCGTTTTTTTATTAACAAGGCCCAACAATCCCATTTAATCTCTAATGATTCGACAGGTTTAAGGTCACAAGCATAATCAAAAATCAATTTTAATTTTTTTTTTCTAAATTCCTTTCTTATTACTATTTTCGGGGAGGTCAGCTACAACGAGTGTTTTAACGCTAGGACTGGTAATGGTGTGATTGGCTGATGTAGGCATTTAAATATATGTATGTGTATGCACAACTGAAAAAAATTGTACAATGGCTCAAGAAGGCCTAATTCTCACTATATTTGACATGTGCCACTGAATGTAGCAGCAAAAAATAAATAACAGGTGAACGCAGGCTATTCCAATTATTTTACTATTTGAGTATGTATTGGATATGCTGTAAATTACAATATAGGATCGTAAAGCTTGATTGCAAATCGTCATTGGTGGCAGTCAGTCAGATAAGATAGCAAGTAATTTGCAAAAGCTCAATCATGAAACCATATTGTTTGACATGAAAGTGTTTGCTTCAATTTATATCTCCCATCTCTAACTATACGTTGGAAAAAATGTCCGTTAGCGTTGAAAACTAAATCTTGTTTTAATTGTGTATTGAATGTCCTGTGCGAGGCAACCATGCAAGATGGCGATGAGTGATGACATTTTGACGTCTGCTCTTATAGGATACTCATGATGACATTATTCATCTGCATAATTCGTCCTGAGGCTCATGCACGCATAAATGTATATACATAGGTCGGGATGAGTCATCCCAACCAGAACCTGATCCTGCCTGGGAAGGCTAACTTGTGATTTAGCTCCTTATCCCTCAGTCTCAGCTGGTCATCCTAATTCACTTTGTGTTTTACATTTATGAGCTGCATAGTAACACCATAATTTATGATAAAATGAAGAGTCAATACATACAATACTATGGATCTCTATACTTTTCATTTTGTCCCGTCGTATAAATTAGGAGCGTATAGTCTTCCCAAGACTTCATCAGTCGGTTGCAGAAATTCTTACTAGACGTCCCATGCATATGATCTTCTTTGTTTTGGCTGCAGATTATTATGTTCCTTACCATGGGACGGCTTTTCTGTTATAGATCCTATTAAAACTTTTTGTTTGATCCCAAATATGCATATGAATATAAAAGGGCTCAGCTTATTACATTTTTTTTATTGGGGCTTGCATGTAGTTATGCTAGACTTTAATAAAAATATTCCTCGGTGTTTACTGCAATGGAAAGCCAAACAGTGTCATCACAGAAGATAAATTTTCACTTTGCTCACTCTCGATAGGGCCGTTGCAGGTGGCTATATAATATGATGATCCCGAGGGATTAAATTACTAGTCCTGTAAAATAATACAAGGAGTTGAGTTACATCTGACAAGCTCTCACAATTAGTCTCTGAACGGAGGCAAAATTGCAGATGCTCAGGAAGAAAGAGTCAATGTGGATAGCTTCTGTCTGCTCATTTTCCGATTTTTTTTTATGCCCACAATATAAATCCCTTAGGATGCCCTATGAAATACTGGGATGACTCTTATGCAGTCAAAACCCATTGAGTATCTTTGTCAGGGATGAAATAATCCCATGTGCAATTTTTACAGAGGCGTATTTCATTATCGAGATTAATTACAGGTCATGGTGCTGGTCATAAGATGATGGGGTTGTGTCAGTCCATGTGATAAGATGGTGGGAAAGGTCTAAGACTCACGTCACTTAGGATTTCTCATTTTACTTGAAAAACAAATTCTGGCTGAATCAGCTAATATTTGAAATGTAACCTCGTGTTCATTATAGTGCACATCATAAAAATAATGATAAAAATAACGATGAATTTCGCAAGTCCCTATCTAAAGTGAGGACTTTAAAAAAAATGTGAGAAATTGTTTTATAATGTGCCTCAAGTGTCAACTGTACCATCAGTAATGAAAGGAGCCAGTTAAATAAATAACACATTGCAATAACAAATGAGGCGTAGATGAGAGGTAACTGCGTTATCACAATTGAGCCAATTGACAGTTGGGTAATAAATTCCCTAGAGTTTTTGACGTTTACTACGTGCATTACATGGATGTTGTTCACCATAAATTTAATAATAATTTTATTATATTATTATGAAGGGTTAGGTAAGGACATTAGAGGGAGCTGGATATTGTGACATAGAAAAAATAAGAAGATAAGCAAGATCCCCCCGTCAATTTATTACGCGACAGATGGAAGCTAAACTAAAAGAGTATTGCACATTATTGAGATAAACTCCTGTCTACAGTTAAAATTACAGTTTATCAGTCAACGTATGTATTTGGTGAGCATCCACTCAATCTAATGTGCTGACATAGAAGTTATGGAAGTATTGACCTGTGCATTTTTAATGGGGATCATCTATCGTCATAAATTTTCTGACAAGTTACATAGATCGGACCCTGTCAATTTTAAATGTGTTAGCAATCAGGAGCTCTCCATACTTTCTGTATTTAGTGCCTCTCCAAAAGAAAAAAAAATCATTTGAATACCATCAGGTGAATGTTCAGAGGTTTCGATTATCAGCATGCCATGCATTAAGTCTTCTCTCAAGGATCTTTATTCTCCAAGATGAGTTTCCAATTCCGGGAGAGCGTGTAGGAGTAAATCTTATTAAACCTAATTTATTTTTAGACAGCAACAATCTCACATCATTGAGGCATGTGTATGTACAAATACGCAGACATGAGATTCATAAAAGCAAAAAAATAATTATCTCCAACCACAATGACGTAACTTCACATGCCTCTATAGAAGAAGCAGCCGAGACCAAAAATGGGTAAATTTTCTAGTAGATCGTGGTTTTACGGCTTCAATTCATATTGCATCTACACAGACCAAAATCCAACTCAACAATACCCCCTTCACGCCCCTTCTGTCCTCAAATAACGACCTGCGGAAGGGTTTCTCTTATTAATGATGATCATTGTCGCATTCACAGCAGGGCCTGTATAGGTAGATACATACAATACTCTGAGGTAATATTTAATGTGTGAGTAAAGAAAACATTTGCAGTAGTTACAATATGTTGGCAATGCGAGAGATACCTACTTCAAAGTTACTCATAAAATTGATTTTATTTGCTCTAAAACTACAACTCAAAGAGGACCTAATGAAACGCAAACTTTCGCGAATGTATGCAAACGTGCAAGAATACTTGCAAAACATTCAACTTTTTAAAAAATGTGACATATTGAGATAAAAATTAAACAACTCATGTTTGAATCCTTTCACGTGTTTACCTTCACAAATATGAACTGTGTTACTGTCCAAATATTAAAATTGTGATTTTTAAGTGTATGTGTGTTCACACATCGGCTATAGGGATTGAAGTCAAAGCCTTTATGTAATTATTATGATTAATCAATTGATAGTTAAAGGGGTTAAATTTAGCAAACCGCAGTTCAATATTGGTGTTAGATATGAATTGAAGCATTTAAATTCTGGAAAGAAATTTTTAGTTTATTTGTTACTTCTATTAATTACATATTAGGGTATCGTGCAGGAAATTGTTATGACGCTCATCTTCGCGAGAAATATTTATATTACCATGGCTTTCAACTATTACTACATGATTCAGGGGTACTGTTACACGAGGAATGATTGAGTGGGGTGAGTCATGATTTTTGGAGAATCAACCTCATGAAAAGTACAAGTTCATAGTGGGGTCGGTCTCGTAACACGTTGAAGGTGTACATTGCAAAGGAATGATTGCATCTACTCACATGATGTATGACTACGTGACTTCTTACATACACAGTAGATTTTTTATCCTACGCTTGTTTTGATTTTGGTATGAAATGTACGAATGATTGTAAAGGATACTTCCTTGAATTGATTCTATTCCTTTTACCTTTTCGTAAGAAGTGACATTACATGGAATTGAGGCGTATTACATTAACGTTAGATCACAGCAAAAACTAAAAGTTGGCTGCGTAATCATGTGTATACTTTGATGGGAGCTAATAACCAATTCCCCTTTGTCGATCAGCTTGGAAATTGTTATCAGTCTACCTATAATGACCTGAGCTTACTCCGATATACAAAGGTACGCCTTCCGAATGACAAATCAGATTCGCTTGGACGATAGCAAATATGCTAACAGATGTCACATTATATAATTGCATTGGGAAAAAATATCCTCAATGATGGGATTATACGTGTACTTCCCCCTTCTACCTTAGGTTAGATGTTCGGTGTGTTGGGCTGGCCGTGGCCAGTGCAGTGGATGGCTGCATGACTGGATGACTCATTGTGGGTTTTGTTTCCGAAAAGATCTCACGTGATATAGGGGGTATTTGACAGGCACAGGGAGCATAAAAAAGAAACGTAAAAAAGCAATAGAATATGAAGAACTAATGCAGCCTTGACGGAATTCCCTTGGAAAAACATTCGAGTAGAGTATTTCCAAATGGGTATTGTCAGAATTGTAGTGGTAGAGCATGCTATTTAATATTTTTATAATTAGATAATTGTTTATGGGGCAGCCCTCAAGGCGCAACGTCATCCTGAGGAACTGGAATGTAGTCGTGAGTAAAGTATACATCTGTGGACTGATATCTACGAAAACTCACGGTACTGAAATTCCACAATCATTTCCTCTCCTCATTATAATCCCTCCCTTTACTGTCTTACTACAGTCGTCTATAGTCATGATGCTCGTTGTTCACATGCACTTATAAGAAATGTGGGAAATATTCCTTTATCCTAAAACACGCTCTCCGGTCATATTTTTTATACAGGTTTCTGTTCTTTTTGCCCCATTTGGTAGCCCAAAAGTCCTCAGGGAGGGACTAAAGTCCGTTTGTGGTGGTGGCAAGTGCAAAAAAAAGGATGCATGAAAAAGGATTCACTTCGTTAGCTCCGTAAATATTTTTACAGCAAGGGCAAGTGGCATTTAACTATTTTATTTCCAATTTAAGACGTCAATTTGAACTCTCAATTCATAGAATAACTACTATTTTCATGGATAACACCCACAAGGTGTGCAGCGGTTGGAGAGTAATCGTCTTTTTATCTTTAGAACTCTACAAACAAAGTATTGTATTGTTGGGTCCTATGTAGATATATCTAACTGTAGGTATGCACATAATGATAATACTGAAAGGTGTTTTGTTTACGCAACTCGTAATTACAGTGAGTACCGAGGTTCACTCAATATGCGGTTTAAGAAAATTTACTGGTTTGATGCATTACAATCTCAAACCATTACGAGCGATGACGTTTCAATGCTCCCACCTTACACGACATTACAACTCATTTGTTGGAGGGCTAAAGACATTTTCAAGGGTCTAATTTAGGAAGTAGTTCAAGGCGAGGCCCTCATATGATTTTGGAGTTTTCACTACATTTAAATAATTCTGGTCGTAATTAGAAAATTACTTTTCACGACTTTTCCTTCCAAAAATATTCATATTTCATGGAGTATTAATATTATTATGAGAGTCTCCATAAGGGGTGGATAAAGAGCCTGCAGGAAGCATTTCTGCAATTAATTTTTTTTCCCTTCATTTTAGCACAAAATGTAATGCAGTCTGTCATAATGGGCTTCAATTTGAAAAAGGAATCATTTGGAATGTCTTTGGGATGGGCTTCTCGGTTTGTAATGTAAACAATTTCAAAGTAATCTTGTATGGGAATAATTCTTGGAAATTTACCATGGAGTGATATTTAATTTTCTATTAGTTCTGGCCGTGCAGCTGAGTGAGTCCAAAGTATGGGAAAAATTTACAAAACATTGTTCAAATTCTTAGGGAGAAGGCTAGTGACATACAAGAGGCAGAATAATATTTGAGAATTCTTACACTGCACTGGTATTTTCCATGAAATCTGAACCCGTTGTTTCTTCTCCATTGTTTCTTTAAAATGGGATTATAGCATTGTTCAAATCTCAAAAATTTATTGGAGCTGCGAAATTAAGGCCATTAAATTGCGTGTGTCGTCTCCTGACAAAAGTGTACCAAGTCTTTGCAGGTTTGTGTGTGTGTGTGTGTGTGTGAGTGAGTGGAAATAAGTACATATATAGACTGTATGCAGACGCATTGATGTGTGTGTTCCCCCATGTGGGATTCTTTGAATTCGTTCCGTTATCCGGCTCAGGAAGTTGAGGGTGTGTGTGTATCTATGCAGGCATAATGATATGAAGGTAACTTACTAGCATTTGTAGTAATTCTGCAGAGCCGTTCTAGTGCAGTACTCCCTCATTGTTGACATGGTATCATTGTTCAATAATAAATATAATTTACGCAATGTGTGCAAAGAACATGTGTCTCAGTTCCTCTTTTCCACAAACAGTTGCAGGCCATATGATAAATGACTATGTACTGTTTCCATTCGCGCCCTCACTTGACAGACATCTTTCTTCCTGTGGACATTCAGTGATTCATTTATTTGCATCTCCTCCCAATTTGTTACCAACGCCGTGTGTCTTTCCACTTAGACACAGGTATGGTTATGGTATTCATATGTATATGTCCGTGCAAATTGCCCTTAGCTTTTGGCAACTCATTCGGGATTTCGCATCTTGTCATTCCATTCGGGGCACATGTACAAAAGTATGTACGGTCTTGTGGTGGGAGGTGGTGAGTACAAGTACGTATATATTGGTGTGTGCCATTGACGCAGTTTCTCTTTTATTGTCAGGTGCATAATGCAAATTTTGTGTGAAAGAATGGCGAAAGACGTAATAAATGAAAATGAAATTCAAATCACTTTCTGCACGGACTGACAACAATATTAACTCAAGCTTGAAATCTTTTGTTGAAACATGTACCATAAGATGTGTATTGTTGAATTTATAATGCAATTCAAAACAAATAAGACGCTCCGTGTGTCCATTCATGTACAGCGTCAGGAGAACAAAAGAAAAGTCTAACGACGCTCTTAGGGAAGTCAGACATTTCCAGTTTTAATTACAATTAAAACCAAGCCTCCGCAATGTGGTGTCCCTCACATGCTCACCATTCGAAAGCAAAATTAGTATGTACGAGCACAGCTGGGAAGATAATCTCTTAATATCAAGAAATTCACTTTCATCCAACGAAGTCACGGGCCGTAGATGACAAAAAACAAATTTCTGTTTACATTTTTATCGAATCGAATTAATATATAGCAATTCAAGCAAATTTGTAAGAAAAGTTCGTCTTATTCTTGCATGTCTTTCTTACATTTCCAATTTGTAGTTTTGCTCTCAGCAATTGGGACTTCAAGTGGGTAATTGTAGAGACTGCTGTGGTATGTGTGCTGTGCTTGTGTGTATAATTATGCTCTCGAGCAGCTCAAGTTCCGTCTTTCTTTTCACGTCCATAATCTAATTGTCTCCACATTTACCTGATTAGCAACAGCGGCTTCATTTGTAAATGTGCCTCACACTTGCACATTTTTTCATACCCAACAAACAGTTAAGTACATAGAATATAAGATGCATGAAAGTCCACATATTTTTAAATTGCTAGACAGTGTTTACTAATACTCGCCAAGTATTAGACAAACTAATAATTAATTTTCAGGAGAAATCGAATTCAGCCTGGGATTAACTCACGTCATTGTGAAATGGCTGTAATTGTTCTGGTTGTGAAATATGCATCTATGTACTTACACAGCATGTAGAGATCTGTAGACATCTTATCCTCAGTATTCTTGAGCGATTGTGATGAAATACTTGTACTCGGAGATATTAAAAACAGTCATGTTCAGTGTATACCTGAAACGGGAGTAAATGACTGGCTACTTCTCCTGAACAATTCAGAGTTTGAATAGAATTCAGTTAAAGTTTTCAAGTTAAGTAAAAACTCGAGGGTGAGTGTCATATAGGATTTTAGTATGAGTTGAGGATTTAATCCTACACCAGGAATAATAATACCGATGATCACAAGGGCGTCATTCATAACAATAGAAATGGTAATGCTGTCATGAGTGTGCACACGGACACAAGTAAAACTCCTCTTCGTGAAGATTTTTTTTAGTGACTTTTTGTGCACAGCTTTGGTACTACAGTACTCAAGGGTTTTTTGTATCCTGAGAGGAGTATTCAGCTTCTTTCGAGATTTTTAAATTATTTTATTCAACTCAAGCCAACCACTTAACTCGGGAATATTCTTAGGTTATGAGCACCCCTGCTCTTTTGACAATCCTTCATGATCCTTAGAGACAATTTCTTCTCAATGATGTGGGAATCATGGGTCATGAAAAGCTTCGTTGGTACCTGAATTAAGGCTCTTTAAGTACATATCATATAGTTTTAATTCCCAACTTCACATTAGAGAATTATGATTTTAATGCATCATAAAGTACTGAAACAATTTTCAAGGATGTGTATGAACGGAAAGTTAGTACTTTGTCTTGGGAATAACAACATCCAGTTTGTATGGAATCTAGCCATGTTCCTATGTACTAGGATCCCACCATTCCATGCATGGTCATGACTTCAATGAAGAATGAACGCAAGGTGAATTTGTGAAAACAGGAAATATGTAAACTTCATTAAATTATTGGTAATGTAATATTATTTACGTTCGCCAACCTTCATGAGGTCAACTCTCTCTGGACTCGTTACATAAAAACGGCTTGGTATAATTTCAAGATCGTTCTCATATGTTTGAAGTTTTGTAGCTAGACTAGAATATGGCATTTAAGCTTGATAGTGAGGATTTATCGTGGCATCTCTAGAAGGCTAAGGGTAGAATAAAAAGGAGCATTTATACATACGTGCATGACATACAAAAATTATTTTTGCGAGTGTATGTACATAGATAGTTAATCCCATGTAGGATTATGATATCAGATTATGCGAGAGCCATATCTTATTTGAATTGATGTTGTCTGTCGGTAACTATATGAATCAAGTGAAGAGCTCATTGCGTTTTATGGATAACAATCTGTGTTCATTAGATGATTATGTTTCTCCTATTTCTAAGGTATATATTTAGAGATTCCTCGTGGGAAATTTAGGAGATTTTATTATTGAAGGGTGGAGGGTCACACGCATCACGAACCTGAACTATAACCAGTAGATCTTACGATGTCCCGTATTGATGTAGACTTTTGCACAGTAAATGCTCTACGTCGTCAACAAAACTCCTATTGTATTGTTGTGACTTAGCAAGAAGCTTCAGGTGGTGTTGACTCTTACAAGCAAAAAAAAAAAAAAATAACAAGAGCAAACTAATACTCTTTAGCCCTCATAAATTTTACCTCGTTCTCTAAGACTTTTAATCAGTGTCGTGCTCGTCTTTTTACATCCCGCAGGAATTACTTTTATTTTCTTCTAATCATGCCACGGGCATTTTTTAAAAGTTTCAAAGGAGGCGTGATTGTATTGACAGTGAGAGTTGTCTATGTGAAGTTTCCTATTATTTGATATGATAAAGTTTTTCGGAGAGTCTTATGTAAAAAGGCTAAAGTTGTTCCGAAGTAATGAGGGTTGTGTACTAGAAAAACCCCAATAAAAATTCTCATGAATTTTATGATGAAATGCATACAATCTCCTGCGTTTTTTTATGTATTCAAATTGATATACAGTCTTGAGGTATAAAAAGACTTTAATGACGTTGTTTCCCATTGGAATTATAGTAGTCGTATGTTTTGTATGTACGTGACGGAGTCTCATACTCACACGTGTTGTAGCTTATTGTTTATTATGCTCGACAGTATATCCAATCGGTCATCAAGGCCTGGTATTTTTATTCCAATGTTTTTTCATTATATTGTAGATTCAGGATTTGATGAAAACGTAAGGCATCATCAGTCGCTCAATACTTCTGCATGTCTTGAGGAGGATAAGGCCGGAAATCCATAAACAATTGATTTCTTGACGTCACCTTGTGCGAAACAGCGTAGGCCTCACGGGCCCACAGGTACTTAATTTTCTTTAAAAATCCAATCAAATAAATTTGCTTTGTGCATGTGTGCACACCATGTTTATCCGCTCCCTGGTTGCGAAATCCTTCCTGTCTTAAGTCAGCACCGTCGAGCTTATTACTATAGTAGTTGTACGTGCATAGAGCAGACAGACTGGAAGAACAAACAATACTTTGCCTTGGATCACATAAGTACATGTACATACGTAATTAGCTAAGCCTTTATATCTTGACTCTAGTTACCCAATGAGAGGAAAAAAACAAGAGGATTCGGTATGTCAGGACGACTAGTCAGCAGGCAGTGTCTTTAAATAATGAATCCTACGGCTATAAGTAGTGTGTAATAAGCTAGGTTACTAATACTAGGATATTTTTCCACTAGCCTTGGCCGTTCTATAGAATCAAGTGCTCGTGTAATATTCAAATTTTTATCGATCCTACTAAAATTACACAGAGACCTGAAACACGGAATGACCATCCCCTATAGATAGATACAATGTGCAAACAAATGGACAGAGAATCTGTTGAAATTACTCATCAACTTTTCTGTTTATGATAAATAATTCCAATAGGAAGACTACCAAGGTCTCTCTCGTGACTCGGCTTTGCTACTATAAATACGTTGGTCAGTGTGTTGGCCTAACAGCGCAAACAATATTAATATTATGCGAGTCAAAATAATTACCAGTATATACAATAATATAATAACCACTTCGTGCTAGTGCAAACTCGTGCCTATTTTTAGATACATGTAGCTCTCCCGTTGAGAGCATTGGAGGTAGAGGATTTTGCAGTGTGTACAAAATACAAATAGCAGCGTGCTCAATAGTAAAAGGGATCGTTTGCACAAAGTTTGAAAACTTGGGGAAAAAATTGAGCTACATGAGCACAGTTGGAATAATACAAAGTTAGGGATTGCAGCTAAAATTTTCAGTCTCAGTAAAAAAAAAAACTCAATCACGATTTTTGAGGCTTCCTTTATATCTGCAGCAGTAGGGAAGTGCGGTTGCCAGTTGCCACAAGGATCCTCTCATTTAGTTGGACATTCCGAATCATGTAATGTCTATTGTAAATTGAGACTGCAAGTGTAGTGAAATACAAATGCAGTCAACCTCATCTGCACTGCTTCATGTTTCAGTGTAGGTATGTATGTTTTTGTTTTAATATTCTTCTTCCCTATATACATTGTGGATTTGTTCACAATACACCGCAGATTGCTCCAAATTTGAGTATATTTTTTAGTCCAAACCAAGTCGGCACTCTTTTTTTTAAGTGTGTATTTAGCAGAAAATTATGTCTAGGACACAAATTCTAGAATGTGTGACGTTGACGTGTGACATACATGGTCAAAGGAACAAAATATAGGGGATGTTTATTACGGCGGAACTCTTGTAGACTTAGCATCCTGCTGTTCCTTCTCACTCTACAAGTATCCTGATTGACTTGAGAAAATTCTTATAAGGATGTATAATGTGGCATTTCCTTTGTATATATATATATATATACATCATAACGTGAGGGCTTGAACCTTGCTGCTCAAGTAATGTGTTTGACTAATAGAGCAATTTATTCCTTTTATTTTGCAGATATTGAAGCAAAGGAGTGCTCACGACTCGTCACGACAATTCAGTTGATTTTGAAGTGGTGAACACGTCCATTATAAGAAAATAAATTAGGGAAAAAATTGACTCCAAGAATTTTTAAGTGAGCACATACAACCCAGGAGCAGTGCGATAAATAACAATTGTAAGGTGCTGTACTCAGAAAGTGGATTGGGAGCTGTGAAATGAACTGGGGAAATTGTTCGAGCTACTAATTGAGCCCGATGTCAATTAGCCACTCCCGAAGGGCTTAATCAATTTTCTCTTTAAATTCTATTTACACTCAAGTGAAGGATAACGAGTGAGATAAATAAAAAAAAACTGCTCAAAAACCATAGGAAAATAATAACCAGGAGGAGAGATACATTACTTTGGGGCAAGTGGATACTCTGAAGAAATCTTTTTGCAGAATTGAATAACCCAAAGTCAGCGGTTTACTCTTCGAGGAAGAAATATTAAGCAAACGCTTGTGCAATTCTAATCATTACAATTTGTACACAAAGCAAATTGGCACATAGCTCAGGAACAATAACATATCTATGTACGTGACAATTTAAAATCGAGCAGCCTAGTTTATCTTGTTGTGAGATTCACACACGGTCATACATACATGTGTCAACCACAATCGACAAAAGGAGTGTGGTGTTTTGTTTTAAGGAAATACGATTGAAGGATTATTGTTCCTTGGTTATAACCACTGATGGTTAGATTATACTAGTAGAGACTGTCACTTCGTGTTAACATGATGTCAAATCGATTGAGTGGAGACGAGAAATCCTTCCGCCATTACACGTCCACTCCTCATTTGGACACTTTCCGAGGAGGAAATACCTTTGCCGGAACAAAACCTATGAACTATGGCTCAAATATTCCAAATCCGTACCAGTCAACATTTTCCACATTCGCACACCACAAGTCCGGCGTTGACTTACGGTACAGAGACGATCCCAATCCATACAAAGTAAGTACGATTGATGAGTTCCGAATTAAAGTTCAAGATCCATACAAAACAAGCCGGCCCAACCATGGTAATCAAGGTCACTATGCTTCCTACTACCCAGAAGATGAGGGGGAGCCTGAACCACCCGAGTCGGTGTTTAGACGTTTGTCAATCAAATATGAATCTCCCCAATACTATCACCATTCGTCAAATTCCGGTAGTTCTGGAGACTGTGAGTACGAAATCCCTGATCCTGATTATGAAGGCTCGACAGCTGGGAGCTCGGATGATTTACCTATTCCAGAACCGCTTGTGCTAACAAGAGCCACTAATGCTGACTCCTGTGAGGAGTATTCCATCAGCATCAGTGCCTCCGAAGAGACCACATCTGCCACCCATTCATCACCAAGTCCCATCACAATTACCAAAATTTCCGACTCAGAGCGTGCAAAAGTAGAACATGCGTTCAAAGGAAGGAAAACATCAGTTTATGTAGCGGACTCCCTCACGAATTTGTACTACATGAAAAGAACTAGTGCACCTCCAAGGCCGAATTCCACAGGGTCGAATGGATCAGGAGAAAGTCACGGATCATCAGGCTCTGCAGGGTCAGAGTGGGTTCTCAAATACACCGGCGTTCTGGTCCTCCTCCTGGATACTGGTGAGACGAAGAATCGGGATAAAAGACAGATACAAATTGCCCTCGCAGAACTCGGGTCTGGCTTAGCTCTTTGGAAAGACGTTGTTGATAATCTCACCAGCTACAAGGTCACTCCCGAGTCCCCATCTTTCCATACCATGCATTTGTCCTCAGATCATACCATTGTTGTGGGCTTCTCTTTCGATGATGAGGATTCAGCCGACAAGTTTTTCCGTCGCATTGACAAACTTACATCCGATTTTGCCAATATTAGTCTCTCTGGGTCCAAAAATAAGAACAAGAAAGAGAAAAAAGTCAAGGCAGTCAAGTTTATTAAACCTAAGAAAACTGAGATTTCTCAGCCCTGTGGATTCCAGCATATTGCCTCCGTCACTTCACAAGATAGGAAGTTATGTCCTTCCCTACAAGAATTCGTGAGTTCTGGGGGTGAAAAGTCAAGCATGCCGTTAAGCCGCCCAGTGTCCGTACATGATAGTGGTAGTGAAGCTAATGCAGAGTTGCATCTTTGAGTCTTGCTGCAATGCACACATACCCTCAACTGTAAATATGAGTTTGCTTAATCATGGAACATTTCATGAAACATTGTACAAGAACAAGTCATTCGAATATTACTTATTAGATGAGTCTGCAAAAGTGCAGTCTTCTGTGCCAGAACTTCTTTCCCTTGATAGAGCCGTCTCCTTCCGTTCTTTTCCTACTCAGCTAATTTTTCTTCTCATACAGTAATACTTAAAATACAATAAATTCCATTAAAACTTCAAATTCACGTCCCTTTATTTTCACCTGACAATTTCCCACACGCCTCCCAAAATTACAATATTATTATTATCCAGTCATTTTTTTCTCCAAAGTTATGCATTGTTGACTTTAAATATTGAATTCAGTAGCTATGCGTTGTTGTAAAGGGTCAGTTGATAAAGAAGAATTAAATTTGATCGTTGCTTGACTAATGCATTATTCCTCATTCCCAGTCAATAAGAATATAGTTGCCCAACAGAGCAAAATGTAAACTAAAAGTACTGCTATGAAAATGTTGTGAAGAAATTTTAGAATGCTGTTATGTCTTCTACAGCCACTGTTTCAAATTTCAGAAGGAAGGAATTTATACGGAAACTCTACGAAACTCTGATTCATCATGAAATTAGTGTAAATTGTGGGAGAAGGAATTATAAAAATGAAAACAGGAAGAGATCAAATCTAAAGTGTAAAAGGTAACTTGGTAGATATGAATGCGTTTTTGGCATATAAGACTGAAGGAATTTTAAGCAGTTTAATTATGGCTAATTGTAAGATACATCTGTACCAACTGACCCATTAGGAAATTCACGCTAATGTAGAGCTAGTTCACGTTGAGATTACTACACGCGTGTGCTTTTTAAGTACCGGGCATATGTACCTGTACCTTTCAATCGTGCCTAAAAATGTAATTGTCTGTGTGGAAAAGTGGAGCGTCTGAAAATCATGTAATGTAAATAATAACTGTGGCTCCTGAAATAATTTCATAATAGATGTTGGAGTCACAAAATGTTCAGAACAGATTGTAAACGCAGCTATTTTTTGCATATGTGAATCATATTATGTATCTATTTTCCTTTTAAGTTAATTGTTGTTCTCTGAACGTACTGCTAATGGCGTAAGTGTTGTGTGGTGAGTTGGTGAGAAATCATTTCTCACAATCAGCAGTGGAACTGTATCTGAAGTCTGAATGCATGGCACTGGTACTGATACATACATACATATGTGCGTGTGTACCATGTTGAATAAGTAAGTTGTAAAAGGATATTGCGTTTTAATCAAAGAACAAATTTTACCCTCAAAGTCCCAAAATAAATTGAAGATTCCGTGATGTCATGATTCGTTTTTTGTGACGGGCACCCTCACATGGTTTTTCCTTTGGGCGGTACAAAATTAGAGGTCATCCACTTATTACATTACGTAACTTCTCAGAATCAACTAGTTCGAAGGAAGATAATTCCTTTTTACCTGAACCTTTGCCCAGTGCCTCAACCTCCTAAAAAAGAAACCCACACGGAGGTGAAATATTTTTTCCCTATCTTCAGCGATTGTCACTTGCCAAGTTTTTGTTGACAACAAAAGGGCATTCCCTTTATATATGGTTGGTATGTCTCATATAAGGTTTTTTTCTATCAAACTGGTATCAATTGGTGAAGAAAACCATAAATCAACTACCAAATCATGCTGTCTGTTTGGTCATTTTATAAATTCATAGGATGACGAATGAACCTTGTAAAACTTACCTTTTTTCTCCGCATTACCTTTGAGTAACGTGATCGCTATTGATATTGTTTACGTTACTACATGATAACGCTTCCTCAAGGGGTTTAACAAGGATGATAAGTTTACATGTTTGGATAAAACTTTATATGTGGTTCAATATGCATATAACCGGAAGACAAAAGGTTGTGCAGCGTATAACTTAATGTTTTTGTGAGAATAAGGTAACATTAAATTTTAATTTGGGCACAAAACATCCACTATGATGTGCAAACTCTGAAGAGAACAATAAGAAGTTACATTTACATCATGTGGGAATTTGAATACTGAGAGTGCATACTGTTCTCAGTATGCAATCGCTAACGTGTAAGTATGATGATATTTAATATAAATCAAATAAACAACTTGTTACAATTGCAACGCAACTACAGACGATTTAAATACTATTCCATACCTACTATGCCTATGTAATCATTAATTTTCTATGCAGGGATTAGCGTTCGGAATTCCTGACCGCAAATCGCTATGATTGATATACAAACCTTGTTTATTTTAAATTAATCTATGAATCAAAACTTTATCACTGTTAAATTCATATATCGTTACACATTTCTCTAATCTGTCGCCTCTTTAATCTCATAAGTGATGCAGACGTCACATGTAAGTACTCACACTGTAACTAAGTTTTTCCTATCCTATCCTGCCTTCTTCAGTTTCATAAATAATTAATTATAGTTGACATTGAAGCACTCATAACAATTCTAAATACACCCACTAAGCTGCAAAACTGTACCAAAAAGGATTCAAAGAAAAACAAAAGAGGTGTATAATTATATATACAAAATATGTAGAGCGCTTCTTGCGTGAAGATACAAACCAAATTAAGGACTGATATAACTTAAAGCAGTGGTAAAATTGTCCACTGTGATATTGTACATACATAAAGAAGTAAATATAATCAGATAATTACAACCATTTACCCCTAAGTTGTTTGTATACATTATAAGTAGTATCTTTGTTAATTATAAGAGACAATGAAATAGCTAATATGTACAGCATTTAGCAAACGTACATTCGCAAAATAGTATTTACTGCTGAAAACTTATAGTTTCAATGGTAATCATTTTGGAACTTTTAAAGCTATTAATTTACTTGATTTTAAAGCATGAATGGGTTTGGATGAAAAATTGGGAAATTGTCTGGCCTGATGGAGCATTTATGTGCTTGAGTATCGTTATCCATTTAAATTGTACTCTCAAGTGTTCACAACGGATTTGCCAGCTTAATTTTGCTTGATGTTCAAGACACTAGAGTGTAATAAAGGTGAAAAGGATCAACGAACGAGAGAATGCAGTTTATCATGAAACGTTGAAATCATTTGCAACAATGTTGCAATGAATGTATCCATATTTTATACCTTACTGTAAGCAATGCCAATGTTCTATGTTAGCCGCCTCGGCAAAAATCCGGAGGAGGAATACAATGCTTAGTTAAAATGTTAATTATTAGAAAAAATCTTACCATGTAATTATAATTATCATAAATATTTATTTGCTTCGTTATAGGTGTACCCATAAAATCAAACGTGGATACATATGTAAAATCAACTGGTGATCAATTTTACTAGCATTATCTGATGAATAATTACATTGTGTTATGACGATCTGCGAGTGAAATTCCTGACAATGCGTTGAAGTAAACCTTTATATTATTTAATTGTGTTGAAAACTCCTTTATCACCGAGAATGTCAACTATGGTTAATTAAGTAGAACATTATATTAATTTAGTACTTACGTTTCGAAAGATAAAATGCATACTTACTTTAAGTCAGAAATCTATATGTATCTAAGGTTATACATACGGTCAAGATTCAAACATATCAACTAAACCTGTTCAATACATTCATACAATGTATTGCAGCTTGCCTTCGCTACTATAGACATTAGTCCGAATGCTTTTTTTACCAATATTTTAAAAACTAGGCAATTAAGTACTATTTTATTCTGTTCGAAGCTGTTTTAAATTTAAGTTTTAATCAAGCATGTGAGTCAAGATAAACAATAATAATTGTAGATAAAATTCACAAATATCTATTGTCAAAATATTTTTTGGGATTTGTTTTGAATAATGTCAGATGGTTTACAGTTTGCGGTAGCTAAGTGAGGATGCATGTTAAATTGCAATAAAGAAATGTGATTTCCTAATAGATGCATTTTCATCTTATGTTGTTGCTTTAGTTGTAAAATAGCCTTAGTTAGCTCATGGTAAGCAATGCGGAATAGCAACGAGTGAAAAATTAACGGAAGTGGCAGTGGCATGAATTGCATTCATCAGAATAAACGCAACTTTGAATTGGTAAAAATGTAGAACGGGGTATATCAAATAGAAATAGTAGCCACGGCTGATACTTGAACACCGGTCATGAGATATTCATAAAAACAATTTCATTCCTCCACGTCACCTGGGAAAGCTAAGTGCACTTGAAACCACGATTACTGGTTTACAACAGTCTTGAGGAAGTGAATTAAATATTGGAAACAAAAGTACATGACTTTCCTGAAGTGCCAGACACAGTACAGCATAACCCTATCAATCATACTATAAGTTTATTTACTCACAATCTCTCCTTAATTAAGGAATACCTCACATTGTCTATTTAATTTTCCTGCGGCAGTCACACTTTTATTGACTATAAACATAGAAAACGTGCAAAACTACTCTTGAAAACCTTGGTTTCATATTTCCGTCTAAATACAACTGATTGATAAAAACCTCATATAGTTAAGCCTGGAATAACTAGAAATTCAAAATCAAATTCGGTCACGTTTTTAAAGTTTAATAATATGAGCAAACAGGTTTATCTAAAGCAACATTATGAAATACTGTTTAACCATTCATTGAGACGAACTACGCTACACTGGCATCCGATCAAGAGGATTTAGAAACAAAATATCCTATTTTAGTCACTAAATGCATTTTCTGTTTATTCACATGTGTAATTCTCATATTCCATACTAAAAAATTAACAATAATGTGTAGCAATCACACTTCCTCTGTCCATGTAGTAAACTAAGCATTCGTTTTCTTAATTTCTTTACATATTGCACCACCACGCTACACAGAGACTATCTGAACGTAATGTACAAACATTGTTTCCGTGTTTTTAAATAAAACAAACTATATATATTTTTCGTAGAAATCAGTCGATTGAAGGAGTTGACAAGGTGATCACACGATTTCCTCACCTGCACCAATACAATACAAATCAGTTATTATGAAACACAAGCTACTAACAACTTTTTGATCAAACTGATTTCATACTAATTCCATAATTGAGATTAGCACTTAGATGTCACACAATACATACGACGCATGACCCTGGTGTTACCTGCGTTTCCGTTTGGTTGAACTAATATCTTCAATATCATCTAATCTGCTGGGTGCTTTGATGGGTCGTGTAGACCTTCGTGTCGGCACAGGAGCAACGACTTCAATTTGTTCCACATCAATAACTTCATCATGTTTTATTATTACTGAATGACTCGATCCACTACTATGAAGTCCACCCCAATCATCCACTTCCCCGTACAGACTATCCGGCTGGGCTTTCATCGGCCGACCTCTCTTCTTTGCAACTTTGTTTGTACTTTGATAGTAATTATCATCTAACAGATTCTGACTTCTGTGCGTTGGTGACCGTCTCTTGTCGGACTCAGATCCCCTCGGTGATGCATCAGGTGACTGATCGTCATATTCGACATCCTCTACTTCGTTTCTAGGATGAAAGTAAGTTATAGGTGCGGAGCGAAGAATATCGATACCACTACCCGGGTTCATTGAGATTTCATTAAAATCAACATCTATCGAAGGATCCACTTCTTCTTCTTCTTCCATAGGAAAATCTAGAAAAAGTTCTGTATCATCCTCGGGTTCTCCCATGGAGTCCAATGAAGAATTTCTATTTTCGATAGACGATGGTGACTCTCCACAAGAGATATGATAAC
The DNA here is from genome assembly GCA_947179485.1 of Allacma fusca. Lineage (NCBI taxonomy): Eukaryota > Metazoa > Arthropoda > Collembola > Symphypleona > Sminthuridae > Allacma > Allacma fusca. The sequence continues at coordinate 44,455,159 of OX359249.1, read as the reverse complement.
TAAGCTTTTTGGGCTTTAAGGTTCGGGCATTAACAATTACGGGGTCTAATTCTACTCCATCACACACAGTTACGACAGCTCCTGGAGATGGTGCGTTGAAGTCTTCATAATCTTCAAAAACTACAGCTTGCGGGATTTCTTCAACTTTCTTTTTAGTAATATTTCGAGCGACCGGAGGTATATATCCGACCCCAGTATTCGCAGAACCCGAAAACATGTTTGTACTTGCAAAGGTGCTTAACATTTTCTGAGGGGAAGTTAAGATTTTGGGACGATTGTGTGGCGTAGTCATTGCATGGCGCCCCCTGAAAACAAATTAAAATAATCAAAAATTCGGTTTTAGAAATACGCTACCAGCAAACCCAACAAAAAACATAACGCTACGTAATTACAAAACATTTTCGCCGATTAATACCCGAATGAGGGTGTACTCTTATTGAATTTTACAAAACATGCTTTAGCAACAAAACATGCCAATTGTTTGTACGTAAATTTTTACCGTATAATGTTTATTTTAGGTGGGGCTTCTTCCATCATTTCCTGCACATAGTAATGATTCTTTAACAGTTCTTTCTTCTTTGATCGACGTCTCGCTGGTTTCACTACTTCGGAGCCCGGTTCCCTCGGCTTTTTCGCATACATATGGTCTAGCTTGTGTGGCCTGAGGACAATTTAAAATCCACTCATTGCAAATTAGTTGCCAAGAATGCCTGACGAATAGAACACTTTCCACATTCCGAAAAACTTACGGGATTTCGTCGTCGGGTTCGGGTGCCAGAATGGTAAAATTATTTCCATCCATGATAGGAACGATGGATCCATCCGCATCAACAATAAAATATTGAGGAGTGACCGGATTAGTTTCAAAAGGAGCTAGAACAACATCCTGAAATATCTGCCCTTGATGCATGCCCCCATCCAGGGAAACAAATCCACCCCACTGATTGTGACTTAAATGTCCATCATTAATTATCTGTACTATCTCCATCTTCCCAGTTCCTACAACGCACACAAACAATTATTATTAGTTACACACCTCCCCGGAAAACAATTCAATAATTACCAGACACCCCCTACTACAATCCCAAAGTAAGGATAACTCCCGAAACTGTACAACTCAAGCAGCAACGTCAAACTTTGCACCCAATTTCCCTTCTCTTCTGTACAGTTACTCCACCAAACTTTCCCCATTCCAAGATGTAAACAGCACAAAAACTGACTACTCCCGAGAACGGCATGTCAACAAATCCATGTATTCTACAACCCAATATTGAAAGTACCTACTACTCTCTGTACGAACTCAAACTCAAAAAAATGTATTTCCCAATCTTATCCTCCTGCTTCAAGAAGACTCCCCTTTAGGTCACAATACGTAACTTTTTGTCATTCTTGAAACAAGTACACATCTCCCTAGCATAATTGAAACATCATAAACTAGTATGAACTGAAAAGTTCTTCACAGGGATGTTGAAACCATAAAACACTGTATATTAATTACGTAAAGAGCCAGGATTTGACTATTAACTGAAAGGGCTACTACACACACAAGAACAGAACTATCTCTCCCAGATCTGATTTCACCTTCCACTTAAAAAATTACGTCCCCAATACGCAGTCACTGAGCTACTTAACACACAAGACAAATTATTTTCTAAGTGCCTCTTCAACTCACCTCAAAATACAGGAAATCAGCAATACGATGAGAATATCTTGCACAGAATTGGGCAGAAGCTTAATTAAAAGCCTCGTAGGAGCTCTCTCCTTTTTTTTCCACTAGATATATAGTTATATTTACAACCCCAATGTATAGTTCTACTTTTGCAAGTTATTCTGCCACATTGATTAAAATGTGTGAGTACTTATAAATACACTTGGTAATTTATGCTTCGCTTGAGGAGTGATCGCTAGTGAGTTGGGTTCAGATCAGATTTTAAATAGCTTTGCCAGACATGATCCCCTTTCTCCACACAGACGCATACGGTTCACGGCTCTTACCAATTCCAACTACCGCGAATTTTTAAGTCACACTCGCTCAATGCTCTCATGTTCTCTGAAGAGCGTGCATACGACTTGAGTGTACCTCTCTCTATCTGGTCTGTCCTGCATATTTACATATTGACTCCGTACGTTGTGTAACGTTAAACTGTATTCTGTCATTACATTTCTTTTTATTCGTACTTATGTAAGTACTTCCCCAAAGTTTATGTCTTATTGACAGAAATTAGTGTTTATTATAAGTTGTGTCATTTATAGTGGATTATGCAAGTACCTGACCTAACATAGTTACTGTTACTGCTAACTTGTGTCCTTAATAAATGTAGATCACCCGGAATAATAGTTAGTATTAAATGCTTGTGGAGTTGGTGGACAAAGGTGTTTTGAATGCGTTTATTTGTAGTTGCATTCTACAAGTAATTACATAATTACTATTCTATAGCGTATAGGTGAGAGGTACTTTGATTGAAATGTAAATGTAAAAAATATGTATAGGTATATACTAATACCAAAAGTAATTTGGATGTATGAATTTTGATTCCAAGTTTTGATTACTTTGGATATTAAAAGTTAGGAGGGTTGGAATTGGGGGATTGTTGTAGACTGTTTTAAGTATGTATGTAAGTTTTAAGTTGGAACTATTATTTATGGGTGTATTGTAAAGGGGGGGGGAAGTCGATGCTCTGGTTTGATTGTTTATTTTTGGTGTTGTATAGCTCGAGTGGTTTAAGACAGTGGTGCTTTTGTTCTTTCTGTGCGACGGTTTGTTTGAGTATGGGAACAAAACCTATTTTGTCAATGTATTATTGAGTTGTAACCACAAAAGGAAGGGAAGTTTAAAAATGACTTTGGAATTTTTGAATGAAATGTTAGGTCCATGAAGTCCTACTGGATTGGGAAGGACGACGAGGAAGGAGGGAAGAGAATTAATTACTTGTGTATATTTGGAACTATCGGTACTTCAGATCTAAATAAAGAATAATTGCAGTGGATGACGTGGCGGGGTCCGTGCTGTTCCATGTGAGGCTGGAGTAATTTGTGGGCGGTGTGAAGTTTTAAATTGATGGATGTAATAATTCATGATTAGCAGTAGGCTGAGTATTGGGAATGTTCATAGATTTACACAGTGTAACTCAGTGTAAAAAGTTGGTATAAGAAACTCACGGACGTGTTAGTTTAAAAGCATGATGGTGGGAGATAAATTCCGAGAGTACCTGAAATCGCTAAAGACTGAAAATGCTGGAAGACGGGACTATGATATTTTGTTTGGTTTCAAACCAAAGCCGGAAGGAAATGGGGGAACGGTGGACTTGAAAAAAATATATGCGGGGTTTTCTAATACGATGGAAGATGACATTATGAGTAGATACTGTAATGTAGCTGATGATGTCGTAACTGAGGTGGAGCCAGTAGCTATGGAAGTAGAGGATGTGCCTGAGGATCAAGGGGATGGAGAAATTGCTCGCTGGTGTGCTGTATTGGAATCCTCCGATAAGTCGGATATTCAGGGTATATTTACTTTAACTGATAGTCAGTTCGAGAAAGTTTTGGCCATATCGACGGTCAACTTGCAAATATTAGAACGGATGATGTTTCATGCCCATAGCAATCTACAGTCCATTTCAGCCAGCAAAATTGACACTTTGGCTTACTTGGGATTATTGCCTAAGGTGATTTTTTCACAAGTAACAACGTCGATAGTATGGAAAATTTAGCTTCCCTTTAAAAAATAAGTAATTAGTACGAATGTGGTTCCAGATGTTAGAAGGAAGTCCTTTGCGTTCGGTTTTTCCTATTTTTCAAAAATGCATTGCTATCAATCCCAAAGTTGTAATATGCCGGATATTATTGCCAATGTACCAACGTAAGGTGACCATACCGCGACCTCTTCTAAATGGAATTGATAAACAAGAGTTGTTAAGGTAACTTAATTGACATATTTTTAACAGCATTTTGTACTTGAAGATTTGACGGAGTCTAACCTGTTTTTGTATTTTTCCAGTCTGACCCTGTCGTGGATGTGCGAAGAAACCATTGACCTTAACCAAATTTTTATAAGTACATTATCAATTTTGTTTGAAGGGCAGAAAAAATTGGAGGACTGCTTATATGATAATTTAATTAAGCTATTGGATCAGTCCTTCCGAATCAAGCCTGATGACAAGACTATTGCTTTCTTTCTTCGATCTTTTTTGAGTTCATTTGGATCAACTATGAAAGAAGATCATTTGAGGAAGCTACAACGTGTAAATGAATGCAACCAGACAGATTTGAAGCAGTCCGTACAGACTTTGATAGAAAAAAATCTGTCGATACTTAGCTAGTATTGATAATTATGTTTTTTTATTGTCTATTTGACAATTTCACTTACCCTTGCAACTTTTAAATTAGTAGTAAAGTAATCTTGAATCAAATTCAAGAATAATAATCGAAGTATCATGCTTTTCTTTTTTCTTGTTTATCCAAGAGGCTACAACATTTTTTGATACATTGGGGTTTTATAACTATCGTGGCTTAATGAAGCCAAATCACCGTATAAAAGGGTTTTTCTAAATACCTGTAAAATTTATTCAAAAATCCTGTATGGTGCACCCTCACTCGAAGAGCGCCCCTTGAGGGCAGCAAAATTTGATTATTGTAGTGACGTTGTCTTATAAGTCGAAAAATAAATTTGGGGTAAATGAGAATGCGTCTAATTATGTATTTATGCCTCTTGAGAGAAAATGCTCGTATAAGGGTGGCTGTTGTAGTTAGAATATGTTGTCTAACTAACTAACAATTGACAATGGCAACGGAACAAACAATAGCTGTGCATAATTACCAAGGAGGTGCAGGTACTTAATTACATGCATTGTTAAAACAATAAATTTTACTTCAGTAGTACAAACTACGGAAACTGAAGCTTATTAGCCCTACTGAACACCACCACTTCCCGTCCTCACGAACTAATATGTGATGCTGGTATTTTTGTGTAAAATAAAAACTTGAGCCTGTTTACACAGAGTATGATAACCAAAAAGGCACGACAGTAAACAAGAACCTAGATGTGAACACTACATCATATAAACTTCATAAACTGGCAAAAATTCACTGAGGCACCACCGGGATTCGAACCCGGGATCTCCTGTTTACTAGACAGGCGCTTTAACCAACTAAGCCATGGCGCCTTAGATGTTGTGAGAGGTTACCAAACATACCTTTACTTCCATGCAAATGGAATGCTGGAGTACTGCGGGTATTCATGTTTGTGGAAATGTAGGCAACAAAAAGCTGACTTTCGTGTGACGATTTGCCTCTGCGGATGCAGCTCTGTCCTTTCTGCTGAATTGCGGGTAATAAACGGGGATTACGTTACGCCTCAAGAAATTCTGCTTTATATTCCTCGTCCAGATTCCAGTAGGGCGTATCTTTTCCTTCCGAAAAGTGTTACTGTGCTGATTGTTATTACAAGTCACCCCAATCTGACTTCCATTTTCCGAACAATAGTTCTCATAATATTCTTCCTTGGATTGAAGTACTTTAAATGTAGCGATATTCCCTGTATTCTAATGCTATTGTGTAATATAATCAATATGGCGTATTCATTTGCTCCACAGGAATTCCATACACTCCTTCCAACAACCATTTCCCACCGAATCAATTGATGGCCCACATATTATGTATGTACATATGTACACACACATGTAAATATGCCCCTGATATTTAACCAGCACCCTCCCTGTCCTCTCAATTTCACTGGAGATTTAAATAAATTCTTGCATTATCATAATTGATTGCCTCTAGAAATTGACAATACGAAAAAAAACGCACTGAAAAAAGCTACCAATCTGTAGTACTGTTTTAAATCTGTTTCTTTCATCTTATGACGTCTGCCATTTGTAAGCGTTCGCTTTTGCCTTTGAAAGTTTTTGAAAATGCTCCATTTACCCTCAATCAGAGCAATCAGCTCATCAGCATTATATTCATTGTATATTATATTTTATACACAGCCCCAGATTTACAAAATAGAGCCACAATAACTCTTTCCATCCCATTACCTAATGTATGAATGTCAAATGCTATAGTCAAGTGCAATGCTCTCTTTGTGAGAGCACTTGAGCTCTCAAATGCAGCAAATATACTTTTAATGTACACTTTTGTTAAGTAACAAAAATCTTATTGGGATCTACAAGTCAAAATTATTGTCACGATATACACAAGTGTTTTAATAAGGTCTTGTCTATCGGTAATACACATAATATTAATTTTTCCCCGTAGATTTAGTCACAAGCTCTTCCTTAACCAGTGAACGAGGATACTTATACACTATAGCAATTAACACTAATGTTGCAATAGCTCAATTTATTACACGAAGTTTCTTCCTTCAGTTGTATCTATATGCATAAGTTGGAGTCGTATCAATAATACTCAGTTAAATGCAATATCAGCATTAATAGTGCTTTAAATTAAGGGAATTGCAGAGTAGTGGAAATCCCAAATAAGTTCTGCATAGCATTAAATACTGAATTATTATCCTATTTAATTTCATGGAGAAATCATATTCTGTCAACCCTTGGACCCGACAGACACCCTTGTGTTTATCACAAACGGCGCTGAGTTTAAGTTCAGAGCAAACAGCACATTGATGCAGCACGACAGCGGAAGCACATGGAACAAAAATACAAAAATTAAAAAGGTAAGAGAGATGTGAAACGTGTTCCACTTCATATTTTTGGCCGGATTTAATTTAACTGTAATAAAGGGGGCGAAATAAAAATTTAATTATTTTTTTGCTGCATTATCACACCTATAATAATTACTTTTTCAATTCGAAAGTTCAAGTAAAGGTTGAGTTGTGGTCTGACTGACACGTTTTTTAGATTGATTAAATTGAGTGTCTATTCAAGTGTTTGCAATCAGAGTTGGGGTTGGTGTCGTCGTCATCTAGTGAGGACTACTTATTTATTTTTAAGTGAGAAAGTAATTGAGAGGTTATTTAGATCGACCCGGATTTTTATTATATTATTTTTTGTTTATTTATTTTTAGTTTGGGTCTGAGTACATTCAACATTCCTCTAGCTCCGTTAAAATTGTGTCTGGGAAAGGAATTAAGTCTGTGATCAAGTAACTGGTGAATTGGAGGGTACAACATGAGTGCCAAGAAGAAAGCAAAATCTCCTTGGTATGACTGCGGCAAATGTGGTCAGAGACTCTTAAGCCTATTTGCAACGAAACATAATGACTTGAACTGCGGAACAATTTTCCCCATAATTGAGAATGGAGTTTTAGTGTCTACAGTGTCAAAAGTTCCGTCCAATTCAAGTAAGTTATATGGTGGTGTATATTAACCGCTGGATATCTTGACCGGTTGATTAAATGTTTGACGTACAATTTATTTTTCAGAGATATCGCAGTTGCCGTTCATAAACTCGCCAATGGGATTGTCAACGGTATTTCTATCGGATGATATTATCCAAGAATGTAAATTTGAAACTTTCTCTTGGGTTCTGGTAAAGACGGTGGCGGGTAGTCAAAATGAGGCAGAGGAAGAAAGGGTTCCGAATGCTGTGCAAGTTTGGCCTATTCCGGATCAGGCAGCCTCCCAAAATACACCACATGTAATTTTAACTTCAGATGCTCTTGTTGCCAATTGTATTGCTTTGGGTAGCCCCGTGAGCATCTCAAAATTAAATCAGATCATATTTAATCCGGCTAAACTTGTTGGAGTAATTTTGAAAGGAAATTGTGAAGTGGATGAGGAACGGTTTTGTGATACTGTGAAAAGGAAGTTGAGGTACAGGACTATTGCAAGTGGGAACTGTTTCAAAACTCGTTTTTACTCCGAAGTAGTGGAGTTTCAAGTGCAGAGTATCTCTGGGTTACATTCGGATACTGATACGTTGACGCGCAAATTCGAACATTTAAACTGTTCGGGTGATGATATCAAATCGGAAATCAGTGCGGAATATTTTGAAGTCTGTAGTGACACTAAGATTTTTATTGAGAGAGACATCGAGAAAAAGGATGACCCTGCGCTCCCCCTTAATCCCTTAACTCTAGACGATGTTGGGGGGATGGACACGGGCGTGAATGAACTGACATCTTTTATAAAATATACTTTTTCAACTTCTGATGACTGTACGGCATTAGTTACCAAAAATTATTTATACTTAAAAATGTAGACAATGACAGCATAATTTTAATTGTATCTTTTCTTCAGTTTCCCATGGAGTTCTTATCTATGGGCTAGTGGGTACAGGCAAGACATTACTTTGGAAAGCAGTTTGCAACACCCTGAAAATAAATCCTATTGTAATGAGAGACTTTGAAGTTACAGCAGAGTTACAACACATGTTTTCTCGAAAACATTCTGCGACCTCATTGGAGGATGCCTTCTATAAGGCGATGTCCAAGTAAGTTTAGTTACTAATTTTTAGGACTTTTGCTAATGATCAGTGTACTGATATATTTTGGGCTAATTTTTTGTATCTCTTTTCAACAGTCAACCAGCAGCAATCATTATTGAAAATCTAGAAGTATACGCTCCAGCTAGCTCTAGTACTCGGGGTAATCAGTTAGCCAATTTTTCTTGGAAACTGCGTTCGTTGATGCCTTCTTTGAGAAATACTAAAGTTATAGTCATGGCTACTACGGCAAATGTCGACATGATAGATCCTGTGCTTCGGGCAGCGAACAGTTTTGAAAAAGAAATTGAAACTCCTGTTCCGTCTGTAATACAACGGGAGGATATTTGTTTTAAAATTTTAAATCGAATGAAGCATAACTTGACTTCAGAACAAATTAAAGCCATAGCATTATCTACACATGGATACGTTGGAGCTGACTTGCGAGGACTATTTACGCAAGCAGCTATTACTTTAGTGCGTGAAAAATTTGTCGAGAATGCAACCAGCGAAGACACTATATTTGCCGAACCATTTTCTAACAAGCACGTCCAAGAAGCAATGAAAACTGTGCATCCAAGTGCTATGAAAAGTGTCCTTGTTGATGTACCTGATGTAAGTATTATCTCAAGAGACTTTTACGGGGATATTTATAACTTGTAGTTTATAAATATACTTTTAATTAATGTGAAAGGTCCGGTGGGATGACATCGGTGGACAAAAAGAACTTAAATTTAAGCTCAAGCAAGCAATTGAGTGGCCTCTTAAACACCCAGAAGCGTTTGATAGACTGGGAATAAGTCCCCCGAAAGGAATACTCATGTATGGACCCCCGGGATGCTCGAAAACAATGATCGCGAAAGCTATAGCAACTGAGAGTGGGTTAAACTTCATTTCTGTAAAAGTATGAATTTTAATTTGTTTCCGTAATTTTTACTTGTACTTGTTCTTGCATTTATATTTGTTCAAATTTTGCAGTTGGCGGTGACAATAATATTAGTATTTTATGCAATTCACTTTAGGGTTCAGAGCTGTTCAGCAAATGGGTGGGTGAATCTGAGAAAGCAGTTCAGAAAATATTTCATAAAGCGAAACAAGTGGCTCCGTGTGTCGTCTTTTTCGACGAGATTGACTCTCTTGGAGGAGAGCGAGGTTCTTCTAGTAGTGGGGCTTCCAATGTACACGAGAGAGTTTTAGCGCAATTACTTGTTGAAATTGATGGGGTGGAGCCTCTAAAAGAAGTGACCATCGTAGCTGCAACCAATCGACCTGACATAATTGATCAGGTAAATAAACCAGCTTAAACTTCTAGAAATTTGTTACGTAACATCTAATTGTCATTTTTTTCGGGGACACCAATGCATTACCTAAATAGTCTCATGTAAATATTAGGCTTTACTGCGACCTGGAAGACTGGACCGAATAATATATGTGCCTTTGCCAGATGCCGAGGCACGTGAAGAAATATTAAAGATATGGTTTCGGAAGATGCCAGTTAATCCAAATGTAGATGTGAAACCTCTCGTAAAACTTACAGAAGGATACTCGGGAGCGGAGGTAAATTTTAATGGCATTTTACATAGATTATAGGGATGGTTGAAACTCACTTTAAAATATTCACACTAACCACGTATTCAATTCGAATTTCAGCTGACTGCTGTATGCCATGAAGCTGCACTCCATGCGTTGGACGAGAATATAAAAGCAACGGTTATTAACGAATCTCATTTTCAGTTAGCCCTAAAAACAGTGAAGCCACGGATTAGCAAAGAACAATTATTATTTTACGAAGAGTATAATACTAAATTAAAAGTTGTATAATAGTTTGTTTCAGTGGAAATAAAAAAAATTCGGATGCAATAAAAAACAGGTTAACTCCGTCAAATCTGTACACAACTTATTTCAATTTTGGCGTTTCTTGGCTGTTATGTGCGTTCCCCTGTAGAGCCGCGGGGGGAGGGGGAGGGGTTAACTAAAAATGCCTTCAGAGTAAATAACTTATTGAAAACTTGTTTTGACATTGTTGCATACATTGCATTGGAGTGGCACATTTTTGAAATTCTATTGTCTTGTACTTTAAGCTATTATGTTTGTTTGACGAGGTTGACAAAGCATATCCAGCCAGATTTACCCTCTGGTCAAGCTGTGAGTACAGAGGGTACCAAATTATCAACAAATCACATTATTTATGCACTACAGATATTATGACAAAATTTTATTTTAACCTTTCTTTAATGTATGATGGCGATATTGCGGATATCACTGCCGTGATACTCTTTAAAAAATTAAACGCCATTGGTCGACTACAAGGGTTTCAGGGTACTTCTGTAATAGGAAAACAGCGAAAAAGCATTGCTATTTCTTTGTAATTAAAATTTTCAAAATTAGCACAATGTATTACAATGATAATAAATATTTTTACACTATCAACCCTGTAATAATATTGGAATACATGGTTAACCCTTAAAAACAAATTATTTTTTTTCTAAACTTTTGAGTTTAAGTGGTCCTCTTCCTTTTTCCTGTAATTTTTGCAACATGCCGAAAAAATCCCATTAAATATTGAACCTACTGGAGGCCTGGTTGCAAACAAATTGCGGAACCTTGCAAATATGGGGCTGAGGGAACCTCTAGACACTGGGATTTAGTTAATATTAATATTATGATATTGTAATCATTAAATGTGAACATACTTTTGTTACAATCATAGGCACTTATATAAAAGTACAAATTGTGTGTATGTACAAGTGAAATTATGTCTACAAGCCACGCACATACGTTCACTCGACAACTCAAACCCTTATCACATGTTACCAGGCTGGGTGAAGTTAATGGATCTTCAAGTGTGCCTTGTTGGTATAAAAATGAGGAAATTGCTGCTGTAGTAAAAGTTAGAAGTTCTCAAGGCTTTTGAGGACAACTTACGTACTTGAAGGATTTCAACCTGCCCGAACAACGATTACCATTTATTTTGCTGCGTTTCCCCTAACTACAACCATGGTTGCCTTGGGTAATCATTTGACTACATCCATGTGGAGATACTTTGAAGATAATAAAGCGTAAGCTCTTTCCCTAGTATTAGTATTTTTTTAACCACAGATGCAAAAATATACGCTATCCACGTACCATGGCGTGATATGAGGATAATCTAGAGATGATGAAAAAGATTGTATAAATTGGTGGAGCAAACAACCACATATACATTTTTGTGCTAGATGGAAGAGAATCACTCCACTTGCGAATAGTTTATATACCATTCAGAGGCACTCAACAGTTGAGAGCGCTCTTCAAATCAATTTTTCCGACTATTTTTAGCTCAAGAAAGTCCAAAGAGACGCAAGCTGGAGCATAAAGACATTCTTCTGGGATTCGGTGAATCTCCTTAAACCTATATCTCTCTTTATCGGACTGGCTAACCACGCGTTCTGTAAACCTAGTTCACCTTCTGACTCCTGACTTTTGATTTTCAATAGTATTCACTCTCCGTAGCTCCCTTTAATGCCTATGATTGCAAGTACTTACAAGACCAAAGTAACTCTTGTTATACTCTATTACTACACTTCTTACAAATGATTTGTAAAGAGCGAAAGCTTCCACTACTTTCACAGCTCACTCTTTTTGCGCCTAAATTCTTCACTCTCATTTTTTATACTCCCTTCAGTGTAACAAGTTAAGTAACTCACGTCACTAGCAATGCTGTATTCAGAATGAATTCTGTAAGACTCAGCGGATGCTAATTTTAGTTACGAATGAACCTTTCGACAAATAATTTTTTACGCTCTTTTCTTTTCTTTTAGCTGATTTTTTTCTCGTTGTAGAAACATTCTACAACCATGTTTTTGCACTTTCACAATAGACCCTGATTATAAATCCTTGTTGAGGAGTTTGCAAGGTATTGGAACGAAGTTCCATTCTCGCTTGCAGACGACAAGCTTTATCCACGAAACTCCGGGACTCTCATGCTCATTACATGACAACTTCTCCTCCCTCTTAGATTAGGATAGCAATTAGCGGATACTCAAGTACAAGGATGGGTGTAGACCTGAAGGCCTTTTTCCCATCCCCTGAGTCACGGGATATGTAGGTTCTGTGTATATATGGTTTAACGTTCAACCTCTATAGCAACACCTTCAGTTTGTTTGTATCTTTTAAACCATTTTTCATCCCTTCTACGTACATAGATTGTGTGTGAATTTTTATCTCTCACTGCAGCTTATACTATTGTATCACAGTGCGGCGTCAACAAAGCAAACGCGTAACAAGATTTAGATTACCATATCTTGAGTCATTTGAGCTCCACACACGACACACAAGCTCTCTCTTTCTCTCTCTCTCTCTCTCTCAATCTGTACAGCAAAGTTTATTCAAGTCGTTTCCACAGAGCAATTTAAGCTTTGATTAATATTTTGACATTCTTTTGTATATAATTAGGCATGCTGTAACCCGTGAGGTTCTGTTTACTAAGAGCGTCTGTTTTATCTTATCTCTCAACTTACTTAACTACTTGCTACAAGTTAGGTCGTTCCAGGCACGTTTGTCAAATTGGGGAAACTCTTACAAAAGGTTTCTTGTTCCAAAGAAAATAGCGTTACAAACCTTAAAATTATCATTTACTCGCACTCATTAAACCGCCACTGTACCTGAGGATGTGTTGTTTTAAGGAAGAGAGAGCGCAGAGCATCTGGCTTCCCAGTGTACCCGACGCCATCACAAAGAACAGCACCTCTGCATAAATACTGCGGGTTTAAAGTATATATGGATAAGGAATGAAGTCAGGTGAATTTTCCAGTGAAAAGCTCTATTCCATTCAGTCGTCTGGTTCCGAGTGTACACAAGAGCGAACTGATACTGAAACTTTCAGTATAGAAGTTAAGGTGTAGTAGTTTTGCTTGGAGGTGTAATATATGGGACAGTTTTACGCTCACAACCAGATATAAGAATGTAGTGGTATCATATTGAAGATGGGGGAAACTGACAATGGTTTTGTCGGTAGGCGCATCTCATGGAACTTGAAATGTTGCAGGTACCAAGGTAGCTACTTTCTTGGATTGCATACTCACCAACGATTTCCCCGGTACCCTCTGCGGCTCAAGTGGTGGCTTTCTCTCTTCAGGGTTTTCTCTCAAACTGAGCAAGTTCAGTGGAGTCTAAATACGCAAACTATCCTTGGTAAACATTTCGTTATGTACTGTATTCAGTCAGACTTGGTTAGGTAGATTCCCTGCAGGAAGATTAAAATTAATCACCTTTGACTTCAAACGTATGGTCTAATATACCATTCCGTTGGGAAGGACGATCGCTCTTGTTAACTTAAGGCCTTGTTTGTAATTTACTTGGCAATGGATGATATTCTCCCTCAGACGAGTGATGTCCCTTCCACTTTGCCATGAATATTTCTAATAGTTTTTCCGACGAATTCGTCATTGTACGTTTCGCTGGAGAGCTAAATTATGAATCCTTTCAATTCCCAAATAATAAGTGAAACTAAAAAATTAACTGATAGCTTCCAATTAGTAAGCATGGGGATTGTAGTAGTAAACTATTTAAAGCTAATGGTACTCAAGTATTTAATTATGGAGTGCTAAACTATCTTGAAGATGGAGAACTTACAGTGAAACTAAAGGAGCTAGTACAATATTAGTAGTTGTACTGTAGCAAATCCAAAAACCTGTTCAGATATCCCTTTAAAAGGCAACTTGTTGCCTGTCCATAAGCAAGAAACTTGTAGGAGGTTAAAGTTTTGCGACCGTAAGGTAAATCATTCTATGAAAGTGGACAGGACCTTCTCCGGTCTCCTGTTTCTGTCATTCCATGTAAATCTACCTCAAGAAGAAACTACGGGTAAGTACACATACATACATCCCTAACAGTAAGCAGTAGATACTTGAACAGACACAGTTTCAGGATAACTTAAAAATTATTCCAGCATACATGAAAAATTGAAAGATAAATAATGTTTTTAAGAGTTTAGAATATCTTAACTTAAAACTATCTGGAGTCTCATCTTTCAGTTTTAAAGCTGGCTGATATTGCATCTCAGTACAAGAAGGGTGTTTTATGTGCTCTGTATACAATTGGTAACATCAGCGGTTTAGCATTGTAACATATTTTGGTAAAATGCTACAAGAAAGATTGAAATAGTTACTTGGTGTCTTGCACTTTCTTTGTAATTTAGTACACAGTGTCCTTATACATGTTTGTGTAAGCATAAGTGTAAGTGTTTGGCGATCAGAGCTCTGTCTGGAATTAGCAAGGCTCCATAACGTACGAACGTAATACCATGGAATAAGCATATTGCATGAGAATAATACACAGTCGTCGTTGGTTACGCGTATGTGTATCGTTACCTTAACTTTATCTTGTTTTATTCTTAATTTTGTAGTGGTACACCCAGCAGAATGCGAAATATTTTTTTAGTTCATGAACATTCCTCAAGTCTGTTCATGTTTTTGCAAGTATCTGGCCGTCGTAGTTGGAAAAGAACAAGATGAATATCTACGAGTGAATCTGTGTTTTACAACATGTTACTCCGATTCGTTTACCCAAACAACTACTCATCCCGGTGTAACTTTATTGTTAATTAAAAACTATGCGGCTATGTGCACTCCACCCATTTGGGTCGATGTCAGGTATTATCTACGCAGACGACACATAAACTTGTCGAAGCATTTTGGTTAAACTCCTGGCAAGTATAATTAAATACATTTACATTCTAAGGTTTCATAGGGTACAAGTCAATGCTAAAACATATCTGCATATTGTTTATGTCTCCTTATATAATTACGTCAACATAGTTTGGTTCCTTTTTGCTACTAGTATTAGTAATTACGTATAAATTGAGTGAGGGTTTTCATTATTATATACTCATTTTGTATCAAGCGACGGATGAACCAAATTACCATTCGATTTTTATTGAAACTAGTAGAGCAATTTGGATATTGTAATAAAGTAGCAATGTAATGATTCTATTGTTGAACATTTGTCCGAAATTACTTTAAATTGACGATCCCATGAAACTTAAGGATGCATTGTTTGGTAGAAAAAAGTTCTTTCACATGCAGGTATAAGGAGAGAGGAAATAGACGTATTTGGATTCTCTGCAGGTCATTTTAAGAGAACACTGGTTGTGTAAGTAGTCACACATATACATAGGGCCACGATAGCAAGGCCAGTTTTTATGAAGTCACTTGTGCAGCCATAAAATGTTACTTGAGCTAGTATACATATAGGTGGTAATAATATTAGCTTGACGACTGATTCTAGTATTCTATTTTGAGTACGGACGGAGTTCATTTTTAGAGTCAGGTGGCACTAACAGGGTTCTTCGACTATTTCCGTCTCTTAGCTACATGTGAGCTGCTCAACGGTTGGCAAAAATCTCTTTGCTGAAAATCAAATCTAGTCTTGACTAATCTCGCCTTGATTTGAGAAGAAGAGACAGTGAAAGAGGAAAAATTCGTTGTTCTATCTGTCGTGGATTAAAATGTATGGCATTTACCAAATTTCCTCTTTACTTTTAATCTCATGAGAGAAAGAAGATGAGAGATACAAACAAAGATGAGCACGACATTTCATTTGGTCGTACCGGGATACTTTTTTGAGAAGATCGTAATGAGTATCTGCATCTGCAGTGTAGAGAAGCAATTCCTAATGGAAATCGAGACATTTGATTGAGTCACGTGAGACATTCTTGATAAGTACAAAATGTTCATTTGTTCGGCTTTTATTAGCGTGCGTTTTTCTATCAAAATTTCTCTTATTGTGAATGGACGAACAAGCAGGGGTCTTTTTAAATGATAAGAAGGGAATTCATAGCAGCAAGTGCAACCAACGCTGACTGGTATTAGAATAGAGTTATAAAGACCATGCAGATACGGTTTCGAATAAATGTCTTTTCACGAGTCACTTGAATATAAACGTCCATACACAAACATACTAGATACATATTTATCCATATGTATGCATGCTAGAAGTAATTATGTACATAATCTTCAACTATGCAGAGTTTCATACTGTTAATACAGACTTACTCTTCGGTAATCTCATTCGTTTTTTTCTAAATACTTTGAATAGTTTGAACTTTAGCTTTGGGAATAGTACACGCACGTATGTAAGTATATTTCTTCAGAGTATTTTTTTCAATACAGTCATTGAGCTGACAAGCTTTATCAAATGGTTCTATCTCAGTATGTATGCATGTACGACAGAGGGTTACTATAACGTAATCGTTTGCAGTTCGGCTGTAAGGGAAATGCTTACTGTTTCCACAAGGTTTTAACTAAAGAACCAGAGAAACTAAAAGAAGAGGAAAGCTTTCAAGAAATAAAGACGGGCTGCAGTACCTACAAACCTATATATTCCTCCTTTAAATAAAACAACCTTCCCACACAATCATTTGATTTTGCTCTTCTCTCTTTTTTGTCGCCCGGTATCAGTATTCTTATTCTTATCCTCGTATACGCGGTTCGCCCTTTCGAAAATTTTCTGCACACACACATGCACTCATCGAGATAAAACAACTGTGAAACAGCGCCTCGGAGCAAGTAACCCTTCTCAATTTAATTACTCTTTCTCTCTGTATCGCCATGCCGTAAGTGCGGCTCTTCCACTATCTACTTTATACTCGCCACATTTGTCCTTGCTCTTTCTATCCACGGCACCGGCACCTCGAACAAGTTTCTATCTCCACTCATGTATATATGTTCTCTGACAATTCTCAATAAGTCTAAATTACTTTTCCTCATTTTCAAATTCGATTACTATGCAGACGCCAGAAGACCTTGCGATTTTATCCTAGGACCTCAAAAACAGATACAGTACAATGCACTATGATTTTTATATTTTATAAAAGATTAGCCACTATTTAAGCAAGTAACTCAAAATAACCAAAATGATACGGCAAATTTTGTAAAGAAGGTCTGACTTTCGTACAATGAAATGGAATTATAAGAATAGATAATAATAATAATAAAATATCTACCAGAGTTTTTTCTATCATTGTGTTTGAGAAGAAATGTATCTTTCGTCAGCTTTGATGAAGAATGTTCCGAGCCTTTGGACTGGTTACGCTTACATTGTATGTATCATCAGGCAACGAGACGGATACTCGTTCCTGGGAAGACAGCAAAACGTTGGAGCAATAAATTGATACTTTGGTTTAGTCAAATATTTTAGACCGCTGCCAAAAAATGTGAACACATTTCTTCAATGCTTTGTTCCTCTATGTATGTATGTACATATGTTCGTACGTACATGGAGAACAAAGTAAACGAAATAAAGTGAAAGTAGATTGCTTCAGACAATGTAGTCTGTATATTTTAGAAACTTGTTTCAATTTTAATTTTTTCCTGTATTTTCCCTTCCAAAAGAGTTGAAAGTGATGTGCAAATAAAGCATCCCTAGCTTGCCTTTTACTGTCAATCCTAGTTGCAGTCTCAAGCTGGTTAGTCTTTCTTGTTCTTTTCTTGAGCACGTTATTTATCTTTCGACGAAATGCAAGTATGTTTTGCTAATGTGATGACAAACAGATGATGGAAATGGCAAAAGCGCAGGAGATTTATTACAGAACCTTAATCCCAGTAGACTTCTCGATTTTTCCCAGTAAACCTACTAATCAGACTTGTACTTGAGTTTGCAAAAAGGAAAGGAAATTTTTTCCTATGTAAATAATTTTCCCTGGTGAATTTCATTCAAAGCGGAGCCTAAACCAGCCCAACATAAATACAAAGAGAAACTGTAGAGAAGTCGAGAATATTTTTGCGACATCATTTTGTCATTTACAAACTAGTAAAATTACTCCCTTGTGCTTCAATTGACAACATTACTAATGCACATAGAATCATACTTAAATCAGAAAATTGTTTGCCCTGGTATGTATCTATGTATCAAGGTCTACGGAGATCAATATTACTGTGATTCACCGTGATTGCTTTGGATATAATTATCTATCCTGTGAATTTCAATACACGAGTGACCTCTACTATAAGGGAGCTCTTCGGATTGTGGATTGTGTCTAACGCACTAAATGCACCATCTCATTACGGTACAATAGGAAACACGTAGAGAAAGCGTGAGGAACAATTTCCCAAGTATTTCAATTTATTTCCCGTTAGTGACAAATGTGTGAGTCAGTGGCTAAGTAAGTCATGACAAGTAGAGAGAACTTTACCAAATGAGAGATGAGGATCTAAATGTAAGTTCTCAGCTGGGTTTTTTTCCTTACAGAAATAAGGTTCCGGTAGAATTATTGCAGGTAATAACAATTAGGAGCAATTCAAGCAGTTAGAACTAAATTCCAATGTACCATTCAGAGAATTGAAGCTCGAGTCGGCACAATGTGTTTCTGCCTTTAATGAAGCACTGCTTGACATAATCCAAATTTCTAGGGACTCCCTAAATGACTCACACATATATCTCTAAGACTTCCCAAAAACATACAACAGGGCTTTCCCTGACTGCCGTCAACTTTTCAGGCACAACATGTACATATGTACGTATGAGTGCACTTGTTAACCGACAAATAGGAACGAACGCTAATTCCATTAAATTAGTCATCATCTCCCAATGTAAGATTTAATCTCAATTTGAGAAGGACTCTACTCGGGTCAATTATTCCTTGATAGAAAAAGAACCAAAGCTCTTGAATTCATCGAATTACTTCTCTCTCCTCCAACACTCCCAGCTTAGCTCTTCTTTACCCCTAACCCATTTCTCTTCCTTTTCTTCCTGGAAGAGAGATGAAGGGAAAAAAATGGAACACTGACTGCTTCGCCCCGGCAAAGTAGATGAGGTGTACCTTTTGGGCTTTGCATGCAATTAGTTACGAATATGAACTGCTATATGAAAATATACCCCTGCAAACTTACTCCTATCCTCATGCATACGGTTACATGAAGGTGCAAATTATTTTGGTGTCGCAGGAACAGAAATCATGCAATGACTGCATGATGTACCTCAACATCTGTAGCATCTCCAGTCATACATACGCACATGAGTCACAATTATAACACAGACAGATTTCGTGTAAACATGCATTTCCATGTATATATCGTGAGAATGCAGATGAATCTCATTCACTTTCTTGAATCTGGTTTTGAACAAGTAGTTTTCCGCGCTACCCACTCACAGTCAATTCAAAGAGCCCCCCTCCCCTCCTGAACTCAAAGCTTTCAAAATAATTTCGTTCGTCTCACAATCTGCCAGAAAATTCATAAACTAAGAAAAGTTGAAAGCAGCTTTTATGGTAGCAAGGTAAAATATTGTTCTATGTATGTACAGTAATAAGAAAGTCAAGACGGTGGAGTGACGATTTATGCGCACAAAAAAAAAGCTGGATCTGCTCTATATGTACGTGCTTATATATTAATTTAAGGAAATAAGTTCTAAACATTTTTCAAGTATCCCGGTATTTATAAACATTGCTACAGTATGCATTTTAATTATAAATATATATGAATAGATATCCATATTTCTTATAAGGCATACCCAAACCCAAAGAGGTTAGGGACAGCGCATTGTCACCTCAGTAAAATATCTTGGGTGGCATGAATAAAGTCGCATAATTTTTCCTATTGTCGTATGTATTTATATGTAGAGTATGTGCTACTAGATATGTACGCTGGTTTGTACTGTAGTCGGAGAGGATTTTATTTTAATTTCTAGTTCAGCAATTTGCCCCACCGTTGTATACACAATTAGGCTAACACTTCGTCTCTGAGTCCCTAACTCGAATGCAAAGATACACTTTCATGCGTAAGTAAAGTACATATACTATGGAGTATGTACTCCTCACGTGCATGTCTCATTCCGGCCAGAACATTTACTGAATCAATTGTGTGTGCAGAATAACGAACCAATTCACGCCTACTCTACTTAGCTTCGGGAAACAACTGTCAGGATAGTTGTGCTTTTGGTGTAGTGACCAAGTTTACTTTGACTTGAGCACGTCAATGACAGAAATGTCAAAAGGCGCCAAAGCACTTCCAATAGATACTTCAATACAGATTCTATACTCTATACTCTGTGTCTACTCCACACTCCCGTCACAACTACTTCCCAAGTTTTTACCATAAGCCTCGTATAGTGTGTATGCAGGAATTTGTCAGCAAATGAGCAACTCCTGACTCCGCACTGTTTACAAATCTCTGTCGTTTACTTACTGTGTCTTCAAGAGACAGTAGACTTTGCTCGTACAAAAATACAAAAAAACCTTCCGTCTGTTTCCGATTGTTAGAAACCTCAGACATATTGGAAATCACAATGTCGTAAATCCATGAGCTTTAAACTATCCCAAACTCCCCGACAAATAAACAGCATCGGCTACAAAAAAATGCTTTTTTGCTAGTGTAGAAGCCAGCCTTAATTCAACAACCAGTGCTTTTTGTCTAATGTAATAATTCCCATGTCAATATATGTAAATATTGTTTATTTCAGCTGGAAGCAGTCTACCAATAAATTGACAATTTTTTCAAAGGTTGAGGACTTACAGAGCCTCTTGAGCAAGCAACAGCTTGTTTTTTATATTTCCAACCATTAGGCCTGGGAGCAATGTACAGATATATAGTACGCACGTATTATGATAAAAATTCATTTTGGGTGAACCGTCTATTATGGGAAGAAGATATTGCGGGAGGGAGTGGTGATAAAATAATATATTGTCATAGAAAATGAAGGTAATTTCACCGTCTGGATTTTTTCACATTATTTGTTACACATGAGCATGTCGGGGATGCAAGAGTTGAGATGGTATTAATGGTGATGCAGATATCAGTTCAGAGAGAGAGAGAGAGAGTGTATAGTAGAATGCTTGAAATTGGAAATATTCTGAATTGTTTTTTCACCCTTGCGGATCTCTATCTTTGTATACTTTGGGAAGTTAATCCCACATAGGCCAAGATAAAATTGTATTATAAGTTGTCCGGCGTAACAATAGAGAGATAACACCCGAAAATACAGAGACTGGGTGCATAAGTGGAACTAGAGGCGAGTCTACTTAGGTGTATTTATGCCTGTGCTGGGCTCGTAGCAGTGGGTAATACAAGGAGCAGTTTACAAAGACAACCGGGTGGATACAAAAGGCTTAATAAAACTTTTAGGAACTGTAGATGTAGTTAGGATGGCAATATAGAGTTACAACTATAAAATCCATATACGAGGCTGACTGCCGCATGCAAACCATACAAAATAAATTTGTTCGGAAACCCAATTTAAAGACTATTTTTCTAGGTTAATTGAGTAGCGTCAGCTTCGTTTAAGTTGCCTCCCCGTCTCCAAAGCTAATTTATTCCTGTTGCTGTTTCGTAATAAAATCCATAGTTTGAATACAGAATCGCATTCCAACACTCAATCTCCGCTCTCGCAAAATAAACTTTATAGGTGGAGGAACTTCTCTTTAAACTTTTTCCGTATAGTAAAGCTCTCAGTCACTTACCCACATACGACTACTACTTTTCCGCTCCCAGTACACTGCGCACATTTACATTCACAGATCTATTCTTTCTACATGAGGAACTCCCCTCATATATACTCTAGATTTCATTTAAGCCCCTCAGAGATGCTTAAACACTAGTATCCACATTAAAACTAAATCTGTGTTCAGGCTCTGCATTCACAAGAGAAATGAAGCTGAAACTACCAGACCTTTTGATTCCCTCATCCGTTCTTGTTGACTTTGAAGCGGTCGCAGTTAGTTCTACAAAGGTCGGTTCCTCATTCTTCTAAGCATTTCATTATTGCGGAGTGCTTGAAAGCTACTTAAATTGCACACATGGGGCAAATTCTTTTCTATAGGGGTGATTTCTGAGTTATGCAAAGCGTTATTTTTTCACCATGCTTCTCTCACAAAACCCTGAGATAATCTTCTATCATTATCCCCTCTGATTGTTATTTCTCCTCATTTTCATCTCCAGGTAGATAAAAGTAGTTTGTACTTCATGAACTTGAGGGTAAGGCATTAAAATTGTCAGAGCAGAGTTAATAATAATAAGCCATTGCTATTTTCTGTAAATGACGGGACTGCACTTGGAGTAGACAGTATTTGTCATAATTCTCACATTCGAACAACATTTTTGCTTTTTTTTTTTCTATGTATTTATATGCAATAATTAATACAAATAGTACCCATAAAATAGGGATACAGGAGATAAAATACGATAGCCAAGATTCGGATGCAAGGTGAAAACTACAGTTAGTTCCAGTTCACTCGCCATTTAGGACTACCTCTCAGAATTTATGACATTTTTCATTTTGTACTTTTTCAAGGAAGGAACGTTCCTTTTAGAATTTAAGACTGTAACCTTGTTCCTGAGGCCTCTGATGGAGGTTTTTTTTTTGTCTGTCGTTCCTCTGGTTATTAGACGCGGTGAGAAAATTTTGATCTGAGCAATTGCGAATTCAAGTTTAAATAAATTAAATTATATGGACTGAATAATAAAATTATTATTATTGTTCAAGTTTTTTCACTACTCATACCATATAATGGTATTTTGTTTTATTACTTACTGAGTTTTGGGTGACTTTGTCATGACAATGTTTGCAGCAGCGCTTAGTGAACTAGGGGATGTTGAAGTTGGGATGCAATAACTACCCATACAGTTTTAGATTATTGAAAATACCAAAGTGACAAGCCAGATTGTTTTCCATCCATGTTCTGGCTGTGCAAGTTTGACGGTAGGGAAACGATGGAAGGAATATTACAATGTAAAAGGATCTGCACGAGCAACATCGTTTTAAACTTTGAAGTCCCCAAACATGTACGTAGAAATAATTACGGCTACGTCTATTCATTCATCTCATTGAGAGACCACATAGTAAGTGCATTAAAGTATTTAATACCAATGTCCTTTTTCTCGCAGCCATAATTATCTCACAGTTGAATGTCAGCTGCAAAGGTACTGTGTAGCAGGTACTAACAGCACGAAGTTTCTTCAATGGGTTAGGAAACCCGTAGCCTCAAAATGGGAGTATTTAAATTAGCAGCTATAGGGAACTTGAATGGGGCAAGATCTAAGCGAGAACTCCAATATACAAGACAAAACTTGAGGTTGAATTGAGTATTGGCATTTTCTCCAACTGTTCTGAAATATAAATTCGAGCATATATTCAAATCAAACGTTTTTATTACTACATCACCTATCAGAAAATCATAATAATTTTGTACTCACAGAAAACGATTAGAGATATTGAATCCTTGCAATAGTAAAATTATATACAATATATTTGCACCTATCCCGATTATAAATTAAACATCCATCAAAGGAATACTTAAAATACTTTAAACTAGCAACTTTAGTTCCCACAAGAGCAAAATCTTAACGACAAGTGCGTATTTATTTCAAACCTAATAATCAACTTCGTATACTTCCAGCTGACTCAATGACTCCCAGCATACTTGAAAGATCTTTCAGACCTTGTACAAATTTTGTACATAGTTTTCTCCCCCTAGTTAATTGACCTCTTGATTTATTTTATTGTGCATACAAACTTTGAGAGTAATCTTCACCCTGTTTTTGTAGTAGCACCAACAAAAGATCGGAAAACTCCAGTCCTATCGTCAAACCAAATAAACATTTTCTATCTACACTTTCACAATTGAGCAGTTGTTGCTTCTATTCCTGTTAACGTTTAGCTGGCTCTGTATGTACCCAATCTGAACACACTTGGACTCCAAGTACCTCACAGTTGTGGGTACCTTGTATCTACGTGTGATACTAATTATATTTTGTCATCTGGTCCTCAATTATATAATTTTGTATGAGGATTACGCCCAGTTTGTATACGTAAAAACAGAATAGGCTTGCAGGTGGTAAACGAGTGCAAGTAATGACTCAAAAGAGGTGACGAGAACCCTCGGAAGGCACCTTATATGCAAATTATGGTTAGTAAGACCAAAGAAGTGTCTTTAAAAGTATACAAATAATCTCCTTCGGAATTGTGGACTGCTCCCTCTGCTGTAGTTAGAAAACAAATCTATACAAAAAATAGGTCAGGAAGTGTATCTATGTAATTTAATAAAAACAAAAAAAAAAGTATTTAAGCTACAGCTAGATACTACAAACTTCAAAATGTAATGCAGAAGGAGGGAGAAAGCTAGACGAATACAGGAAGAAAGTTACGAAAAACCCTTTGACAGAGACGACTGAGTACAATAGACTCTACTCTGTGAGAAACGTCAATGACGGTTCCCAAGATTTTGCGCTATCTTCCGTCTGAGGAGAAAGCATAGGTTTCCCTCTCGTCATATACGAGAACTTGGAAGAAAAGAGACCTGAAGTTACTTTCCTTGAACGCCTGCCTTTTTTTTTTTACCGGAGCTTTACACGAAGAACGAAAAGGAGTGAAGGAGTATACGTTGGGAGAAAAGTTGGGTGATAATATTTTGAATGCAGTCTCATTGTCAGAAATGGTTCAACATAAGGAAGTGATCCATGTACAGGCATCGGAATAAAAACTTGTGAGTTTGATTGATGCCTTCATATTGGAAACTATTCTCATATGTTAGTAACTTGAGCCCAGGTACGGAGTTCGTCCTGTAAACTCCAATGCCTCTACCTCATAAAGGCTAGTAGAATGCAAGACAGGGAGTACAATGGAGGAGATAAATACGATTTCAATTGCAAACCTCCTTTGTGATTGGGCTCCACATCCAACCCAGCATTTCTTACCGAGACGGCCTATAGCTATGTATATGATAGACCTGTAGCCCTGTACCCACTCATAGTGTCTAGAGTGTAGAGTATGGATAGTAGAGGGGTGTTGGGAAAAGGTACGTATTTTACATATGTGCAGAGGAGTAACAACTCATTGTAGTCATGTGAGGAGGAAATAAAACTATCTAATCTAGCATTCTGCTAAACAAGAAGATTTCAGGAATTTGGTCGATAAGTCTATTGTGTTAGTGGATTTTTTCCCTAGCCTGGCTTCCCGAGAGTTTCATGCTTCAAATGGTCAGCTAACAAGGGGTTTTTGGTCACTATTTTTATTGAGCTTAGCAAGTCTAAATGCGGCGTGAGTCCGAGACGTCCTAACTACTATTCAGGAAGTTTTATACCAAGAAGGCGAAGCTTACAATTACAACCAATGCACTGTGAGCATGCTGATACTATGCACTACTAAGGTACATACTCTCAGGACAGACCTGTAAACATTTGGCTAGCCGTATACCTATGGAAGACGTGAGGGAAAGCAGGGGTGAGAGAGAAAGACAGAGTAGAGTAGGACGTATCTCAAAAGAGAGACAGACATATGGCTACTCCCGTTGTATCCTGCTCGTATCGTGTGAGCTTACACCACTTTCCGCTGCATTGACCAATTGAGCCTCATATATTTTTCTAGCTAAGATGAGCATGCACAATACGGAGCACACTATGGTCAACTTTCCTATATCATCAACAATCATATATGTATAATTACTACAATTGCAAATACAGGTATCCCTCTGTAAGCTACTTCAAGTTAATATTGATACTGGAGTTGAAATTTCGTCAAAATATTGGAGTCCAAGCGAGGTCCAAGTGAAAAGTCTTGCTGGATGATTTATTCCATTTGACGCTTGGAATTCTGCTTGTATGTTGTATAAGTGACGAAACTTAAGTATTGGCAGGAGTATGTAATGTAGTAATTATGTTAGGAATATCTACCTCTGGTTCATCCAATCTTAACAAGTGCCCTGGCTCTGATCTCAACGTATCCGCAAGGTAGTGTCAACCTGTATCCAAGGGAAGTATGCATACATATGTGCTTGCTCTCAAATATATCTATATACATACAAGTAAATCTATTATTTTGCATGCGACAAGTTACACATTGAATGTGCATGCGACACTTTTTTCATGTAGACTGTGATTTACAGTAATTTCCTTTGAACCACCAAAGTCTTTGCATTTTACTGCATTCATAAACTACCGGGGTACGTTGTGAATTCTACGCTTGGGAGACGAAATTTCCGTCGATGTTTCTATTGTAACGATCTTCCTCCGTCTCTATTTTCCAACCATTCCCTTCCCATCAATGTCAGGCCTCAACTAGATACAGAGCGGAGGTGGATGAAACGCAACATTCATGGAATCTCTTACGGCACTAAAGCAATCCATAGTCAAGCTCATTGCCCAAAGTGTAGTCAGCCCTTAATTAATATTTAATTAATGTAATTAATCAATTATTATTATTATAGAAATGATGGTAATATGTTTCATGATTAATTTCTGGATAACTTACTCAGAAAAACTTACTTTATAATGTTACTTTATTAATCAGAAAATTCCAAAAGATTGACGCTGAAAATACATTAAATTCATGGGGTCTTTTTAGTTAAGCTTTTCTGCAATATTATTGTCTCCAAATTTTAGCGTGACATTTTAATCAGCCAACTTCACCGCCTCCCATTCACAAGTTTGACATAGCAACAGTGTTTTGTCTGTCAAAAGGGAATTACAAAACAATTCTATTTAATTTGCAATCCACTTAAGTAGCTATCGTTAAATTTGATTACAATCTAAACTACACCTTTTACACTTCCCTATTTCTCAATGTCTTACCTATCCGGACAGAATGACGTGCCCACATCTACTTCGGAGAAACTTACTGTGTCTGGCTCCTTCAAATGTTTTTGTGGTGAAGAAAGGTCACTTGGAATTTGATACGCTTTGAATGAAATTATGCTACTCACCGAAAGAAACATTTATTTTTGGAAATTAATTTTTGTTTGAATATTTATTCTAGTCATAATATTGAGACAAGTAATTTTTGGGAAAATAAAAAGTAACTACAAGAAGTAAACTACTATATGGAAGTCATTTGACATGTAAGTGCTAGCAAAAGAAACAATAATAAATTACTATTTTTGCAGGTGCTTCTAAACCCCTTCAATGAATTGTATATAGCCTACAACTGTTGACTTACAAGGAAATCTCTTGAGATTGTCAAAGGGGATCTAATTGAAACTGAGATTGCTGGTAGATCGTAGTCCCAACATCCAAAGCCGCACCAAAGTTCTTGGCAGTTGTGCTGCTTGAGGTCAACAATCTAAATATTCCAATATCATTAGTAAGGGCCACCCCATGTCACAGATTTTGGTAAGGTAAAGCTTCATGTAAAGTACTGAATTACTTTTATTGTACCTGAATCTGTCCCATACTAGCACTTTGGCATGCACTTTTTAATAATCTCTTTCTAATAATTTTTTGCTCTTGCATACAAATTTGAATTTCTGGTGACCACAAATGTTAGTGACATGCAGCATTCATTTTGAATTCAGCATTTTTTTCAGGAATTAGGATCAGTTATGTACACCTATAATGTTATTTTAACGTTGTGACATTCATACAGAATCTATACGTTACAGTTTCTTACGCACAGCAGGCTACGCTCACACTGCTTAACAGCTCGCCCCTCGAGCATACATTTTGTGTATGCTTTACCCCTGAGCTAAACACATACAAAAATTATTCGGGAACAAGACTGCTTTTGCATCTTATGTCAAAATTATTAAATGTAAATCTCCTATTTTCACTTCCTGAAAAGCCCCGTATATTTGCTAGAAATGAGCGCCACATTAATTATGTTAATTTAAAAATTATGCCTTTTACAAAAATTCAAATTCTTCTAAAGTCTTCAATCTGTAATTGTCTGACATTGAGGATTTAATTTTTCGTCAAAATCCGAAAATTCTTATTTCTGATGCGAAATTTCTAGTGGTCGCACCGGTTCGGAGTTTAGTGCTGTTTGAACTTTGGGCCTAAGACTCATCAGCGCCCACAGTTTCACTTCGATTCATTTTGTCCATCCCGAGAGCTTTCCTTGTTAGTCATTAGGTTTGCGTTTATTTGACATAAGTTCATCATTGTAACTCTAGCCACAATAAGTCTCAAATCGTATGTTATAAAAAGCACATCCCGACCAATACTTACACTCTCTTTGAAATACTGCTTTCGATGCACTGTAGACAACATATTGCTTTGATCATCTCTTTATCTTCCACTTACTCCACTCTGTTTGAAAGACGTCGACGAGTAAACTCTAGACGGACAAATGTTGACTTGCGCAAGGTTTCGTAGTATACAAAAATCCTTTGCAAAACTTTCTTTTTTTTTTGTAAACTTGTAGTAGCTTGGAAGCTACGTAAATAATTGGGTGAGCCAATTCAATGATTTGGAGGGGATTGATACAATTTGGATGCTTTTTGGAGAAAAATGTATTTGATTCTTTCACTCCTACGCCATCCAGTCTCCTTATACAGAGACATAAAGAAATTCCAACAAAATATACATACCTACTCCCGTACGGGAAACCAGTGAAAGGAATTAATAGATGTCAAACCAAATTTTGATCCTGTTGTTCCACTGTGACGACAAAGAGTTTCTGTGACATATTGCAATGCAAAATACTTACTCGATCCCAGCTCTCTTGTGGTTTTCTCATCCCACAATCAACCCCAACCTTATAAGGGAACGAGTCAAACAATGTCAATAGCGTCCCCTCTAACCATGTTTATTGTACCAAAGGGACAGCGGACAAGTAAATAGCTTTCTTCTTATGTCACTCCAACCCAGTTCCGGCCTTCTATTGTTATGGGTTCAACTACTTTCTAGCACTTACAGCACCAAGTCTTCTCAAATGACTTTACACCTCATATATCATTCATTTAGGGTTCCCCAGTAGCACGTGTATTTCCTACTTCCGATCCGAACCTCAAAACCACTAGGTTTCTTTTAAACCGGGAGAAAATTTGTTAACAGTGGATAGAAAACTCCTACCTCAGATAACACAAATTTTATAGGAATTTATACTCAGGGAAAAAAAAAAGACGAGAGGGTACGGAACCATAAAAAACTCAACCACTTGCTACACCATTATGCGTATTTTCCTATTTGTATACCTACAGATACATACATATACGCCAAATGAGGTATTTTTGGTTACAAAATGTGACTAGAAAATACCATTTACGTATGCCATTTTCCATCCCCTATGAGGAATGGACTTTTAATGGAGAATGAAAGCAATAAGAGTTATGCAAAGCGAACATGATCGTATGAGGAAAGCAAGTCATTCAATCATTCTGACGAATAGTACGTGGAGAAGTACGCAGGGGAGAAAAGGGAATAAAAGGAATATTGATGGGAATTTTCAAGGATGGAATCATGAAGAGAAGAAAACGAAGGGATGTGTTTAAGTGGAATTTGTTTAATCATTCCAACCAAGCCAAATGAGTTTTTATCATGATCCTCTAGACAATAGGTAGTCTGCCTGGAAAAATGTAGAAGCGCTCCCTCCCTCCCTACAGAATTGCAGATAAACCTCTCGAAGAATAGCACTGCTTGCGACCAAATCCGGAGTGCAAGGATGAATTCAGTTTAAATATCTCCAGCTATGTACAAATGCTCGCTTACCATATGTGCACAGTTCTGTGCTCACAAGAGTCGAGCCTTAAATGCGGAACCCCTTTCAGCCTTATACAGCAAAAACGAAACTACCGCCAAGGAGCATTCGCACTTCTGGACGCAGTCAAAGGGACTTTGTAAAAAAGAGCATCTTTAAATAATGAAAAATTTTGATAACGTCCTAAAATACCTTGAGTCATAAGTTTCGCAATTTCTAACTACTGTCTCTGGAAACTACACGCTCTGTCTGTGTTTCGCTCTGTCTGGACAAGAAACAAACAAAGTAGGAGGAAATGTATGAAAGAAACTGATAAATAATTAAAAGATTTCCTAACAGTTCTATAGACTGATATAGCTATGGACACAATAGGAATGCGTAGGTATAGCGTATATGTATCTACATACACTGACTTAATATTATATTAACGTTGCACTTGGCCCGTCGGTTATAATAATTTATTGGATCGATTTCCTCTTAAGTACAAGCTTTAGTAGTGAAGTTTAGTGTCGACCAGCATGGCAATCTCACGGTTCAAGTCCAAGTCCATAGACAGGTAAAAGGACATGGGAAGTGAGAGTAAGAGGGAAATAGAGAAAGCTTAATCTGGCTAATCTTGTTGAACCCAAAAGTTACCTCCGTGATTGACTGTTCCATAAAACTTGAATGGATCAAATCCTTTTAATCGCTTTCAAGGAATTTAATTCCATTACCACCTCCAGACCTCACAGAATCCATTACTGCAAGATGCATTGGAGGGGGAGGCGGCGGAGAGAGCGAGAGAGAGAGAGAGAGAGAGAGAGAGGAAAAATCCTGAAATAACACATTCATTAAACCATACTTTTATGGCTCAACGATAAATCTACAGCATCCTATTTTAATCCATTAGGTAGAAATAATAAAATTTGCATTAAATGCACATAAGATAAATTCTTATACCTTGGACGGAAATGATCAATTTGAGGTCATCATGGTCATCAATCAAGTCCAAGTTTCCCAATGTAAACATTGTATACTATGTTCTCTTAATAAACGTATTGTTTCTGAACTACTTTGTCAAATCAATGCACTGGCCCTGACATCTGACCATTTTGTGTGCCATATTTACTGTTCTTATTTATCACTCATCTCACATTCTTCCACATTTGTGTTTCCCTGTGGGATCATATGAGTCCCTGGACAATGTTGGGAATTTAATATTTAAATCACCACAGTTTTTGAAAGATTCGAAATAATTTCTATTTCATTTCAAATTAAAGCTAGATACTACATCTGAACATTGTGGGATCCCCAACCAAGACTTATTCCTCTTCCCTGGATTCGTTATATATTTTGGGCACTCTTGTGAATGCAATTTAACTATGTCTTGTAAATTTGAACTAATTAAAAAACTTGTCTTAAAAGCGAGAACGGGGTTCATAAATCCTCAAGTTCTGGAGTGTCCTGTTAGTCTTGTATGACCAGGAAGCGACTGCTTCTAAAGGAACTTCCAGGAAAGGATTAGATGGAAAGTCGTAGCCAGTCCTGGTTTCTGTTCCGACTCTCTTCCCAGAATCTACTTCATAGGCAGATTCAGCCAGTCTTAAATAATCCTCTTGCGTTCCGCTGGAGATGATTCTTATTCCACAAAATATGAAGTTATGCCTTCTCCCTTGTAATGCTCTGAATGTGAGAGGTAGACAGACAATTTATTCCTGCAGATATTTTTCCTGAGATGATCAACTCTAAAAGGTGAAATGGTAGGTGTTCTGGAAATAATATAACAGCAAAACGTGTATGTATGTACCTTCACGCCAGCAACCTGCTGAATCCCTTATGGCATGTCATATGACGTTATATAAGAATATGTGTAACAACTGTGTTTATCATGTGCTTAAATAGTGTTTTTCTTATGGGAATAAATTGATAGCTCGAGCTAGGACCTGGAAGTTTAAATAGCATGCGGTTATGTCTGGCACTTATGTCTTCACTATTGGCCCATAATGGTTTCTGAAGGAAATTGAAATGTAATTGCCAAATGTACAATCCACTGTAACATACTATTTAAGCATAGGGATTGACATGTGCAAATTTGCTCCCCTGCTCATCATTACAAGTATGAAAACATGGGAGAATGGGGAAAAAAAGTAAATGTAAACAAACGTATGTAATCAAGAAGGCTGGGAATGAGAAGGTGGACGAGTCATTCGGGTCTTTCAAAATAAAAACAAATGCTGAAGTGAACGTGAAAATTCGGGTAAGAAATTAAACAAGACTTTCTCATTTGGCTGATACAAAGGAATGGAATGCATTAACTCTTGTCTGCTTGTTGGAGCAAGTTGAGTGAAGAGCCCCAAGTGTTCCTGCCCTGACATGATTCTTGTAGGTAAATATGCAGTACTTCTATTTGACGTACATCCACACATACGGCTGTAAGCTCCTGCTACGGAGGATAAAGTGCGGAGAGAAAGGAAATTATGAAAATTTTCTGGCTCTTCACGCACCACACGCTCCCGTACATGACTTATATGTGAGGCTCATTGAAGGAGAAAATGCCTGCGTGGATAATCTGGAGTCGGGAAAAATTATGCTCAACGAGGCCATTGTACGTCAATGTAGCTTGTCAAACTCTTACGTAGCCGTTGAGCTTATTATTAAAGCTATGTTTTGGAAACATGCGTTTTAGTATTCTCTATGAATAATTTGATTACGGGGAGGAAGAGAAAAATGTTACTAGAGCCAAGCATTTTAACAGAAATAAATCCGGTGAGAGGAGCAAAAGAGCGAGCGAGAGAGAGAGAGTTATATGTATGTGAATAATTATTACAGCTATGTTCAACCAGCCCGCAGACAACTCACAGAAGAATAAAGATGTGTAGTATTTTTACCTAGCGCTGAGGTAAGAGTGAGCTACTCAAATGTAAAGACCCATAATGTATTCCTGCTCCGCTACACACTTCACAGATGCTCCATTGACAATGAAACGTCTCCTTGTTGACATCAATTTTCTTGGACTTCTCAGCCCTGTAGATACGACGGTGGAGAGCGACAAGGGAGGATTCCAAGTAAATTATGAACAATATAAAATAAAGGCAATTTGAATATAATTGCATCTACAATCATAGAAATGTCTATGGTGATCTGTGAGTGAGGCTATGTGCATAGTACTATGCCAAAACCATCTTATAAATAAAATTATGAAAGTATATTTATGTACGGTGAGGAAGATTTGAATTTGTGTCGAAGCAAGCTTGTCATTTCATTTGGAACCTTCCGACGTTCACCGCTGCCAAAACCGTTTGGATTTTTGCACCATTTTCCCTACACTGAACCTACATGTTTTACTCACACTTATATGTTACCATATCGGAACTCCATGTGCATACACATTGACACAGCAAAACACACATGGGACGGAGTTTATAGTACACACAAACATACACACACACACACATACACACACACACACACATACACACACACAAACACACGCGAGTCAAACACTTACATGTAAAGGGCGTATATGCGTTCGCAAATGGAATATTATCATATTTTCGGATTATAAGGACAGAATGAGCAAAGACCATACCTTTAGAAAAGGGTTTCCCCATGAAAATGAGCACCCCATTTCAGATCAAGTATCAACTTAAATTTATCATTCATTTAGCCTCCCTAGACTTACTTACGTGAACTCCAGGCGGAAGGTATACAACGGAATCAGTTAGTGCAAATAGGCTTCTTCATTCATTCATCCGTCCATCCATACTTCAAACAATTTATTTCCACTCAGAATACCTCTCATATTATATCATTATCGCTGCTCCATTTTTCTCCAGATTGCAGATTACTTTAAATTAGCTTGTGAAAAAACTAACCCCAGGCTTCCAATTTTTATTTTATACGAAGCATGTCTACAGACAGTAAATCTGCTTTACAGCAATACCTGTATATAATGTATCTGTACATACGTATGTACATATAGATATGTACATCCCTTACAGCCCTCCTAATAACAAGCGGATTCGGAATTCATTTCTCTATCTCAAGTTTATACGATCCAGTGAATAGTAGCGACGGATTGATAGCATGTGGTTTGTGTGCCCTTCAAAAAATGTATGCATATGAGTCAAAAGGAAGAGCTATGATCGCATAATCATATTACAAGTAGCTTTCGTCTCTGTCAAGATTCAATGCAGATATTGCTAGTAGTCCCCGCTTTGAAGATAATTCACATGAATAAATTACTTATTACTTTGTGTCGACAAAAGACCATGAAAATGTCACTACATCTAAACCCTACTCAGAAATGTACTCCTTTCAATCTCCTCAAAGAAACTTGGCTGACTTTCCCAGCGCAGAGATTTTCAAGTAAAAGAACAATGTCATACGAAACATACTATTCATAAAAATATGGAGGTGGCATTTTAGCATTTTTTAGGCGTGAATTCCTTAAAATGCACATACTTGGACGTAAAGAGTCGCATGAGATATAATTGAAAGGCTGGGGAAAGGAATGAAGGTTTATAGACTCGCGAAATGATGAAGGCTAATAATTAACAGCTCATAAAAAGCACACCGAATTGTATCACGACCCTTTTAATTTTATTGAGAGAGATCCCCAGAGATTAGGAACAACAACTACATCCAAATGGACACAAAGACTGATGCTATGACAAAACCTACATTCAGCATATGCACGGACCCCCATGATGATTTGGGAAGGACGGAGAAATTACGAAAAGTTTTATGCTCAAAGTTGACTATCTAATTACATACACAAGCTTCAGCTTCATGAATGAGCATATCTTGCCCGTGTCAAGTCTGGCATTCATCATGGTACTGTGGGAAACAAATATCCAGGCGAGGGAGCAACGGAATGGAGAAGATAAGTGGAAGAAAGGGAAACAAAAGTTTTGAAACTATTCCATTTCATGGGAGAAGATACAGGTTAAAATTAAAATGGAATTGAGAAAAAGCTAGGGGAAAACATATCCAGAATTTAATAAACCAAAAATTCACGCCAACTCTTCTTTTTATCTACTCTTTTTATTTTCCATAAGAATATGCAAACCTTGCACACCCAAGAATCCTTTCTGCGAGGAGTGACTCTAGCAAAGTCTTCTATGATTATCTTAGGATATTGGACAGCCAGAAACTTATACTCTTTATGGACGTGTTTCTTCTTGGCCGACGCTTCATTTATTGCCTCTTCAGAACAGTACATAAGCGCATGTAGTAAATGCTGGCACAAGCGTGTAGCGGGTTTCATATCATTGGTTAAATTTGAAAAACGGGTATTTTCTAGCTTTCAAAACAGAAAATAACCTTTTTCCAAATTTAACCGACCGTACATCTACATTTGCTTATACAGATATTGTCCTAGCTACGCTACTTTCACATCTGTATTGCATTGCTTTTCATATCTCATGACTTGGTTTCGACATATGTGAATGTATACATGTTACACACATGGGTTCCATATTCCATATGCTTTAGGCACATACGTACATACATACATGACTACTGAAGAACTGAAGTCTACATTTGTGTCGCTACACAAACTATAGATAGTTGTATGGATTTTCATATTCTATAAGTACACACTGTATATACCCTGTAGACACAAAGGCCTTTTCTTGCTGTGTCTGTCTGCACAGTCAGTGCACACTATATACATATGTGAGGATGATGTGTAGTGTGTACCTGCTTCTGTAAATTTGCGTTTGTATTGTAAAGCTACGAAGTGTCGTTGAGCAATAGATACTTACATACATACACACCTATCTATAGCAGTATTTATCTATACAGTAGTTTTCGTGTATATTGTTTTCTAAATTTGAAAACCTCCCACTTTTTCCGCGGTTCGGTTTAAAAGGCATTGAGCGGGAATAAACTTGATAAATTTTCATTAGCCAACGATATGCTCTATAAAGATTTACAAGTGGTATGGGAAGATGTACACAAGAGTATAAATAGGTTGACAAATGTTACGTATAGGTTATAGGTTCCTCCGAGATGAAAACACAAGGTGTTTGTCTCATTGTGAAGCTTTCTATTAAAATATGGTGAGCAAAACCAGGAAAGTTGAATAGGAGATGAGCATATGAAGAACGGATTCTATCTCTTAGGTTTCTTCAAGTATCTACGACCGTGCGAGTTGTAGAACTAGCATGTTGTACTAGGGACTCCTCACACGATGACAAGTTATATGGAAGACTTGTGCCGCTACACTTCTCTCCTCAAAGACTGTTCGGCCAAGTCGGGCAGAGTCATGAATACTCATTCCTCATATCACCGATAGTTCGGGAAAATGTACGTCTCCCATGTATTTATTTAACTGTGTGGAATGAAAGGCTTTTTGCTGGCTGGCATGTTATGTAGTAGGTACGGTAAAAATTGCACCGGTTGTACGAAGTAGTACTAAAAGAGTAGATGCCATGCTTATGTTTCTTAAAACTCAATGTTTGCAACTTACTGTGAGAGTTTTACTTCTGTGAAGACACTGAGGACGTCTTCACATGCCACTGTGTGCAAGTAAGTTGGGACGTAGGAGCTGCAGGATTGATACTAGACTAGAAACCTAGCATATGTGTCTACGTGAGCATACAGCAGGGGAAAAAATTGTGCATCCATCTCCCATGCCATTATAGCATATGCATGTATCTGAATCTGAACAGACTTGTGCGGAGAGAGAATGAGCATAGAATGTGCGAACTAAGGGGCATATAACATGCAGACATTAGTATATAGTCAACTTTACTGCTCCACACAGCTCTCCGACTTCGGATCTGTGTGTGTGTGTGTATGGGAGAGAGAGAGTGCGAGTGAGAGAACAAAACAGCAAGGCTGGGTTCTCTATCCAAGTCAACTCGGGTCTGGCCTAGTCACAATTTTGCCGTTCACCAGCAAGCAAGGGAAGTCCTTGCTGATATATGTGGAAAAGGGTGCTTGTGTGTGAGACAGGGAGAAAGGAAAGACTTAACTCCTCATGGTTCTGTGGTTTTCTTCTTCTTCTTGTACTGCTACTCCTTCCTCTTATTTTTCCGCCTGTTGACGACCGGCTCTAATATCTATACACATAACACACAAACAATTTCAACTGCCAGCCTTCCCTCAGTCTTCGACTTCTTCTCATCATCTTAGTCCTCTTGCTTCCCTTTTTGAATTCTTCCACCACGGCAACTGGTATGAGTATCTATACATTCATAGACATCAAAGAATCCTGAGAAAGGGAGGCAAAAAAAAGAAAAAGAAAAGACCACCGACAAATTCTATAATAATTTCCTTCCGATCAGACCTACCCCACAACAACCATAAGAACAAATCCCTTTGGCAGAGTCTTTTAACAAACCATCCTTACCTCATCATATCAACGAGTGTCAATTTTTGGACCAGTCTACGCCTTCATATTCAAATGTCTACCGCTGGTTTTCAAAAACCCGCTCCTCTCCACTGCCTCTGATCAGTCAAACTGTTCTCTGTAGCATCTGAGATTTCCCACAGTATCCAAGTCCAAGATACCCACACAGTATCAACATCGTACCATACAAAAAAAAAACTTCTTGTTACCACAATCCCAATTTCGGGATTGAATTATGAAGAAAAGAATGTTCAGTCAGGGAAAACTACTACGGCCCTGTCTCAAGTGATACACTTCCAGAAGAAATACTTGCTAGGAAGGATCCTTTTGTATGCTCCGGAAGAACAGCTCAGCAGAAAAGGGTGAACATTGAAGCAACAGAGATTTTCTGTGACAATTTAAAAATTTATATGGAGACTGCCTCTCCTGAGATAAGACAGGAAAAATACGGAAATAGAAAGGTTCAGAAAGAGCTGAAGGAAGAACCCGAACCCTTTCATAGATATTTACTATATATATGAAAGTCGTGCCTGTTGCTCATCAATCAAATGAATTGCTGACGTCCATCCAAGATATTTCGTGATCGCGGAAAAAAAAACAAGCTCCTTGTCTGCCTTTCCTCAAGTATTTAATGATAGACAAAGTAGTGGTGAGAAAACAGGAAGACAATTTCTCCCACTACTTCACCAGCTTTTGTAGTTGTGGTTCTATTGAGCAGCCCAAGAGCATATAGTTTGAGGAAGGAAAGAGGAAGAAGACAGGGGAAAAAAAGGAAAAATTCTCTTACGCAGTCATGATCGTTGGGTGAAGACCAAGTCAGAGGAATTCAATAATATATGTCAAAGACAAACATTAGATTAGCTACTTCTTATTTACCTCAACCATAGCCTCAGCTCTCTGGATACTAATATTCAAAAAAAAAAACAAAGTTTTAAGAGCAATTCTTGGCAGTTTGAAGCCACTGCGGATATTGTCATTCTACATTATTAATACCAATTTCAGATTTGCTCCGAGACTATATACCAGACATTGAACACATGTAGAAGGGCGTTGTATGTACGCACATGGTCAAGTATCCGTAGAACACAGAGTTCCACTACATACTGAAGAAGACAAGTTTGATACTCTCAACTTGAGCATTCCACGGAGCAATAAAAATAGTTGGAAAAAGAGCGTAACTCTATCAACGACGGGAGTTGGTTCCAATGTTCTAACCCCAGGATTATCTTTCTCCTATAAAGGAGAAGTGCAACGCTGGGAAATCCGAAGAGATAAATGTACACACAACTCCTACAATAAAATTGACCGCTGCATGAACACGGTGAAGAACAGTTACCGGTAAATTGTCTCATCTCTTTGCTAAATGTACTTCTCCTGGATGATAGTCAGAGGATGATGATGATGACTTGGATTCAAAGGCAACATTTATTTTTGGAGAGACATAACCGAGACCCCAACCTACCTTCCCTCAATCTCTCCTCCAGCTTGAATTTGGAAAATTTGGAAACCATCTCCCCTCTATTGTTTTCACACTCCGTCAGAACATTCATTTGAGAAAGTGCGTGTTTCCCAGTGTAAAGATAAATTCAGTCAACTGAAAAAAAAAACTTCCTTTTTTCACTCTCTCTCTCTCTCATATACACTTGATTGCTCAATTGATAATTTCTG
The DNA here is from genome assembly GCA_947179485.1 of Allacma fusca. Classification (NCBI taxonomy): domain Eukaryota; kingdom Metazoa; phylum Arthropoda; class Collembola; order Symphypleona; family Sminthuridae; genus Allacma; species Allacma fusca. The sequence goes on along the minus strand of OX359249.1, from coordinate 44,416,399 downwards.
TACATAAGAAGGGTTTTTTAAAACAAATACCAGAAAAAAAAACTCATCTCAAGCTTACTCCATATCTCTTCATTAGCTCCATTGAAAATAAAAATTCTCATCTCCTTGGACAACTAAGAGGCTAATAATTAAGATTGGAAGGAAGCCTAGTTTTTGGTATTCCAATAGTAGTTTCCATGATATTTGAATACAAGTGAAAAAGTGAAATGAACTTGTGAGACCAAATCTCTCGAAGCCTACTACTGTCACTGAATAATGAAACACAAGTCTAAATGACACCGTGATCTGCCTTATTGGATTGTCATTCGAATGTTGTTGAAATTCTAGAGATTTTTATTAAAACTCTAGTTGTGTTGAAGACAAACAAGAAAACAACTCTTCTGTAAAGAATGTGTCAGTGTAAGTGGAAATGTTGGTGAAACTTTGAATTTTACCGCTTCAGTTGTCCAGGACGAACACAAGCAACAGTTTCCAAGAACAAAACAATTCTCAAAGAATAAATATTACCTATATAAGGAATTGAATCGAGATTTGGGTCATTTAGTGGGAAAATACTCTGGTGTTACATCTGTGATACATGTAAAAAAAAATGTATCAGGTTTTCAATTTCTTGGGAAAGCTCTCCAACGTTCGTCTATCTGAAATGACAAGTTTGATGGGTACAGTGAGTCAATCCCATTCAGTCCTTGATGCTCCAGTGAGACAATTTGTGTAGCCCTCTGTAAAAGGGTACAATTAGGAGGAACTACTGACCCTGTTTACTACCACTTTTTGGGGGTGGACCACAGAACTCTAATATAAAAATTCAATGGGAATTTTATGAGCTTATAGGGGAAGGGAAATAATTTCACAAGTACTTCATCTCCCTAGAACAGTCAATGCTATCAGTATGTTTCAGCACTCGTGTTCTTCCTATATTATAACAATAATAATTATTCAAAGTAAATAGTATCTACTTCAAAGTCCTGTCGTTGGGTTCGTTGCTCTTTTTGAGAGACCAGAGCTCCTTTGTCAAGCTTCCGTTTATTTTTCTAGAAGTAGTTTCAACAGTACACATTGGGCTTGATCCCGGGAAGAATTTTTCAATAATCTCTCTCTCTCTCTCTCTCTCGACAAAAAGGGGAAAGGAATTGAAAATTTTCAGTATGCTTGTAGTGTTGGTGGTGGAAGGACTTGGTTCCTGTCAAAATGTTTTCATTTGATTCCGAAGGAATTACAAGAAAGAAAGTTACAGAAACTGTCAATGATTTCCTTTCGTCGGAGAAGGTTGACTGTAGAGTGACTTGTTTGATTGCAGTGAGAGAAACATCAGTGAGTGCTTCGACCACGGTTGAATGTAGTGGGTTTTTTTCCTGTATGGGAGTATCCGTATAGTGAAAGATTGACAGAGACTACAAGGATCTCGCTCGTCCTCTTCTGATTAGCATAGGTCAGTCCAAAGTGTGTTTACTTTCTTGTTACTCGAATCATGCATGGGAATAAGGGAAATTTCATAGTTCGTTACTTCCTCAAGTCAGTCAACAGGATCGAGGGGATGTTGTGGAACAACATGTCTCTCTTTCAGAAATCCCTGCATGACAATTATACATTTTTTTCTATTCACACTAATACTTCCCCGTAATTAAGGACATCTGGCAGGATGTTACTTTCGGGTGCTTGCTCCACTCCTCAACTTTGTATTCTCCGGCTTGGGATTATTCCCATGCTATGTACGTATGTATATGAGCTACCTACACACGCTCCTAATTAGTATCTCTGTTCACGACTCTTTACCTTGATGTCCAATGCATGTTCCTTGTGACACATTCCTCCGGGTAATTTAATACTTTGAGTTCCTTGGCCATGCGATGATGACGTCAAGTATTTACTTCATTCAACTCAATACCCTCGTATTTGATTGTGAGACTGTATTGTCCCTATTTCAATTTTATATTTGAGTATCTATCTATACAGTTGGATCGTACAGTAGAATCTGTAGTCATACTCTACGATACAATGTATAGATATTAGTCGTCGTAAAAAAAACCTTCCCTGAACTCATAAGCAAGTATTTTGGCTCAGGAGAGATGTGACTTCCAAAGAAAATAGTTGTAGATAATCCCTCGAGAGACCAATAACTCAGATGAAGATCGATCTCCAGTCATGATTTCATTTGTACATCCATTCCCTAAAGTGTTCATCCCGCAGTTCCATTTATTAGAGATAAGTTGAGATGCACATTTAGCAAGTGTTTAGAAAAAACTTGAAAAGAAAATGTACTATTTATATGATCCGTTTCCAATAAATTATATTTTTTAGTAATATATTCATCTCGTATAACTTCAATGACATCAAATTTGGATGGCAGAAAAATGACAGGATACTGTACGCTACAGGATAAAATACTTTTAGAAATTTCTATGTATATTGGATTTTGAGCTACTGAGGTAGAAAAATGTTTCATGATTACTGTGGATATTATAAGCTTTGGCAAAAATATAACATGGGTAATTAATGACATGTAGTCAGTAATGTTTGTAATTAGGTAAACAAATCATAGGTTATTTACAAAAATTTGAATTCGTTTAGTTCAACAATAATTTTCAGCACGTGCAAAATACTGCAATGTCATGAATATCACAAAACCCGTCTGAGTGACGCCTGACACACTGAGACAGCTTAAATTGTATTTTGTATTACCCTTCGAAAAGCCAGCTCCTGTGACTATCCCCTTGACAATTCTTTCTACTTTTGATGACTTAAGAGAATTTAAAAAACAATAATAATATAAAAAGGTACGGGTTCCAAGAAATCAAGGCAATTTAATGGGAAATATTTACAGTTATTATAGCTCACATATATAGATACAAGAAAAACTTCTGCAGAATTATAAATCAAACTCCTTGAAAAGTCTCTGGGTTTGTTTTCCAAATTCGTTAGTTTGTTCCCTTAGATTAGCGTTTTGTTTTATTTTGACGATATGTTTACAACTATCATTTTTGTCTCAGTTTTTGCCGGTTCTCAGTTTCTTATAGATAATTACTAAAAGTCCTCATAGCCTAAACCTTAGCCGTTTCAAGTCTGACATTTTGTAAAACTGTCTCTATATGCTCTTGCTCTTTGCTTGTTACAAAATATTGGATAGCATCACGTAAGAAGCAAAATGAGATCTCTGTAAGAGTAACAAATGGAAAGGCTTAATATCCTGAAATTTATTAATGAATTTATGTGTTTTAAAAAAAATATGAGCAGTTTAATATTGTTACTATATATTCTGTATATTACAATTTGTACAATGATTTCCAATTTTTTAGAGATTTATCTGGATTTCCCTCTTCGCTTCTTACCAGAAAATATCGAATATTTGATAGCAGATGACACATCACAAGTTGAAATAGCTGAAGAAGTCAGATGACTTGGTATATTTTCGGTTCTGTAAAGAGAGAGAGGGAGAGAGAGAGAGAGAGAGAGAGAGGAAACAAGAAAAAATCAGAAAGCCCTGCATCTTCCATGGTAGCAATGTGTGGAAAATTTCATTTGCTTTGGATTTAGCCCAGATTATGAAAAATGTGTTATTTCGGTTTCCAATACATGGTTACCATGGTCTGGTACTGTGCTGAGAAGAGTGCAAGTACTGAGGTTCAGACTCAGACAGAGCTAATGCTACTTATTGTCAGGACCAGTTGAGAGTCTCCATATGTTATGTTTGTTACAATTGCTCGTACAATGTGCATTTTTTCCCTGGGAGTTTTCCGTCCTGTTATAAATTATAATAGAAAGTTATGGATGATGACGAGTGGGACTGTGGAGGTGTGTAGTAGATGATGCTCTAGGCACACAAACATGGGCCTTGTGTAGTATATTGTCTCCAGGTCCCCTTGTACTTTGTGGGTTCCAGTGACGTCCATGTAGGTCACGGTATCTAGTGATGCTGGGAGCGTATTTGCATATAAATGACATACGGTGTTTACAGTGGTATAACTTGGCGGAGCAGGGAGATCTGCACGAGTTGTGAGCTTCTCGGGTGCTTTCTATTGTGAAGACAGACACTGAAAGTGCATTCATTGGTTGATGGAACACTGAGCTATCGCTTCGTGGTTATCCAAGGTAGCAATGGAAAAATAGATGGGGAAAGGGGGAACGAAGGAGAAATAAAGAAAAACGAGAAGGTAATGCTATCTTGACGACGACCATGTAAATGCCAGGTAGGAAATACAAGCCTGGAGTTCATCTCTCGCATCATTATTTTAGATACTCAAAAACGTGGTAGTAGTTTTGGGGTTGCTTAACTTTTACAACATTGGTCTCTTACTCCATTTCCGTCCTCTTTCTCTAATCCTGAGTGCCGATTATTTGCCCTTTTTCCTCAAGCTTGGGCAAGGAAGAAATGGTACAGTAAACATGCTCTTATTTTTATTCCTACAATATTTCCCTATGAGAACCAAATCATGGGTCAGGAACAAACCTCTGAGATAATTATTTTGTCATGATCTAGAGTTTATTGAACTCTAGTTAAATTCCACTTCGTACTACAATAATTTTTACTAACTTCTACAGTATTATCAATTTGACACTAGAAACAATTAATGAGTGAAAGATTTGAATACACAATTTTAACATCCAGATTGTGTCTATTTTGTCCACTTCTACAGAATCTTACAAATTATAATAAATAATAATTCCTAATTATGAAATTTCAAAGTCATTCCCTTAAAACCCAAATCTTCTTCTTAGCCCAAGAGCATTTCTCTTGATAATTCTTAAAAGTGAACACAGAAAAAAAATAATACTACATTTTTGCAAGTCCGAAGTTTAGAGTATTTGAAAGAGTCAATTTCAATCAAAATAAAATTTGGAAGGTCTCTTAACTATTTTCTAACTCTGTCCACCCAAGCAAATTTTTATTAACCGTTGTAATTCTATTCTAAGAGTTTTGATATGTACTTCTATCTGTCCATTAATATTGAATTTAAGAAATATTTGCCATATGGTTGTCCGCCGTGATGGCGGATTGTGCTGACAACTCCCGCATGTTGAGGAACGTTTTGTTTCGTTTCCTTGGAGCTGGACGAAATAAAAAAAGACGGAAATAATATATTGTGCAGTGCAAGCACACACGGGCCGTTGTGCAGGATGAGGAAACGGTAAAGGGCATGTAGTCACACATCCTTATTTTGGGAGTATTCTCATGGAAGGGAGATACATGTTGTGAGGCATTCATAGAACGACTTGTTTTTTATAGCTTCGTCTAGAAATTTGTTATCATTTATGTATTAGAAAGCCCTTGGAGATTTCCCTCGCCCCCGCGTTCCGATAGACACTCTCCTGTCATTATAGGTTGGAAGGGCTTTTGCCAGGCCTCGGCTCTTATTAGTACTGGCTAGTGGAGCTTTCCCATGGTCCTCAATGTATGCACTTGTATCCACAAGTTTCTGTAGATACAGGGTGTGATTCCCCTAGGAAGAGATATCCACTTTCAGTCCGATTCCTCACTATTGCTCAATTCAATGATGTTGCTGACAAAACCCATGTACCTTTCTTGGTTACAATTGTCTAACCTCCTCTCCCAAGTATCGGAGTCATAAAATGGTTAAACTCATAGGTACTTAAATTTACTGGTTTATATACAGGCTTGATACATTTTTTCTCTTGACAATCCCTCCCTACTCCCAATGCTCACACCTAGGGCTCTCCCTGCTTGGTCGACATTTCCCCGAATTTTTGTATTCTTGCATTGTAGTCGATATTATTTTGGATAAAAGGATTACCTTGGGAGTTTCCCTAATCAGATGTCTGACATTGGCCGTTTAAATAAGTAGGATTTCTCAAGTTTCCCTCTATCCACATGATACAGCCTCAGAGTAAAATTTACTTCGATGACAGATCTTTTGAGCATTTTCTCCCATCTGCAGCCACATATGTACATACATACAATCTACATCCTTAAATTCTACCTTGAGAGTAACCACACCAGTTATGGGGAAAGTGACATGAGGACAATTTATCCTACAAAAATACTAATCCATGAATCACCACCACATGTGTACATATTTAGATAGTTATATTTCAAAAATATTCCAAAAAGTCTGGTGTGAATAGGCTCAGTTGTTAAAGCACAAAGAATGGAAATATCAGTAGTGTAAGAAATAGTAAGAGTGTAAATATAAAGCATACTTATGACAAGTGAGAAAATGAATAGGGAAAGTAAACTTGAGGTAAAAATCTGGGAAAAATCTGGGGGAAAAGTGAATGAAAGCGGGAGTAGCTCCAGGAAGGCTGGACATTACTAAAGATGATTTGTATCTTTGAAAAGGCTGTAGAATTCCTGACAGGGACGGAATCATAGGAAATTATCATTAGGTGATGAATGAAACTTGGACCATTTACAGCCTTTCACCGCTTGATGGGTGATATGAATTATACATTTTCCAAGGGGTTGGAAAATATATGAAGGTACTATTGTAATGAAAAGAGGAACAACTGTCCCCACTGTATCTACTATTTGTATAAAAACGTAGGAGAAAAATGAACGTGCTGGTACTACCAATGATTTTTCAATTCAAGAATGTCCAATTCAAACCCTACATTTTTTGCTTTCGACTCTCTCAATCTTCTATCATGCATATAAAAATTGGTTGTGTATACGTCCCTCCATACAACCATACAATCAAATATACCTTCCGTTTTTTTTCCAAAGAAGGAAGAGAAAAAAGTGTGTGTCCATACTCATACTGCTAGAAGTCAAGGTAACATGTTGGTTTTTATCTTGCTTTTGTTTGTTCAAACATCCCTGTCCGTTGTTGTTTGGAGTAATTCTATGGAAAATTACAATTCTCGTGGCATTGTAAAATCAATCGTAATTACTTTAAGTTTGAAATATTGTTTTTTTTTGGATAAAATTGATGTTGTCGCTCGAAGCTCCACACTCCATTCTCAGAATACAAATGTGATACTACTGGAAACAACTTTCTCACCAGTCGAGGAGTAAATCTCAGGGAAAATAAACTTTAGCAGGAGAAGCTATCTGGAGTAGAAGCAGGAGCAAGTCTTTTATGAGAGTGTTTGGCATGCAAAATATTACTCTGCTCAGAGAACTTGCTCCGCTCTCCCTTCCTATCCTTATCAACTCAATAATTGGAAGGTTTGGAAATACACCGAACGTGTGATAGCATATGTGAGCTAGCAGGTATTTATTGATTGGAGAAACATTCCAGTAAATTACTACTTTATCCTGACAATTAATTTATTTTTTACCCACTACAAAAAGACTTTCCCCTTCCATCTTCGATTTTTCCCTTGGAATCCACGGAAAAGTTAATGTATCTTTATGGGGGGATAAAATTCCCTAGCAAGTTTTTTTTTACACACACTCAAATAATTTCAGCACATGCGAAACTTACTTAGCTGTGACTTTTTTTTTCATTTATGTATGTCTTCACTCCTGTACGGGGAGGGAATGCTCGGATAGGTAGAGTAATTCTTTAATGTTGTCCAACCGGTCCTCAGTTGTAATTCAGCAGCTCTTTCCCGGATTTCATGTATTTACTGAAGTTGAACGTAGTTGTTGGGGTTTGAAGTAGCACTCGTTTGTGGCTTACTTGACTTGGGGAGCATTGTGCGAGGACGTACATATAGATATAGTAACCTAACCGATCGGTCGTCGTCTCCATAAAAATTGTGGAGCAGTTAGCATGCAATTTTAAATTCCGTAAAGCCCCACTAGGCCAAGGGTTTCCCCCCCGGTTTAATGCGGACCAGCTCTGAGTTTTGCACTGACTGATATTTATCACTACTTTCTACATTCTGTGTTGGTTACTCCACTCCAGCCTGCTACATACACTTGAGATTGAGACGGTTCCAAGGCTTAGGGAAAGTGTCACGGCATTGTAGATAACGCCAGGTACATCTCACCTGGTTCTTTATTTGATCCGAAGGAACTCCTCCACAGTCCACCACAGCTTAGCCGTTGAGCCGCTTAGCCTGACAAGGGCGGGATGACTCAACCAGTAACGACGTAAGCTTCAGGCAAATACCTCCACTGTCTGCTCAATGGACAGTTCAAAGGATCAATTTACTTGAATCTCTTTTCACTTTCCCCAAGAAACTTTTCAATCTTCAGGCCTGAGTAAGTTTGATCAGCTCAGGAAATGCAAATGCATTAACTTCCCCGTATGCTCATTCATCATACAATATTCATATATGATGTGAACATCAATTTCCCACTTTCAGCAAGTAATTCAAATGAGACTGGTCCAAAGGTTGTGGGGAAAGCTACAAAGGATTTACACTTTGAGTTTGTTCTAGACTCCAGCATTAGGTACAATAATTCATGGGGAATTCTTTGGAGGATTTATATCCTCACCCATACATACATGTATGTACATACGCTGGTGTGGCCATAATTGAGCCAATAGAATATACAGAGTTGCTCTTTCTCTCTCTCTCTCCCTCTCTCTCTGGAGTTACGAAAAAGAATACTTAGAATTTTTCCAGACATTTCCACTCAAAATTCTTATGTTTATTGCCTAATTTGCGCTATATATTGGAATTCTCTCCGAGAATTTGTTCCTATGTGTTTCCAAGGAATTCCACAAAATTTTCACTGCCCTCAAATGAGAGCGAGAAGTAAGCTTGGGAGAAGAACTAAGAATGTAATCTCAGGTTGGTCTCCCGTGCTACCACTGCAAACTCGCCAAGTTAGTTTTATGACCAGAATAACATGCAACTACGTATATAGAGAAAAGTTTCCTTGAGCTACAAGTATTTACACTTGTATGCTCTATCCAAGAAAGTATAAAAAAAGGGGAAGAAACTAGTTGTAGACTTTTGCCTTCCCATTTTACTGGAAATGACTCAGAATGGATTCTCGCTCTGGCTGAGTGACTCCTGGAAAGCTTGATCGTGTCGTCTCACCTGCGAACATGATGTTCATCATATCCAGTCCATACAGTCAACGGTCGTTTCTCCTTTATTGACTCCAGTCTCGTTAAAATCCGGTAATGTTACAGCACTGGAAAGGTTTTTTTTTAGGGATCTGATCCTCTGATTGAATCTGGCAATGAGAGACAAAAAGAACATAAATTGAGCAAATTTTACGGTTCAAAGGAGAAACCTTGTAGAAACTATGAGCAAGAGAAAATGAAACTCATTTCTCCAAATTGCTGCATTTTAGTTCATGGAATTTTTCCGTAGGTACATTTCACTGGAAAGAGCTGTCCATAGAAAGTCAAAGATAGACATTTTAGGTGATAGCCATTGAAACCAAGGTTGATGCTGTTAGCGCGGTGAAGGGAGGAAACACAAGTGTAGATTATTGTGAGGAATAATGGCAACCGAATCAGAAATCAAGATTGGCTGGAAACTATTCCGGTGTGGCTATGGAAGGGTTGAAGGTGAGGGAAATGAAATATCTTCTATGGTCTGACAAGGATAATAAAATATGAAATGAGCCAACTCCTGGACCCTTAAATGAGGTTTCTTTCTCACGTGGTCCATGTTGAGAATGATATTAAAAAATCCCTTGGGGACACGAGCCAGCTGCTCCCGACCATCAGCTCCACAATACACCAGGTTTACTTGAGATGAGATGCTGATATTGTAGAAGCGGGTTCCTCTAAAATTTAGAGTTCAGTATATATGGGCCATGCGTTTCGTCCCTCCCGAAACTCCGGTAGAATAGTCATGGAGAGAAAGACACGCAGGTTTACAAGGAAATGCGGAGCAAGAGGGAGATTAAATAAAAAATGAAAGAATATAAAATACCAAGGGCAAGTAATTGCTCGTCAGCATCCCAGCAATAGCTAGTATGTGTTCATGTTTGGGGAAAGATTTCGATAGCTCTCGGTGTCTCGCTTCCATCTAAAAAAACCTCTCGGAGAGGAAAAACAGACCTACGGGTAACTTCAGGAATCAGAAATATACACAGACGTACACCACTTGAAGGAACAAGTTCCACTAACTAGTTTAGTGTTTTGTGGTACAAGGAAGGAAAACCCTTATTTTACTATTTATAACCACGTGAGATTGCACATTTTCCGTGACATCAATACGATTCACTGAGCCTTCAAGGGAAATAAAGACATTGTAGTTGTGTGCACCAATTAAATCTTGGCAGCTGAATTTGCGAATACTGCCCAGTCTTAGATCATTCTATAGTTTTTAATTCTCCGCCAGACCAAGTCTTAAAAGTGCAGCTGGAAATAGAGACTCGGAATTGCTAGGTTTTGTGGAAGGTTCCGCACTGAGCCTATGGATAATTGGGGATACCATTTCCGTGTATTCAGGAGAATAAAAGATTGTTTTCTTTTGATTACACGCGTCTTCCGTCGTCAGGACTACGAATGATGAAACATTTCGACGTGGTCAACAGCAATATATTTACCCAATCTAGAATTTGACAGGCAGTCCTGCCATGCTAGTATGATCAATGATGCTATGAAGCCATGTAATTAAATAGAGAGATACAAATCATAATTTAGGTACGAATATTATCATAATGTCGATACATTATGTAAAATTCCCAAAAGGCTTAATTCCCTTTCATGTTTTTTTTTTGTCAAAGGCTGAAACCCGAAGGAAAATGATGAAAAGACGAGAGATGCACAGCTGGGCTGAGATCTCTGTGTAAATACATTTGTATGTGTGCAGTTAGTTCTCAAGTGTAAGTAGATTAGACTGATTCCTTTGACACACAAGGAAGGTTACTCCTTTTAAAGCTTACTCAACATCCACAAAACAATTATTGTTGAGAGGAGAATTTTCAAATTCGATAGAGGCTTATGGTACACTTCTTACGTCCAAATGGAAAGAAACCAAAAATCATCGCTACGCGATGATGAACACAGCCCCAGACAGGGGCGGATCGCGGACTAGAGCGCAGCTTGGGTAACAAAATACAAATACAACTAAATTTACTTTCATCGGGTTATCCTTGAAAATTCTTGAAAAGTAGTTTGTCCCTGCGATTTGCATACGTTCTCAATACGTACTGAACTCTACAATTTAATATACAATACACCACCCCACCCGTTCCAAAGTACATCATAATTTTGCCAAACTCTTGATGTTCTTTTTATGACAATTACTTGTATCTCACACCGTCAACTAAATTCAATGGCATAATGTAATTTTTGCATGGTCCCTACTTCTAATGACGTTTTTGTTGTAATTTACTGCCACGCATGCGTTCAATAATTCTGTTAATCACTTTCATCAAAACCATCATAAGAAAACATGGCCAGGGCCTTATACCCAATAATTCTTTTTAAGGTCAAATCAATGCACCAAATTCGATCAAAGCTAATATCAGCGTAGCATATGATCCACTACTTTCTTGTGTAAAGTTTAGTTGAAATTGGTGAATGTGTTCTTGAGATACATGGACTTGTACACACTTTTGTATTACCATGGACAGGAGGACCGGCGGACATACGGATACACAGACATCCGCTGTATATTAAAAGGGCGCTGTGCGACCATAAAAAGGTCTAATAAAGAAGTACATCGTTGCCTCCCTGACTCCCTCGCCTTCTTGCCCCTCTCTCAAAACTCCGACATTTTAAAAAACTTCCCGAATGCATTAAAACTTGATAATCAGAGGAAGGAAATAAGTTCCTCACAAGATTCTGTTTGACCGAAATTCCTTTCAGGACTACCTCTCTCCAGTGAATCTTGGAGCTTATTGGTAACTAAACCCCTTCATAATGCATTTCCCTGGCAACTATTTCTTAGAAATCAAAACCAAAATTCTCACTCGTATTTCCTTACTCTTACAACAAAGCTCTGTGTACAGAGCATGTGAAAGAAATGCTTGGGGGGAAGGGGAGAAGTACCAATAAAAATATAGCACTGTTATTAACTCCTTTGATTTGTTACCCTTAATTTTCATAAACGGGGTTTACATTTCGTAGAGTAGTAGAACTATAATTTTCTTACTTACAATCACAGTGTACGTTGTCCATGGAAAGAACTTGTACCCCTCCCCCTTAGTAGGAATTGGGAGCGGGATCAGTTTAACATGATTTGAATGAAGTACTTACAATCAGACCCATTGTTACTCCGGTTAATGTTCACTTCTTTGATGCGCCCCCCCCCCATCCTTTCTGCGCCGACTTTTGACTTCTGTAAGTATTCCTCAAGCATATCTTTAGAGGCTGAATTGTATAGGATGTAGACAGATGTAATCGGAGTCCAACCGCATACAATTGAGTAGAATGGTCCCGACGTTCCTTGTTTCTTCAACTGCTTCTAGCTCTAAATTTCTGTCTTTAGCACGTCAGTTCTGTCTTGGTGGAATTTATTCGATGTGGATACAAATAAAATACCAATAATTTGCCAGAGGCCCATAAAACTTGAAACAGGATTGTCTCTGCTTACATAATATTTTTCCTTTGAATTTCAGACTTGATTTTAATTCATTCGCTGGGACATACGAAGTTATGAAATCTTGAGTCTTCAAATTAAAATCCCGTCACAGAAGTGTAGGTCATATTAACGCTCAGTACAAATTACTGCATAACAATATTTTGTTACTAATGTAAGGAAAATTTTATTACCTGATAAGTACTACTCCACCAAATCATTCATTCGAGGATGCATAAATTATTGATAATTTAAAAATTTGTGGGAATTCCAGCACAAACTCAGATATGATAATCATAATTCTCTTTTTATTGAACCTGTAGGATGAGAATTTTGAAATGAGAACAAAAATTCTGGCTGTAATATTCCCTAAAATTTATGAAAGCATTTCAGACCAGATGACAGCTAAAGAGTATTTTTGTCCAGTCAGATTTAACAACGTGAAATCCAGGAAACTACATGTACATTAGTAATTTTAGGATAGCAATACTGGAAAGTCATATTTTGATAATTTCCTTCTCGCGAGAATGAAATTGAAAATGTCTGGAGTCATGAAATATTACAGTAGATCTAAGAAGATAGCTGGGCAATTGCCCACCAGTTTCCCGAGGACTGGGCGCTGAAGACGTATTGAGTGTACTAAAACACAGGGTATATGACAGCCTCATATTTATCTCAATATAAATTCAACTCAAGTGCGTAAAGGCACATTTATTATGCATGTCGCTCCGGAAACTCTACCTATTACATTATCAACAGTAATGACATTATGGGATACTCAACGGAACGTCTCTGGCTCAGGATCTGTAGATATACGTACACACAACTCTCAACTTCATACCTACAATCTCATCATTTGATTCTTAAATGGCAACTGAATGAAAAGTTGTAGTCGTTGTTGTTCATCTCATTACGGTAGAAAGTTACTCCTGAGTCATGACATAATATTTCACTTTGTTTTCAACAAACATTAGGACTGAGTCGTTATTTGTGAAATCACAACGGTCTCAGTTTGCAATGACTACAAACCAAGAGAGAGAGACGTTTATAATAACACATGCAAAATCCAAACTACCAAATAAAAGGTAATTTTGCACGAGTAATGTCTTCTTATTTTGCAACATAAACAATTTATTTTATGGTTGTTTATTTACAATTCCCTAACCAAAATGTGCCCTTCCCCAAGCCCCTACACCGCGAGGATCCCGATCCTTGCGTGGGCTCAACAGTTTTGAAAATAAATAGGCAATTAGTTAACTATTTCAACCTTGCTAACAATACGTCTTCCTGTGTACCAACCTGAAAAAAAAGTAGGGATTCCTGCAGATGCTTCCTGTTGTGACAACCCTCTTGGTTTTATTACCCAGTACTAAATCCAACACATAACCCTGGAGAACACACAAAGGACACATCATCACTGAAGAGGGGAAATGAACCAGATGGACTTCAAATTAAACGTAAAATGATCTACGTGTAGGTTTCTCTACAAGCAAGATGAATTTTAGATGCCAATTAAAAGATACGGAACATATATAGATAATTATTTTTTAGGGAAACCTCCCATGCAGATCATTCTATTTTCAATGGTAAATGTATCCAGTTCATTTTGCCTCTTATCCTCAATGATCTCCTACAAGTGAAAATTTTAATTAGAAAAGTAGCTACATAATTATATTTACTAGGAAAGAATTCAACCGCAATCTCTGCTTTTGTGGTTTGAGATTATAGACATACATAGATAATTATATGTAGATAATTATATGTATCTATAGGGAAAATTTGTGATAGAGCCTTTTCTTGTCCCCGTTTATGTAATTTGAAAGCCCAGGAACCTTTTGGGTGAAGGTAATTATTAGATCATTTTTATTTGGGTGAGTGCCAATTTGTACTTATAATAATATCCACGCTTTCCGTTCCAAAGTTGTTAGGTCTCAGAGGAGGACGGAGTACATGTTTCTAATAAGGGTAGTAATGTAGGAGATAAACAGTTGTAGATGGAGACAGTGGAACAGTAACCTATTGGGATATATTCCGAATCCTATGACTGTAATGCAAGAAAATGCCGTTATAACCAGCAATCCAACTTTGATTCCCTGCTGTTGGTTGCGTGTGATAAATATAAGTACACGTACATATATAATGTTCGCTATGGAAGTTGGAGAGTACATGGAAACATCCGAGCGTGTAGGTGTGCTCTGTGAGCCAGAGACTTGGTGAGATTTGTACATGTACACGGATAGATGTAGATACATATGTATGTACGGATATGTGTAGGGATTGATGCAGGAGATAATGTGATCATGAACATCATAGTATTTAGAAAGAAGACCTTATCTCCGAAGCATCCTCACTTTCAAATTCGACTAGAATCATGGCCTGTAGAAGATATGAAGAGTGATTCACAGTTCACACAGTACTTACCTACAACCTTTCATTTCTACTTCACTTCTGACTGCATTGCGTTGCAAAACTTCTGTAGCATTCCATCCGTTTGTATAACTGCTCCTAGGATGCTCTATCTTGTTCAAATAGTGGAATCTATTTAAACTCTTTTGAATTCCCTCTTTTTCATACTTTCCAAACCTCAGCTCCAATGAACTTGGTTCTCTTCATGCGTACACACTCATTCATTTCCCCTACTTGCGTTCACTATTCAATTACTGCTTGACTAAATTAAGGCCTTGCGGAATTCTCCCAGCAAATTTCGTAACTGGATTTCCACTGTTTGCGCGTAGCATTTACATTTTCGGGTTATGTGAAATCTCTATTATGCAATTCCCGTGTTCAATTTGCAATGTTCATAACCATCTGCATGGGGGAAAAATACTAAACAAATGTGGTAATGTGCCACTCATTGTCAGTATAAGTGGAATAATGGTACCATTTTGTGCTTCTTTTTTTTTACAGGAGTGACGTTCCTCATAAAAAAAGACAAGGTGAAAGCAGCAGGGTTTTGTAGAAAAAAAAGTATTTGTCCCACAATTATTCATACTTGCCAAAGTCCCAGTTGGTGCTTCCGTTTTGGATTGTTGTTATTGCTGCGGAAATGGGTAGCAACTCCAGCAACGCTCAGAAGATGCCGGAATTCTTTCCTACACTCATACGAGTCACATCTTGTCATACAAGGCTTCCTGCGGTAGTCTAAGCACAACAACTATATAGGATTTTTAGAGAGCATTCAGTGCTAAAATTAAGGGAGGAAATTAAACTTGAAAAAACCTCCGAGCCTCGTTCATCTACGACAACCAGGTTGAGGATACTACCTGATATCAGTAAGTGGTAGTTCTCATTATCAGATTTGGCCTGATTACCTCCTTGCAACAGCTAGTATAGATATAGATAAAACTCAGTAATAAACCTAACACAATGTGGCACACATATGAACCCAAGACTCGGAACTGTAAGTACAACATGGGGCATGAGACCTGCAATGAATTTCTTATTTACATTACAGCTCACCTAAAGATCCTGTAGTAAGAGTTTACTTTGAAAATACGCTCTCGTTGTTCCTCCTGTTTGTCTAAAGGAACTTGGGATCTTGAAAGGACCGGAGCCTTTACTTTTTAATTCCTTTTGTGGGTAAAATTCAATGCAGTTTTTCCTCTTGCTCTTACATTATGCAAGCTATGTTTGTACATACAAAGTTCTTAGATAGCTGCCACATTGTTGCTCGGCCTCAACCGCGGGCTTATTTTACTCTTACTTTACTGAGCAGACAGATATATGTATCTTTCCTTGAATCTAGCAAATTTGCTCATGTCTTGTGCAATGATTAACTGATGGGTTTCTTTAGAACGAGATTACTCTTAATTTCTTCTCTCAACTTTAAAATACACTCCGATTTCTGCTAGTAAGTCTGAAAAAGCCTTGTGAGTTTAAAAGTTTTAGCAGCTTCACTACAACAAGTCATTTGTATTAGATTCATAAATGACTCACATCCGATATTTGTTATTCACTTTTAGATTTTAGTCGAATTTTAGATTTTAAAACACAATTATTATAAAAAGTTAACAAGAAGTGTATTGCACTGTAGGCATCTTTTTTAAAAATATTTAAAATGTAGGGGATTTTTCGTCTTGTTAATATCTTCAGCTTAAGTCATATTTCGGAGGTATATGATAAATGGAAACCTGAAGGATGTCTGCACCTGGCATGAGCAATTAGCTAGTAAATCGATCCATGGAAAACTTTAGATTTTGGTCCAGAAGAAGTATAGTCAACTACTACCCCGTCTTCTCGTCTTCCTTTTGCTTCCCCTAGCATAAATAATTTCAAACTGTAACTCTTGATCTCCAAAAAGTTTGATTGGGTGCATCTCCAAGTGTGCAGTGATATGTGTACCAAGTCTAGCCCAAGTGAGTGAATTTCTTATCTAGTGTGTATAGTCTTAGTATAAGTAGTAGTGAGTGAGACCCAGAGGTGCCTATTAAATTCGACAAGTTTCAAAAGAGAAGCGACGACCAAAAACCCTTGCGTGTATTGTTTCACCCAAGTTCTACATCCTCCTCCATTGATTCAACTCATCCAACCATCTTCAATACAAGAATATATCAGTAGGGATTCATCAATCTCCTACAGTCCTCAAAGTTCTTGCATTCCCTCTCTGCTGCCAAAAAAAGAGGGGCAGAAGGGACTAGGGGGCACCGCCCTTCTCAACATATATTTCTGGTGACGGGGAGAAAACAGAAAAATTCTGGCGATGTGGCAGAGCGGAGGAATGGGCAGCCATGGTGGGGCCAACAACCCATGGGTCAAACTTATGGGGATGGTCCACAAGGAACGGGGCCGTCAACATGCATCCCATGGCCCCGGCGGAGAGAAGAATGACGCGTAAGCATTTGTCACTTTTTCGCCCATTAATTCCTAGGAATTACAATTTCATAATTCATACCAACACTTCATCTAAAAACTCTCACCCCATATCGCATTGCTGAACTGTCTTCCGGAACAGCACCCAATATTTCATGTGATCCTCAACCTTGTCGAATCTTACAGCATTCATTGCATTCCCGGAAATCTCATATGCATAGATACTCTTCTGCATTCTGCGGTAGTATCATAATACTTAATGTAAACATCCTTAAATATCCTACGAATACCTGGAACATCCACTTAACAAGTCAGAGAGCATAAATTAAACGTTATGAATCCTCCATTTACGCTAAAAGCTATATACTGCATGTCCCCCATGTAAACTGCTGGGACATCCTGAACCCACATATGAAAGTCAGTGGGTCCTTTATAGGGGAAAGGAAGCACGTTCGTACATAATTACATATGGCCTGTACATCGGTAGTACGAGCTACTTTGGAAGTGCAAACCTGACAATAGCAAGGATATGAATTATTTCCTCCATAATAAAGTATAAGTTAATTTGAGAATTTGGTGTTTGTTGGTCTTGGGAAGTGTGACGTCAGTCGTACAAGATTAACTTGAGTGGTAATAGAATTGTGAAGTGAAAACGAGCGTGCATGCCCAGGAGCTACAACGATGAGTCTTAAGCGGAGGAACGTTAGAGAATCTTTTTTAATGCATGTAGCTATTATATCTCCCTCCTTCATAGACCAGTATCTATCTATCTACCTGTAGACTCTCAGCACACAGTCCATCTTCTTGTCCCTAGTACGGAGGGAAAGGCGAGAGGAGCAGCAGACCAGGGGATGGAGTAATAGGGCATAGACGGAGTAGTAGGAAATGTAAAAGGATGAAATGAGAAGAAAAGAGAAGTGCTATTCCACGTGAGTATCTTTCTTCAAATACTCCTCCTTATAGACTCAGATGAACAAGGAGGGATTTGTATTTGTTAACTTGAGTGCTTTAGAGCCTTAATGTTTTTTCCATATAGAAATCCACTTCTAAGGAGTCTAGAGAGAGGGACTCATCTACTATCTGTATATAATTAGATATATATAAACATAGGATTTTTGAAGTATGGGAAAAGGGAGCTAGGATGTCTGCATATAAATTTGCTCCTAATTCCTTGCAAATGTATAATCCACTGATGTTCCGGTTGAGTGGAGTCTTATTCCCACATTTCATCTTCCCTGTCAGCATATGTTTTTGTTTTTGTAGGAGACGCGCGCTCTCCCTTCTTCTTAACTCTTTCTTACACTCCCATAGTTTTTTTTCCCCGTTCGCTAAATAGTTACTGTCACTAATAAGTTAATAAGTTGCACGTATGGATGATTTTTCACATTAAGGCCGGGGATCCGGAGAAGAAGGAGCAGACTTGAATAGTTTATAGTAACTCTCAAATAGGTTATAGCCCTGCCACTCTTCACGGGATACTTTGTAGTGGTTCCGTATGCAGGGATATTCCATTGATACAGGAGTCCGTTAGAGAGAATCTTATTGAGAAAGCCTTCTAGGATTTTCCGTTCAGGGGTTTGTCTTTGCACGTATCAAATAAATTATTCAATGCGAGAGAGAGAGAGAGAGAGGGAGAAAAGAGAGGAAGTACCTTCTTCTATAGAGTCATTCCTTTCCACCTGATACCCCTCCCGGGTGTGGGCCCGGATCTGTAGATACATGAATACCCGAAAGTAGTATTTACTATAGGATTTGGGGAGTCTGGAGCCTTCTTGTATTGTGAGCGGGAATTGTGAAAGAAATCCAAGAGGTTTCTTATAACAGCGATATTTCTTTTTGCACTGCATAAGGAATTGCTACCCTTCCCAAGGAAGGTTTTCAAGACTAATAAGAGATCCAGGAATGTCATTTGAGCCTGTGGTTTGAACAAGCTGACTGGAAGGAATCGAAGGAGCTCCAGTATACACGAGTGTGAGCCAGATTGTGAAGAATTCTACTCAAGTTTGTTGTTTATCCAGATATTTTTATGGGCTGGGAGCAGACGAGCATGATGGTCCTAGTGACTGTGTTGATATCTATGGATGTAGAGAAACCATTGGAGCTCTTCTCAAGCGAATTTTCTTCTTCTTTTTTTTTTTTATTTATACTAACACCCCTCTCTCAAGAATACCTCATGACAGAGAGCGAACTGAGCGGAAAAAAACTTGTGTAGCAGCACTAGGGATTTTTATACATGGGATCTCAAGACAAATTGTATACAGGAGCAACTATTTGAATCACTTGAGAATTGTCACTCTGGAATGACAAAAAAGTCAATTCCTTTTACCAACTATCTGCATCTGTGGAAAACCTTGTTCTCATTTTAGTCTTTCATCTCTTTCCTATCTGTTACTCTTCTTGTTGGTACTTATTGCTAACGTACCTATTTTTTTTTTGAAAGTTTCTTGCTCCAACCAATTTCTCTCACTGTATCACAACTTGTACTCTCAATATCCTCAAATTCTTGTAAGCAACTTTTTTTTTTGATCCATTCTATAATATTTGCTGCTCTTGCTTTTTTTTCCAGGAAATTGGGTTAGTTATTTTTAACACGTTTAAATCATAACTTCCACAATTTCTGATTTTTCCTAGAGTGTAGTGTACCCTTACCCATTTACAATTTTTAAAGGATCAATAAACTTACTAACTTGCTTTTGAAGGACGAATGATTGCATTACTCTCGTGACAAATGATACTCGTCGTTGGGAGAGAGGCCTCTCCATTTATTGTTTAGTATATTCCATAATTGTTCACACTACATTAATTTTAATGGAGCTCTAAGTTAATACTTAGTTTTCTCTCCAGTTCCTATTTGGAAGCTTGTGTTACTCTCTGGAGTCACAATTTTTGAACCTTACCCTTACATTTTTAACGAGAAGGATAGATATATCTACATAGAGCTATGCTGATACATTAATACTCAAACCTATTACGTAATTTAGAAAATGGGATGTCAAAATGTTCACGTAACTGTACCTTTGCAATTTTAAACCGGTTAGAAAATTGAGTTGCCGGGACTGTTACATGTATGAAATTATTAATAGCTTATTAATTATAGCTATGATGATATCATTAAAGATTTTGACTGCTTCAAGCGTATCCTGACATCGTCGTTCGAAGGAGCTCCTCGAGCGTCATTAATAATCTTAAGTAGGTGTACGAGCAAGTATTTTAGTTTGTACTTTTGGATTAGCTAGAGGATGCATGGCTCATAAATTCATTTTTTTACTTCTACTTTCTACCGCCTGCCTTCAACTACATTACCTCCGTCATTTACTCCTCGAATTGTTGGATCCCGAGTGTCTGGGCTCCTTTAATGATGCAAAAAGACAGCCTTCTCAGCATGTTGAGCCACGTTTTTATTCTCGGGATCTATTATACTTAGGTCTTCAATAATAATTCCACTATTGTTATTTTCCTGTGGATAGTTCTCTAATATGATTCTCATTGTACCCTTTGTTTTGAACGAGGTATCTGCTACTGCAGGGGTCTACAATATGGTTTCTTCCTTTAAAAATATACTGTATGTGAGATGATTTTGTATGCCGGAAATAAAATTAAATTCTTAACCCAGAAATTATTTGAACGCATTTACAAACATTTGATCATTTGTCCTATCTGCTTTTAATAAGATATCGTATGCAATTTTTTTCCCATGCCGTAACTTATAGGTTTGGGGGAAAGAAAAGTTGCATATGGCCATTAAATGCAGAGAGTTTAGAACAGGGTCCACAAATAGTGTGTTTGGGAAATGGAAGGATTGATTGATGGAAGGGGTGGAAGTACTCCTGAAGAAAATAAAAAGGGTCCTTGAGGAATGAAAAGTGGTCAATGGGAGGGAATTGGCGAAAAAGTATTTGCAATGAATTAGAGATTTTGCAGGAAAGTCATATTGAGAGACGGGATGGATGTAGCTGTGGCAGAAGGAACATTTGTATAAATGAGTGAGTACGTGAGAAAGAATGTTACATCTGCAGGTCGTATTTTTTGTTGCCTTTTGGAACTGTCTGCTTTGACTCACGCCATGACGTTTCCGAATTAGCATTTCACTTCAGTTGAAAATCTGTCGTCACTTTTTGCTTCGCCCGTTTTTTCGCAGCTTTTAAATATTCACATGAACACCCTTGACAGAGGCAGAAGAACAGAGGAGTACAGGAGGATGGCGGAGTCGAAATTTAACATAGGCTGTCATTACTTTCACAAGCGCCGATTCCACTGCATTCACTATCTATCCACTCCCTCTGCTATTCATCAGCGTGCTTTTTTTTTTACGTAAGTAGAGAGTTTTGTATGTACCCTGTAAGAACTCAGGATGTAATATGGGGCAGACGTAAATCTACTCCTAGCAATTCTCTCTCTCACTTTCTTATACTCCATTAACTGCTATAAAGAGCGAGCCCAGTGGTTTGGTAAACCGTTATAATTTCATCTGTTCTTGAATAATGTTGGTGAAAAGTACTAAAGGAAATCACTGCTCCAGAATTTCCAAGTAACATATCCTCATTCCTTCCAACAGATTTCCTTTCAGTCTTAATTCTCTCCTTGGTTTTCAAAAGCCCCCCGAACAGCCGCCTTCCATTTTGTGAAGTGAAGGGAAAAAAGCATTTCCCTTCAATTCCGTCGATTATCTCAGGCTTGACTAACTGGGCTACTCAAAAACTAAACTTCCCCGTCAAAATTATTATTCATCATTTATCCCTGAGCAGCCTTTCTCCAGTGAACTCTCAAAACTAAAATAACACTTCATACTATCAAGTATAAACGCACTGTTTATTATTCCCTTGACTTTACTTAACCTCATGCTTTGTCCGTGTTAATTGCATGCATAATATATGCATAATTTTATACACATTTCCATACAGTTTCCCAAATTCACAGGGGCAGTGTGCACGTAATTAAATGCATAAGTAGATACATCCATGTACATAATGTCCGTACGCAAGACATGAAAGTCAAACAGGAGTTGAAATAACTTGCGGCATCTCAGATTGTTTCCGTCCATCTGTGAAAATTCAAAAGAAGTCGTAGGATAGAGATAGAGAGAGAGAGAGAGAGAGAGAGAGAGAGAGAGAGAGAGGCGGTAGATACTATCAACTCCGAAAAAAATAACTCATACATATTGGAGCATATATACGAGGGGATTATTTGTCAAAGATATCTACGTTGGAAAAACAAATCGGTTTGAAATGTACAAGTCGAGGAAAAATTGCTCACTTCTGAATTCCACTCACAACCACAAACTTTAACTGGATAAACTGAATGTGAGGATACTTTCATTTCGTTGGAAAAGTATCCTCACATTACTTCTCTCTCCACTCAGTCAGTTGGTCCTAAACAAGTTTATCCCGAGAAACAGATTCTCTGTCGATTGACTTACCTTTTCACAAGGTTTTCTAGCTCCTCTCCCAAACACATAGATAGTCCCATACAAAGATGCACAACCTATCAGACACTCCCGCTCCCTTGTGTATACTTGAGCCCTTGTATGCAGTTAGTCATGTCCTGACGTGCTCTTCCTCAAGCTCTCTCGACAGTCTATTTAAAAATATTGCTGCATCTTCCTTGCATTTCCACTGCACTTTATCTAGCTATGAAAAACATTTCGCAACTGCATCCTCCCAACTCAAGCCGTACAGAAGACGGGCTGCTTGTGGGCTGTGGGTAATGATACGATACAAGCATCAAAACTGTGTACTTACATCTGTTCACGCCCTGATTCATATTATTATTATTTTTTACAGAAACTGCTTTCAACTTCAACCCTCCTCTCATAGTCTTGTAGAGTTGAGTTGAGTTGAGTATCCTTCGTACACATTGTAAAGGGCAGGACCCGTTGGGCTAAAATTAGTGATATTTAATGCCATTAATTAAAAAGGAACTGATTCTGGATATAGGGGAAAAGTGGGAAGTGTTTTGAAAATGTGAAAGGGAAAAATATTATTTGGGATCTCCATTGATATAGAGTCCTGATAATATTATTAGCCTTCTATAAGAGTCTAGGTCCAAATAAGTGGTGGAAATGAAAATGTGAGGTTATAATGGGTTGAATGAAATTCCATGGAAAATTGGAGAACGTGGGTTTCATTAGGAGCATGGTACCTGGCTACTGTGAAGCCGGTAGATCCCGAGGACTTTCCCTCATGCCCTGAGAGGACCCAGAAGTACGACTCTGCATTGAGTGTTATAAAATGCAATGGAGGTTTTTGTGGACGATGTTTTACTTTGCAAGGAGCATGGTGGGCCTTGCTTATGTGGAAAGATTTGCAGGAGTATCGACATGCGGCTATGTATCCTATCTGGAGCAACACTGAGGTTATATATAGCATACAAAAGAAACCTCATTATTATTTGGAGGTAGTACACAGATAGTGATAAGTGGGTTTGAAAATTAGACCACATTGTAAGTATAGTTTGGAGTAACCTATAAGGAAGCAGGTTAAAAAATATATTTGCCAACCCATTGCAACAAGTATGTACTGTAGTGGTGTGAAATAACTGTACGGGAGTGAGGGAGAGAGAGAGAGAGAGAGAGAGAGAGAGAGAGAGAGAGAGAGAGACAAAAACGTTTCATGCAGAATAAAAAAAAATGTGCTTATCATAATGCGGCTATGTTAGCACTGCATGAGAAAATTATGTTAGACTATAGGCACGACATGCATGCAAGAAAGGACAAAGTTTGTGAAATTGAAAACAATGCGATTTTCCTTTCTCTCTGCCTCACTGACTCTCTTGTCATTCTGTAGATATCTCTCAAGCTAGGGGGGGGAAAAATTGCTGGCTTTATGTTAGCGAATGTTTCTGACGGAACATATGGGAGATTTTACGTGGAATTCCATTCCTATAATACAAAATTTCTGCAGGCATACTTTCTCCTACTAATGTACTTTTATTATAGGGATTCCTGATACATTTTCCTACTCATGTGTAGAAGCCCGGCTGTAGGGTAATATGCGCAAGGACATAGTACCATGCACAGGGCTGCATGGTATAGATAGGTGGAGATGTGAGGACTCACATATAGTCCCTATATATATGCTCTAGTCCTATCTAGTATATGTACAAGGTTTATTTTTTCCCTATATATTTATTGGCATGAAGTCACGTTAGGAAAAAGGACAAACTTTCAATATGCATCTCTCTCAGCTCTGCTTGTTGGCGATGGGGTTTAAAAACAAACAGGACTGCATTTCCCCGTGGTCTGGAATTACTGCAGAAATCTTTCTCAAGCTAATCTCAAAATTTACCTTGACAATTCCTTATGTTGAATGCATTGACAGGAAGATAACCCGCATAGAAGTACTAATAAAATTTTTATTTATAATTGTGCAATGACAGATAACATGGCCCTGAGTGCATTCTTACCACATAGTTAGTCTCCATTGTACACACTAATTTCCACTGGTATGCTATGTTATGACTCTATGTATGTACGTTATTTCCCTGGTACGACCCCCCTCACATTTTTCCCTGGCTGTTACACTTTCCCCCATGCAATTCAATTCCACGACAACACTCACACAATTTCAGTACTCTACGCTTTTGACAGCTACTTCAACCACTTACGGGTAACGCTGTTGATCACGTTTCTAACAACAATAACTTCGTTATTTTATTGCCAATTCACAGGGGAAAAAAATATGCGTAGCCACTCCGGGTCTACATGGATGTAGTTCCTAATTCTCCCCAATTGTAATGCCAACTGTGTAGCTCCATGTACCTTTGAACATGTAAAATGTCAAATATTTGGCAACAAACAAGCCTCGAAGTCCGTATCCGAATAAAGTCACTGATTTTAAAATAAATATTATTGGCAAATAAATAGCTGAAAGGAAAACAAAATAAATAAAATTATGAGAGCATAAACATCTTAGAGACTCAGTCAAAGGGAAGATTTCTTGTGTGTATATTTCCAAGATTCTACAAGGAAAGGTAATCTATTGAATAATTACGTGCCTTTGGAGGCTATACTATTTAAAGACACGAACCTTCTGGGTTATTATTTTAAGCTATTCCAGCGTGGTTGCAATTTCCACTTCATACCAGAAATTAAAGTCGGGGAACGGAATATAAGGAAGAGAGCGGTCCGGGAAGTGTGAAAGGGCGGATAAAGTTGAAGTATGAGAATCCCGAGACGGTAGGAAGATACAGGTTGTAAATGCATGAGACTAACTACGAGCTCCTCCTTAGCTATAAGACCCCTCTCAGGTCGTGATTGTTCACATGTTTTCCGTATAATTTATTCATGTGTTTCATAGCTCGCGATCATATGCATGCAAAGTGCTGTTGCAAAATTCATGGAATCTCTCAGTCATCATGGGATGAAAATTTGAAAGGAATTTTCCACCCGCTCCTCCAATATTTGACACAATATTTTTGTCCATCCTTCAAGAGTGTAGTCTCAGTCCCTCCACCAAGTTGATCCTACTTAAGCAATCCCACTCAATCCGCCAACTCCGTATTTCATTATTAGCTCTACTACATTACAAACACTTGATTGCAAATTCGAAGAAAAATCAGCTTTCCTCATATACACATACACACACACACGCACACACGCACACACGCACGCACACACTCACACAGGCTCAGCCTCGTTGTCCTTGTATGTACTTATATAATTATGTATGTATGTATCTACATATTTATGGAGCGTGAGCTACACTTGAGTTGATCAAATCAGCATTTCATTTCGTTCACAAGTTCCAAGCAAAACTCTCCGAGCTCAACATGCTTCCCCAGCTATTTGTGTGAACACTTGCACTCCATCCAATACTATCTCTGCTATCTCTATTTTACGACCCCTTTAGCACCACACTCTTGCATCACATCCTCAGGGTACAAATTGTTATGGAAATTATTCAAATTGCTATGGAAATAGTGCATATATTGGAGCCTGAAACACTGGAAGGATTGATTATAGCTCATTGTGAGGCATGTGGTAAAGAGATATCTGTAAATTGCCTAAACCCACGTAATAATTATTTTCGAAGCAGCCGATTTAATGGTAAAATCATTGTTTAAGGCAGAGAATACTTAATTCCAGAGATCCCACATCCGAGCCAAAGGGAATTGAGCAAGTTCAAAGATAAAATAAAAACGAAGAGAAAGAAGAATTTTCCTGTATTTTTCCATGTGTATTTTTAAAGTTTCTTTCACTCTCAGCTTTCAAGATTTTTCTTTCAAGCACAAGTCCTTCATCTTAATTGAAGTGATGAACTAGCGTTGAGAGAGATTTCTCGGTGAAATAAAATTTTAGGCTCCTAATATCAAATCCGCACAAATTGGCTACTCACAACATAGAATAGGAAAATTAGCCAAAGAACCCAGTAATGCGTGTTAATTGTAGCGTTCATGAGGAGTAAAAATAGCCTGCGGGAGGTAAGCCAATATTAATTTAAGAAAATACATTCATTGATATCGCATTAAAACTTGTTGCACTTTTTAATCCCTGGACCTGGCCAGAGTGCCTCTTGAATACTTTCTGACTTTCCCGGTGAACATCTTGCAAAGTCCTGAGGATGTCAGGTTGTTTGGTACATACATATAGATATGTATATAACTACCGTGAGTCCCTATAGTAGAAGCCCTCACTCAACAATAACGCACCCGAGAAATTCCAAATACATGTAATTACTAGACGGAAATTCATGTGGGAAGAGTCCCTGTTTCGAAAATGAAAATTCAAGGGAAGGTCTATCTGTAATAAAGGCAGAGTTCCATGTCTTGATGAGAATGATAGTCATTTTTAGGACAGAAAAAATGAAAAAGTTTATTTGGAGCTGTGGCAGGGACCGAGATGACAGACTGCGAAAGGGCTAAACTTAACTCTAGCACATTTAGCTCTGGGAGTACAGATAATAATAGATACATATGAGTTTGGTTCTTTAAAATATCTACTCCTCTATCCGAATCTCTGTTTATGACTAATAACTTCAGCCTTGAAGTGAGCAACAAAACATAAAAATTTTACAGTAATTCAGTTAGATTTAAAACAAGTTTCAGACAAACTTCATTTTTCCCTTGGAAAGAAAATTACAAACTTTTAACTCATTTATATTTTTCAACTTGACATGCCTTTCCCTTCTGCAGTGAGTTAGACAGAGTCCATGGAAGGAAAGGGAATCGCTAAAGTTCCGTCCATAGAAACCACATGAGGATTCCATGTGTTTCTTCATGAAGCCAACATTTAGGTCAAGTTATATTGCACAAGAAGGGCTAACACATTTATTTTGAAGAAATTCAGTCTAAGAGCTGGAGGAGCATATGAGAGGTTCCTTGGAGTTCACCGGAGATGAGACCAATACAATTTATTCTGCAAGAATATTATTAAATAAAATATCACTCTTCGGAGGTTAGTCTCTTAATTTGCTCGAATCAAGACGGGTGCATGTGAGGAGGGACGGAGAGATGGGATTAAAGATACTAGCAAAAAGAGCAAGCATAACTTGTAAAGGTAGCCTTTAAAAGAGTCGCTTTGGTGTAACTCCTTATTATAATATCCAAATTCAATGTTGCCTAGATTTGAGTCCAATTATTACTGATCTACAGTTAATCGCGTTGATTCTGGTAAAAAATCCCTTATGGTGTTATCTTGACATTTACACTAAGCCATTGGAAGTTAAAGTTGGCCAACTTTGTAAGTTGTATTTGGAAAAGTAGGTTTTTGAAAGTTGTTTTTTTTTACAGCCCAGAGACGCTTGTTAGCCATATCAAAAGCAAAAATTGTAAGGAGAAAGAGACCCCGTGCTAAACTCTTGGGACCCAAATGGAGATAAAAACAGAAATAAATAAAATTCTAATGGTAATTGTAACTTTATGCTTATTAATAATAAAATAATAATAATGAGGAGAAAGCATGCATGAAAATTCAATTACAGTAGAAAATCCCCTGAAATCAAAAGCAAGCACTATTGGAGAAGGTAGGCGTTCAAGTCTGGGCTGTAATTACTTGTATGCATTCTGGAGTAGAGCTGGATTCCTTGTCATATTTCAATAGCAAAAGTGTTGACATACACGCACACAATTCATTCACACGCAGTGGTTCACAGTTTACCCAGTGAAATGTAGCGCTTTATAAATGTTTCCGTCTGGAGGGTGATGATGCAACTGGCGGTTGTGTGTCGAGACTAACGACTTTTGTGTGAAAGGTAAAATAAATAAATAGGAGTTTAGTGGATGAAGTCATTCCATATAGCAGCCAAGGTCGTATCTTGTTTGCTCTCAGGGAAGTATCGGAGACGTGTATATTTTTATCTAAAGCAGATGCAAATATTATGCTCGTAGTTCTTCACCAGCCCATGCAGTCACTTCAGGATGAAGAGGAAGAAAGAATTCAATAAACCTTGAAATGCTTTGGAGAATTAATATAAAGGCAACAACCGGTAAGCGAATGATACACTCCGAGGATTTATGCGTGCGTTCGTGCCATTACTACACTCAGATCTCTAATCTGTAGGTATTGCATGTGGCATGTACACTGTCGGAAAAAGTAGGGATACTTTCCAATGTAGCTTTTTTAGCTGAATTTAAACGTATGTATGCTCTGGAGTATCTATGTACATCTATGTATTTGGACCATATAGGCTCAGGCATAAAGGCACATGTGTGTAACCTTCTATTACATATGTATCCCTGCCTCCTTGTGCATACTGTATTTGTACATGCATATCTTTTCGTGTCGTACACATGCGTCATTTACGTATGTATCGACATGTACAGATGCAGACGAGGTTTGTGTAATATATTACATTAAGTATGTATGTGACACGGCCATATCATAGTGCTAGGACGTAAGTGAACGGAGAAGGCCGAAGTCAAGGAGTGAGTCTACTTGGATGCATAAAAAAATGTACACATACGCAATTGTATCTCAAGTTCTGTTATGCATGAATTTAAATAAATTGAGCCCCTGGGCCGTACTTGTACCGTC
The DNA here is from genome assembly GCA_947179485.1 of Allacma fusca. Taxonomy (NCBI): domain Eukaryota; kingdom Metazoa; phylum Arthropoda; class Collembola; order Symphypleona; family Sminthuridae; genus Allacma; species Allacma fusca. The sequence goes on along the minus strand of OX359249.1, from coordinate 44,387,283 downwards.
CGGGCACCGGAAGGAAGACTTTTTGATGATCACTAAAGACTGGAAGCTGCGGGACTTGATGTGAATTACGTTTATAGTTTCTCCACTGAAGAGGATTGAATGCAGTCCGAAGCTGTATTTTATATTTCCGTCGCAGTAGTATCCACTATATACTTTCTCTCTCTCTCTCTCTCTCTCTCTCTCTCTCTCTCCCATCATGATTATAATAACGAACACAAACTTACGTCCCTCCAGTTTTGAAGGCATTGTGCAACTATTTCCTACTCTCTAGTAAGATTCCACATTCTGGAATACAATTACAAGTACCTCTAGACTCCGGTGGTACTTGTAATTGGGCGAGCTCATATTTGAGTTTCTACTTCTCCAGAATTTTTTTTTTTTTTGCATTTATCTACATATCTCTTGACATGCATACTTGTACGTACACACAATAAATTCATTTGTGCACTTTTCATCTAGACGACTGTGCCTAAAACCCTATTATGTATATACTGTATAATGTCTGCACCGTCCTCTATCATTCTTTCGTTTAGATTGTACCTACTTTGCATGTTCCATTTCTTCGAGTTCCCTTCAACTTCAACCATTCTCGGTGGGTTTCACTCGTAAAATGAAGGTACGGGAGTCATGGCAGTGATTTGGGGACTAACCATACTCTACAGGCATATGTATTTTCCAGTACCTCCTGGTAGCACCTAATAAAACCCGGGCTACAACTAATTATATACTGCTCCATGAGGACAGATATAACATACACACGGGTGTTTAGATATACCAACTCAAGTATTTTGAAAAAAGTACAGCAGTGCTTGTGGAGAGCACTGGAAAAGTAACTTCTACTCGGGAGCCCAGCACAAATATGCGGAGGAACGGAGAGAATAGAAAGTGCTGGGTCAAACCCGGAGATATAATTGTATTAGGAGAAGGAGTCAGAGAAGTAGTGTTGGAGTTGGCCGGCAAGGCATGGAATTAGCCTATCGTCTCCTCTTTCGCTCCCTCCTCTCGGCTCCCATCTTCCTCCCGGCTCACATGTGAATGAGCCGTGACTGGAAGGGATATGAGGACTACTCCAGCACCCAGACTGCCCTATATAGGTACAGCACATCCCTACCTACGGGTAGGCTTGTACAAGAAATTAATTACATGTACATTCTTACGGGAGGTGGTGGTAGAGGAAGATTACAGGAATAGGAGAGATTGTGACATCCTAGCTTAATTGCTGGAGTTGCGGCAAAGACCTAGTCCCTATGAAGAGGAGCACTGAGTCTGAGGAGGACTAGTCCAGCTAGTGAGAACACTCATGTACATACACTCACTAGATATGTATATGTATTCAAGTCTAAACTGGGCACGCATGAATTTATGAAAGACTTGATTCAGCATCGGAGGGGATATAAAGCCCAGTCTTGTTTATTGGGAAGCTTTAGCCCACAGAATATGGTTTTTGAGGTGGATGAATGTAATTTGGGTGAGGAGATCGTGGAACATTGAAATGAGGACGACCACCTCTATCCTCTCTTCCCGTCGCACTCCAGCTCTGGGTTTTATGAAATCCCTGCCTATACCTAGAGATGTATAAATGACGAGACTGTACTGTATGTAGGGGTGGGTTGTGTGAGTGGAGGAATTGTCAGAAATGGAGCGGTCGCTATACACTCATTCATAGAATGCTTAGGAAGAGAAACTCTTTTCTTGTTGTACTACAAGCTCAACCGCATTTCCGTCCTCGAACTTATTAAATGTCCCAAAGCGTTTGGGGTCCTTGCCTCCTTCAATAGACTTGTGCATACAGACTTGAACCAGTTCACTATATTTCCACGAGGTTACATCCCTTACTACTTAGTCTGTCCCACTTTCATCCTTTCTCCGTAGCATTTCCAGTTACTAGTTCTCAAAAATAATGTGGCATTACCCAAAATCCAAGTATGTATACGCATGCTCTGGGTGCATTTAGCCTCTGCTGTTATCGGGGCTCTCCAGGACTGTCCATAGGGCTGTATCGAGCCTTCCAGGCAAGAAGCACTTGGTCCCTGTAGGTCCTAGAAATCCGACACGGTTGGGGGAAAGTGGAGGTCGGGAGAAAGGGCTAACAAAGCACTGGTGTCATTAGGACCGTTGTATTTGGTGAAACTACTAGAACAAGTTGCAGTTTCATTGCAGGTTTTCCAATCTTTCTCCAGTGTGGGATCCAGTGCCTCTGGAGTAGGGTATAAGGAAAAATAAGTACTGTATTCAAATTAATTCAGACTTGAAACACACCCTATATACTGGACGGTTAACAAGGCTCAAGTTTCCAACAGGATGAGAATGAGTCTACTACTCTCTGGCTCTCTTGCTGCTGTTTGGCTTTCATCCACACCACCATTTCAGCCTCACATACAGTCAAATTTCCTTTTCCTCTAACTTTTGTCTGCTGACTTTGCTTTTGTCCCTGAGTCATGGAAAATACGATGCTCTTTCCATATGTACTGGGTAACTGGGATTTTTTTTTTGGAAGTGTCGTCACATGCTGGGCATCTTTGCAATAAAGCTCATCCTTCTTTTACGGGGGAAAACTCCTCATACTATGACTCCGCACTTTTATTTATTTCATGGATTTAAGAATAGTTTACCGGAGGATGTAGTCCCAGAATTCCCAACAAAGCTAGGGCGGGCACTGGAGAAAGCCAATCATAGTTTACTATATATATAGTGTTGCACTCGGACGAGCACTGCAACGTCCTTCGAATATCAAATCATGTGGTAACTGCATTTTAACCTCAAATCCTCCAGACTCCCCCTGACAGTAAAGTATGCGTGTATCATTTGAATTGCTGATATTTTTTTTATTTCCGTCCTTCAGATGGGTTTAGTGCCAAGGCGGATCCTTTCACTCCAGTGGGGATAAAATTTTGGACCATGTTCCTATTTATGTAATTACTACGATGCTCCTGTAAGGATATACAGGTTGTATCTACGCTTCAAGTGTCTTTTACACATATGCCACGTGCATGAGTAGCAGCATTCATACATAAAATATACGGGAGTGTATGAGTATGCCTGAATGGATGTATCTATTTTAAATGGACGTGCGTATATCTATATCTATTACTCCTAATTTTTTGTGCAAACATTTACCTTTGCGTAGTGTCAGTGTCCCTGAATGGGTTCGTCGTCATTTATGTATATACCTATACATACCTACTGTCCTTACGTAGATAATATGAACTACCCCCAGGTTTTTAAAATGAACATATGAGCCGTACATGTCACAGTGACACATGCAGGTTAATCTTGACGTGCCTATTCAGAAATGCATGCATTCAGGCAAGGCACTACAAATGATCGTAAAACCTGTTTTAGTACGGCGGATAAACTTTTTCAATTCTTTCCCCTGGACTTACACACACACACACCTACCTTTAGAATATAAAGTTTGAGGTGTGGGTACGTCAACTACTATATAGATATATATTTGCTACAAAATATTTTAGGGGTCCTAATAGATACTAAAATATTGAAATAATTTTTAAAAGACCGTTGGTAATCCTACTCGTTCGTATCGTGCCCCAAGGGAGTTGCATTGACGGCTCTTATCTTTGTTCCTAATACGCTAATCGGTGATGCATTAAAGAATGAGTCTTTTGAAACTTTATTTATTAATGCTGGTCTCTTCATTGCATTAACCTTGTTGATAGCCATGCAACAAATAACATGCTGCTTCCCCAATCACGTGCCCTATTTTATGCCTCAGCTACTAGTAGCGTTGGAAGTGCAGCAGCAGCAGCAGCAGCTGGCTATTGCATAAAATTGACTTCCGATACGGCAAGAGAAATAAAATCTCACCATCGGAATACTCTCTTGCATTCCTCAGACCTTCACGTCGGGGGGATTTAATTTCAGGAATGAATTCCCATTGATTTCAATCACAGACACAGTTAACACTTCAAATGGAACCTGTAATAAAACGTGGAGATTTTTCTACGCATGAATAAAACACGAATGTCACGCAAGCTACACGTACGTGTGAGTATCAAGGTTTATTTATATGGCTATTCCTAAACGAAAGCTATAGCATCAGACGGCATGGTCTCACCTCATGTCTTAAAAGACTGCTATGAGTATAAACTCCAACGTAGAAAGTCAAATATGTCATTATTATGCTGGCGATCACTATTATGTCTTTACTACCATGTGATAACTCACAATCAGCCAAAATAACAATTATTACTGTTCTCCCCCGATTCTAATGCATAATAATATGAATTAAAATCACGGTAGATAAATTCTAGATTTGGAATGTATGTATGTAAGGTGAAGGTAATTTTCGAATGCTTTCATTAATCTTCGATTATTTCAAAGACGTTTCTATAATATCCATGAGGGTCTTTTGATTTGAACCAATGAAGAATAGTGGATTTTGTATTCAATTTAAAATGCAATTCAGTTTTGCTCATATGTTAATTATAAAATAAAGATATGACACTGCTGCTTCAAATCAATAACGTAATGCGAATAATACGTTATTAGTGCTCAGAGGGAGGCAATGAGCTGAGCAATATGAGAATGCTAAATATATAAAATATCCAAAGTATTTTAAGCATCATGAGCTGAACTATTGTCAACAGTGAGCTCTGGAGCAATCATTTAAATCAGGCTAATTGTGAGTAATCTGATGATGGTCTAATTGACAATAGTAATAGGTAAACAATATAATGTACAAGGAGCAAATGGAAGTGAGCTCCCCAGTCTTGTATCAAACTTCCTTGAATTGTGAGACACATATCTTTATGTGGAGCCACAGCGAGTGTATCCAGATAGTAAGAGAGTAAAGGATCATATCCGAACCAGATAGACTCCCCTACAGAATAGCCCACAAATATTCTTTAACAGCGAGCACTTATCTCAGATGAATTTTTAACAACTATCTGGTTTTTAGTCATTCCTTTCCAAATCCACAAACAGATCTTTCTCCTCTGTCTCTTTATTTTCCTTTCAGTCAAATGATCCGGAAGACTAAGCACACAACCTACACAAAGTATAATGTAATTTTTCAACAATGCGCAAAATCAACATGAAACAAAAACATGGGAGGGAAAAGTGATTTTTTTTTGTAATTTATGAACCCACCCCTTACCTCACAAATAACAATGAATGATCAGTCTGAAAGTGTCATTACCCTGAAACTTTTAAAATCCCTCTGACAAGATGTTTTCTCAAAGGACAATCATTTGTTCTGAATTCCACAAAAATACAATTCACCAATCCATACCATTCAATTATTTGATCTCGATCAAGTTTAGAGAGCAGATCATATTTAAATTCATAGAATTGAGGAACCTTTCAGGAAGGGATTTTAAAGAAATTTGGGGGGGGACCGTCATTGAGGAGAGATAGTTATTTCTCATGAAATGATATTTCAAAAGGTTTACAATTTCTATAGAAAGCTTTTGAATGGATTCAAGAGTGTAATTCATACTAATTATGATATTGACATGTATCTGTACCTACTTGTATTATTATGTTGAAGAAGAACCGTCCATAGAAATCCAATCTGCTTTGAGGCATTCGAGTATCATCGTATGATTTTTTTTTTCAAATGTTTGGAAACTCATGCCAGTGGCTGGAAGTTATTGAGCTGTAAAACTCCAACTGATGTAGTTTCCTGTGGCTAAAATCTACAGATTTTTTTTTATATTTGACTCCTTATGTTAATTCCAACTGTGGTGTTATTAGCAAATGCCATGCAGTGCATTGGATTAAGCAAGCTTTGGAGCTAGTACACAGTCCTGCCCTGAGAGTCTGTTTTAGGTTTCAAGTTTCGCCAGACTTCCAGTCTCGGTTGTCGTCAACTGGAAGCACTAACATATGGAGGATATAGACATAGAATGTTTACGCATGTTTTATTTATGTGTTTGAAACATGCGGGGAGTTCATGAAGGAGAAACTTGTTGGGAAAAGTTTTTTCTACTTTTACATAGATACATAGAAGGCAGTCTTGCCACGATGCTTCCGTAAGGCTCAACAAGAGTTCCTTTATCAAACAGCTATAGTGACAAGGGCGTCTAACAGGAGTGTAATTCTTATGGAAGAAATCGGATAATATGAACATCAAAAGCACGGGGTTATGTATAGATATATGAAGGTGTTTGGGAAGGAAAGGATATCCGAGGATACATCCAGAATTTGGTGTAACTCTGGTTTGATATTGTTGAGAAGGTCGTTTGGAATTACTTGAGACTGCGTCTCCCCATTATTTGTTGAAGCTGTCATTGAGTTCGTACCGCAAGGGAAGGCTCCTCCGGAGCTGGGGATGATGCTCTCATCACCATTAGCACACGATTCAGGTATTATGATGGCAAACGCGGCAGAAATAACAGGACTCAAGAGAGGAGTGCGAAAGTAGGTAGGAACTTTGTACTTGATGTAGTTTGATTCTTCCCTCGTAACTCTTGTCTCTGACCTTTTGATGCAGACGCACAGCACTCGTCTTTGGAAGGGGAAGGAGGTCTCTTCCACGTCTTTGTCTCTGTTGTATAGTCAGGACGGAACAATGCTCACAAAGCTATCATCTCAAAGCTTTCTCAATTTACAAAACATAGTCCTCACCTCTCTCTCTCTCTCTCTCACTTTTGTGCAAGTCGAGCTACTCTATTGAAATGAATGTATTCGCACTATTTCTGCTTCAGTAAAATCTTCGAAAAAGAATCTCGTGTGATCTTCCAATGTTGAGATTTCTTTCATAGGTAGTAGTAATTTTAGTCAGAATTGTTATTATGCTTCCCCGGGGAGGGTATCAAAAAGGGAAGGGATGGGAAGAGCGAGGGTCGGACAAAACCCTGTAATTTTGGAAAGGAACTAGACAAAAAAACTACCGACACTAGAAAACATTTGTTTGAATTGATACTCAATTTCGAACAATTAAGCACAAGGTTAGGGGAAGCACAAAGTCAGCACTCCTGACAATCACTTTATAGTGCAGAGTTGCAGAGCCCAAGACCATTGTGAAAATAATCATGGTTCTTAATTTAGACAAATATACCAAAGAGATGGCTTTCTGCCATCCTTCATGTTCTTTAATCAAGTGTGTACACAAGACTCTCCTTTGTTTTTAAATCTGGCCAACGCTTTTGTAGTAACCAGAAGCTCAGGGATAAAGATAGGCGAGAGTATCTGGAGCTTCTGTTTCTTTACTCGATTTTTTTTTATGCTGCCCGCCTCTACGCATACCTATTTTTTTTCATTCCTACAGACTTCAATGAATACACCCAATGAGATTAGCATCTTGTATTTACTCCTTCCATAAAGCAATTTCTAGACAAAGTAAAATTATTATTACTCCGTCACGTCATGCTAACAGTAAGGGTAATTTTGATTATTGTGGATTTACAATGCTTGGAATTCCTACCCCTGTGGCTGGTGCGGAGGGACTTATTGAGTAGAAAAATATTAGGTCATTAATTTCCACTTAAAAACTCATTCAAGGAAGTATTTTGAATTTTATAATTAAATTTGTTTTTTAATAATTAAAATAGGATCATTTTTAAGGGGACAGTTTCAGGCATTTTCCAAAAAATAGCTTAATTTTATTGTCTTATTGAGCATTCATGCGTAGAGTAGTTTGGTTAATTATACTCTAGTTTCTCAACTCATGCATGAAATCCAGCTTGGGCAAAAGTATTTGTGTCATTCCATTGGATTATGAGAGCCCGGCTGTGACACACTTGATGAGCTAAATTCCAGCTGGAAAATTTGGGACTCTGCATAAAAAATTGGCTTTGACCAGATCGTTTAGACGTGCTACTGGAGACTTGACGGGGCAAGAATAGTTGAGAGGGATAGGAAAGATTAACTGTCGTTGACGCAGATGTTTATTGCCTAGTGGTGAAACAAGTGCTTATAAATTTTCCGACTCGAAAAAAAAACCACATTTAATTTCTCATTTTGTTTCCAAGTGTAAAAGCTTGGGTGGAGTAGAAGTCACTGACCTGCATGAAGACATAAGAAAAGTCCAAGTTTTTATTTTCTTGTGTTAGGTAAAAATTGTTGATCCGAAGAGTACAGAGAGACAGTTGTTGTGTAGGAAATAAATGAGAGAGTTATTTGTTTGAAAGTTTTAAACAAGCTGGAGGAAACTTCAAGGATACAAATGATAGTTAGGGGGCAGAACTTTTAGATACATTGAACATAATTTGTTTATACCTCACAAAATGAAAGCTTTCTTCTACTCTTGAGTAATTCCCTACTTTTGTGCACACATGGTTTTTTCTCCTCCGAAAAATGTTGGAGCTCAGGTACATCCATTCAAATGATTTTTCTTTCTCTCAAAAACTCAAATGCCTCTGGAGGAACTAAACAGGAGTTTGCTCTCTGAAAACCTAAAGTAATTAAATACACACAAGAGCTTCTGTCCTAGGAATACTTCCTTAATTTCTCAAAGATATAACCAGCAGGCACGTGGACTCACTGAGTGCATGCTCTCCCAAAATGTGAATGAAGGAAATGGAACAGTCTTGTAATAACAGTTGATCTTGACGTTGGATTTACCATAATGTGAGTTTACTGTCTGGGCGAGAAGTGAAGAACAAGTAAATAGTGGGATACTGTAGAATTATTTTTTTGTGTGAGCATCGGCCAACATTTTTAAATTTGTCGGGAGAACCGAGAAAAGTGGGAGGGGTCGGATGACTGCAATGGTTTAATTTTTCTTTAATGGGAAAGTATGTGTCTAGAAAGTAATTAATGATTACTTCTTTCACTACCAACTTACTACAAATAAATGATAACTTAAGTCAAGCCTTACTTCAGTCACTAAAAAATCTTCAAAATTTAAAAAGGGCTGATATTTTTCTCTAAATGACATTTCCTGAGTTTGTCCGGACCCAGCACCTGACATTATCCGTAACAATGACGTCGATGCGTTTCGAGAATTATGTTGTATTAGAGTTAAATGCACATCAAATGTAAGATGTCGTGCTAACTCCCTTCGCAGTAATGCAAGGCTTATGGTGTGAATTATATTATACACATTTAGAATGAAGGCTGGGAAGGAAGTTTAGAACCATGTGGGGATTAAAGTAATTTCAAACCGAGAGAGAAGTCAAGGGACTGTAATGTATGTACATCCACAATTATTTGAGAGAGGATTCACCAGTTTCTGCAGTCTGCATTGCAGGCGGATCAAGCTTGTCTCATCAAATTGGAGAGCAAATAAAGAAAAATATTGCTGCTTCTGCATGTTAATTTCACCGAGAGATGACGAAGACAAAGTTGTAGTAAAACTTTTACTTTTCCTAAGATATAACTATGTAATTGCTCGGCAGCTGCAAACGAAGGGCGGAACATATCTCCAGTATTCACTCATCCATGCCTCTCTGCTGGCAAGTCATCTGCCTTGACCTGCTCCTATACTCCATCATTTTCAGTCTCCCTTTAGCAGTTTGTATCTCCAACCTAATGCTATATCACCCATCTCCTACGACGAACCTAGTCAAGTGTACCGTTCACGCCAGCATTCTACGTATAAATACAAGAGAAATGAACGGAGAGCTCCAGCAGTTCAATTTATTTCCCAATAATTATCCAAATCTTTAGCAATTAGCTGGAAATATCCCTTAACCTTGGACCCAATTTTCCAAACTTACGATTCCTATTTCGTAACTTCAAAAATGATTGTTTCGTTAATTCAGTATCTACTATGTAACTTTCTTAAATGACATAACGTAGGCTTCGTAACTTCTGGGATTATTCCTGTTTCATAGATTTAATTACAAGCTTTAATACAATTTCAAACGTTTCTGAATGATTTACAAACCATTGGATTTTTAGCATAAAATTAGCAATCCTCCTGTTGGAAAAGTACACCCTTGGTTATGGTGGCAAAAACTAGAGGCACAGAGAGAAGATATAATTTATAAACTACCACACGGTTCCTGTTGACTTGTATAGGTTTGCCGTGAAGTGAATGTTGCACAAACACAGAGAGAGAGAGAGAGAGAGAGAGAGAGAGCTGATAATGAGTAAGAGGATGTGCTAACAATTCTTGGCGACTATCAACTAACTGCAGTCTCTCACATACTCTGCTTCTTGTCAGTTGATGGTTCTTTATGAACTGAGTGGAGCAAGTAGTGTATCTTGATGTATCTTGAGCCACATAAGCTAGAATAGTTTTTTTGTGTTTCTTCTAGTACCAGTTGAACTTCGTATAAGAATAGGGAGAGATTGCATAAATTTAAACTACACACCGTCATTCTTGTATCTGCAGGAACCATAAATCTTAGGTTGGGAGTGAGTACACGCCTATAAGTGAACCAACTTCACCTCACTCCTGGCTCCGCATCGCCCTTTTATTCCAAAACTGCCACTTCATCTCCTACAAAGACTTGACTCTATGCTCCTCTCTCTCTCTGGCTAGGAACATATACAATGTAAGTATATACATAGAATACTCTGCCCGAGTCATCTCAACCTGAGAAAATGAATGGATTAGCTCACACCCTGCAGCCATGGTGAGAGAAAGCCACGGGCTGCCTCAACCTTCCATATGTCAATGCTCGATGCCAATCTGGATCATCCTCGACAGGCTGTGGGTTAAGGAGTTGGAAGCACTGGGGCTTAACAACAGGCTTTAGTATACTAGGGAAGGTCTGGAGTCTCTAGAATCTCTCCTACTCCCACCAACTCCACCAGTCTGAACAGTGTTACGTCAGTGGGTCTGAGCGGCAGATTATTATCCCTGGCTTCCAATTAATAGTCCTCTCACAGTCCAATATTAGTTCTAGCAGACTCAAACGCGCTTCGCCCCATTTTCCCTTACAAATGCATTCCTGAATCTGGAGCATGTCAAGGTGCTCATAACATATTTCAGATCCCACTTTCCCTAATGTGAAAAGCTAATAAGCTATGAAGGAGGATCTTGCATTTTGAGACTCTTGTAATTTCCCTCCTTACTTACGAGGAGAATTGCACCGCTTCCCAGAACACTGTAGGCGTTGGTTTCTTACTGCTCATATAGCCTGGGAAGTAAGTCCAAGTCCATGCACTAAATTCCCTTTAATTGAGGTTGAATTACTACCAGAGATAATATCGAGCAACACCTTACCGCCAGCAGGGAACCACGTTATGATTAATCCTATTTTGTACTGCAACACTGTCATAAATGTCATAATTTAGTAGCCGTACTTTATCCTTAGCCGTTCGCAAGCAGGGGGAATTGAATTAGCAGAGGAAAGCCGGCAAAGGAGCCAACTTCACCTAAAACACAATTAGGAAGATGCGTTTTGAGAAGGTAGGATTTCTTTTTGCGGGCGCCTCTAATGCATTAAAAATACTCGAGGTTTTAAAATCTACGGATTCTCAAAGGAATTTTGAAAAAGAGAAAGTACGCAATTCCTTCAAGTGGTAGAAATTTGGTTCTACTATTAAATACTACTCACACAATGTAAAAAGAAAAATCATTCAAAGTACCATTAAAACGATCGGCTCAGGATCTTAGGTAGGGCAAATTCCAGCTTTGAGAATTGTAAATCATACTTGTACACGAACGAGGAGTATCGAGGAAATCACAAATCATTGTTGGGAGGAAACTCGAAAGACTTTATAAGAATGACGTGTAGTGTAAGAGCCGGGACATAATTCTGATTTATATTTTCACATTTATGAAGGCTTTTATGGAAGGCGTTGCAAGTGAAAGCCATTCCGGATTTCCTCCTACATGTCCCTTTTACACTTCAACCCTCCTCTATACCTTCATATGTATATCCATCTCACTGAATGGACGGAGTAGCAATTCTCAACATCATGGTTTCAGCTCTCATTTTAGATTTCCTGAATTAAATTTTACCACTTTCCGTCAATCCATTCAAATGTGAAGCATTATACAGATAGAATAAGGAGTATTTTGAATACTTACTGTCTCAGTGTCACATTGATCTAAGGATATGAAAAATTAAGGATTAGTATTTACTTCAATTTTTTCCCCTTCCGGAAGCTCTCTAACTATAAAATCGACTATTTTAGGAACTTGAATAATTTAATATATTTTCATACTTTCAATTTTTTTTAAATGAAGTGGTATTGAGCAGTGTACTCCGTCAGGAGAGCATTTTCTGTATCTGGGAAAAAATAGTTTTGACAAATCCCCATTCAAACCTTGTTAATTCGTCTCGTTACAAGAGCTTAGCTAAACAAAGTTCTCAATGTTTCTCAATTAACTTTCTTAATACGGGTGTCATCCGTACCGTCTGACAGTGGGGGTGAGAAGCTATTAGGAATAATTTGGTTGGGAGCCTTTAGTTGAGAAATTTCTTGGGCGAACCTTCCGAAAAAAAAATTCAATTTTCTCCTACGTCTTATTGAATTTTAAGAATGACAGATTACGTTGGTTGCTCTATTAAAAAGATTTTTAATCTTCGCTCGGTTCATATCCCACGGATGCAAACACGTTAAATTGCGCCCCATAAACCAATTTTTTAGGCTTTAATGTTGTCAGTACAGTTTTCGAAGAAATTACTTTTTCTTCCACTGGTTCCTGAAGGTTTCTTAATCTTTTTATATCTCCCAGCATATTTTTTCTTCAGCGACCTCCCCATTCCGGATTTAACGGTTTACATTCATATGCAAAATTTCAGGCGTTTCGTTTACTGATAGGCGAACAAAGCCACTATGCAGTTTCGTATTTACTTACGTCTGAAACGAAACACCGCCAGAAACATTACGTGCCTCATTTGCCACTCAATGCCTCTATTCCTAAAGTTCCTGCACATTGGACTGATGTAAAAAAAAATACATACTCAGTCAGTGTAACGATGGTTAAGAGGCAAAAGGAATTGTAGGTCAGGTGCTTAAAGGAAAGTGAAATCCTTTTACATTTACCAGGAAAATGTTGGAAGATAATTTTTCAGAGTCATAGGTTGGTTTCATATTTTCTTGAAATGTTCCCATACTTCGTACTTTGAGCCTGAACCATATCCTTTTAAAATGTTGACTCTTCACCAGTAGTAGGAAGGCCTTTATGTGTTTAAGGTTATGTGCAAAAGTAATCAAACAATGGGATGGGACTAGTGATACGGTATCAAAATGGGGGTAAAAGTCCATGCAATAATTTATTCCACGTTTAAAGTGAATTTTCTCTGAAAAAAAAAGTACCAAAGGCCAAATCGGTTATCTATAGCTATTAAGGACCTCCTTTTTGCATCCTGTTGGTTCTCTTTTGTTACTCCGTTGTAATGGTTCAGTAATACTGAGGGAAGCTGACTTGCATGATATTTTATATTTACTTTGACGTATTGACGTTCATATTACAAAATACTTATGCATACCATAGTCACTTCATGTATGGCTGTATTTCAAACTTTGTCAGCTCCGACCCAGAGTACAATGAACCGAAAACTTAAAAAGGTTACGGAAGGAAGTCTCATAAGGATAACAAGAGAGGGGAGAGAGGACAGCGAAGGAGTACAGAGAATGTATGAGTTGCTCGGAGGGGGAAACGGGAAACGTAATTGGAATTCTTCTTAAATGTTTCAGCGGAGCCGTTGGATAATAGAAAGGAAATAGGAAGCTCAAGCTTATACGCAAACAGAAGGGAAGTATTATTTTTTGACAGACTTTTTAACATTCTGCCCTCCCGTTCCTCCCTTATGTACCGCAAGGTTATGACTGCAGATTTACATTTTTAAGGAATTTCCTATTTTCTCTCTGCATTCCTTTCCTCATCTTTCCAGACAAAAACTTTCTTCTGCCTTCCTCCAGAGAAAGCATCCCTCTCGTATTTTTTTGTGTACTTCTCGTGCAGTACATAATACACAGTCATATTTAATATATAATACAAAAACATCCCTGGCACATGCCCCCTCACCAAAGGTATGGCTGTTCCATCCGAGTTTACATACCAACACATACATTTTCAAATTATGAACCACAGCAGGAGTTGTTTTTTTTTTTTTAAAATATGTGGTTAGTTTAATTAAATTTATGAATCGCCTATGATTCCCAGAAGAAACTTATCCTCGAGATCGAAGCTTCCGTTTAGTAATTGTAACATATTCGCTTTGGTAGCAGGTGGTGGTGAGGCCCGGGAGTGTTTTTATGTTACCAGCTTCAGTGTACAGGTCTTGTACGAGGAGGGAAAGTTCGGAGGTGGGCAAAAGGTTTACATCATCTGTTGGGTTTTCGTTTAAATAAAAGCTTGTTGATCAACTAGTGGTCTTCCAATATTGAGTTTGGAGAACTCCATGAGTTGGGAGTTCCAGATAGAGTGTTAGCTTCGGAAACGCAGTTGTTCCTTTATTCCCTCTGGACTTCTCGCATTTTCATGTATGGGCGTATACTTTAACAGGTTCTGTCTGGTTTCGGTTCATAAACTATGATGAATTAATTAATCATCCCTGTTCCAATATGGCGTAGCCAGGAACATGAGTTATTTCAAGGAAGGACGATCTCCTGATATTTTAAAATGTTTGTACTCTACGACGTGACACATGTATTTACCCAAAATAATCTTTATTATTATTTAGAAACGGAAGGATGTTCCCTATGAATACTTTCCTTTGGATTTTTGACTATGCTTTCTCCAAGTCATTGGAAAAGAAAGTGAAAGCATGAAAATCGGAAAATAGTGTGTGTACTCAGGCAGTCGAGCTTTGAAGTTATATTGAAAAATTGAGCAGGTTAGTAGAAAATAGGAAAAAGTGATACTTTTCTATACATTTTAGTAAAAGGAATAAAGATTTCCCTGTCAAATATGAGCCTCGCCTGTAAGAATAGTTACATTATGAGTGAGGCCTAAGGAAAAAAGATGGAAGATTACTTCCAGCAACCTCTCAGCTTCCTCCTATCTCCTTCCTCTGAAGCACTTGATAGTCCGTCAAGCCAGCCCAGTTGTAAGGGGGGAAAGTAGGAGTGATGATACAGTTTTCATTTTAAACGTGGAGCATTCCGAATTCGTTTGCATTTACGTATCCCAGTGGCAAGTCATTTCTAACCTAATCCAGACAAGTTCTGAGAGGGCTTTTCTACGGAAACCTCCAGAATATATATCTACTTTTACATTAAATGCTCCTAATATGCAAATATGGAGAGCTCCCCCGAAAACCTACATGGAGGAAAATCCTACTTCATATTGTGAGTGCGAGCAGGTACGGAACACATAGTCAGATATATGTATCTACATGTAGAGAGCAATTTTACTCCAGTCTCGGAGGAATCCTATGAAATTCGCAGGGAAAAGTTGGATGGTATAAATTGAGACAAGTTAGTGAAAGCAAAGGGCTTTAGGTGAGAGAGAAAGGCGAAATTGAATCCTTTGACTAATTTTTAATGCTTTCTAAACACAAGGATATATCACACAGGAGTGCAGTTTCTTATTATACTATTACCCCTTTCTTCCTCTTCGCCAACCCGGACAAAAGACTGCTTATTTCCGCCACTCTTGAACGACCCCTCTCCGCATGCTATCAAATGACGGAAAGTAAACCAAGAATGTCCAGCAGTACAGTTTTGATGCATATATTGCAGACTTCATAACTCGAAGGACTACCTGGAACTGAGTACACGTCAATATAAATACAGGCATCATTTATATATCTACTTCTTTATATAATTTATAATTACGTGTAGTTACAGTCTCCTGTTGCCTGTACAACTTTCGTGGTACTTTCATCTGGATAATACCAGATCGTATCTACAGTCCACATGTCTACTATGCACACGACTCCTACAACTCACTGACAGAGATGGAGGGACGGGGGGGGAGGAAAAAGAAAGTGGGGTCAAAGACGGAGGTCTTGTAGTTATGCTTTATGAATTATTTCCCTCTTTCCGCATACTTGGCATTTCTCTGTTGTTCCGCTCTCCTTTCTCCCCTTTACTTCCGAGCCTATTCCTCCAAACGGGTTGCAACATACTTGAGCAGCAACTTCAGAAATTTGTTTGTTCTTCTTCTCCCGTCCCACGGGAAGGTTCAGTTTGGTGCCAGTCGCCGTCGTTTTCCCTTCTAATTGCTCGTCTTTCAATGAGCGCAAACTATTTCGTTCAGGTTTCCAGTTTGGTTCACAGGGACTCTTACATGCTGAGACTCTGAATACTTCCCTTGTTCTTCTAATGTGTATGTAATTCCTGCTCCTTTTTTTCCCATCCGATTTTTTTTTGTAGCAACGGTGCTAATTTCAAATGTAATTTTTGGCAATGCCACTAATTGAAATGATCCTTTGAGACATGGTTAATTTAAAGTAGATACTTTTATTTCTAATGTTGTTCATTTAAAGTAATAAATATTATGTTTTAAATTCGAACCGAAAAATTCTCTTGAATTTTATGTTGATGGATTAAAATAAAATTGTATTTTTTTGCAATGTTGCAAATTAAGAATAAAAATGTAGGCGAGACCTATCTGTAAACATGTGGACTGATGTACTCATATCTATTCCAGTTTTTAAATTATTTGTATGTATATGTACAGGCGACAACGCTATGGTTAAAGTAGATACTAACATCCAGCAGCTTGAGCAAGATAATCCTTGAATACAAATTGTACTCAATAGAGTAAGCAATCTCATTTGGTTGACCATGTGGAAGGGTTAAGTTGTTGTAGATAGACAAAATCTGTGAGGAGAGGTAACATACGGAACGACTGACATGTGTGCTCACTTAAACACATGGTCCAGCTCAGCAGAACCATTCTAAAATAAATTATAGATGCAAATGCGACATGGTTTGGAGAAATACCAATTTTAGGGATACTTGACCCATATCCCCGCATTTTTGACCACATGCTACTAAAACTTGTTAATGTTTCGTGAGATCCAGAAGCCATAGTAATATTACTTTTGCAAACTGGTGCTAATATATCCGTACATTTCCAGATTTTATGTTCTCAATGCCTTGAGGTTTTTGTGGAAACACTTGTTTTGGGGTTTTGAAGATTTAAAATATTAATGGAGGGCAGAAATAGAAATTCCTGACCAAGCCCGTATAATAACCACAATTCAAGAATAATGGATTGACTGGGAGCCAAAGGGAGCGTTGAGGATAAAAATACTGGAAGCCTAGTCATGAGCAACAATAATTGGGAATCTGGGGATTTTGGGAAGCGCATCTTCATTTATTTACAGTTAGTACAGCATTAAGGAGGAAAATTGGGTGCTCCCACCGAAAATCATTTCAGCTTCGTCTTATCCAGTCGCGTCTAGCAAGTTTTACGGTCCGGGAGAATCTCTCCCGGCAGACATACCCAGAATATATTGTGGCCAGAGCAATACTCATTAATTGTCTTAACAAGGAACTACTCACAAGAAGTTTGTTCCCTCGCAGTCTCTACGTATGTTCATATCTGTTCCTTCGTACCAAGAACCTCGGCGCGTCCGCTGGTGGCGAAGATTAATTCAGTGGTGGTAACTTGTCGGTAATTCATAAACCAGCTCTGTCACAGTACACAATGGTTACCATGTTTCAAGACGCAGTCATCAACAGCCATGTTGAGGCCTGTTGAGGAACTTTTTCTAATTCCATCCGACCTCCCTTCTAAACTTTGTCAACCCAATGAGGGCTAATTAATGCTACGCTATCCACACTACATTTGGGGTAGACAAGGCAGAAAATTCCAGAATGATTGTAGTAGTGCCCAAAGAGCGGATTTTCTTCCATAAATAACCATTCTGTATGTACCTCTCTGATCAGTCTTATAGGACGATGTTTATCCCAACCTTTCTCTTCCTAATGGCAATGTCCCGATCAAAGTCACCGCAACTGAGGTTTTGCAAGAAGTCTCAAAAAAAAGTAAAATTTTTGTAAATTGTATCAAACAGGTTACGTGATAAAGTAACTAGATAATAAACACAGACTGTTTTGTAAGTAAGGTTCAAATCTGGCTCTGACAAAAGTATATAAAATTCGTAATGGTATTCTAAGTATCTCCATCCTACATGCCTGCCCCGCAATCCAAATAAGAATTTGACAACTAAATAATTTCTAAAATATAATAGTAAAGTACAGTGTTAAAGTAATTATTATGTAAGATAAAATATTGCGGACCAATATCTTTCAAAGAAAATAATAAGGTCATTGGATTAGGAATGAAATGACAAAGATGGGGACTTCATAAGAGTTAGCTCTAACTCTGGTCATTTTGTCCTTTCTCTCTCAAGTTGCTGTAAATCCCTTGTAGTAGTAATTACATTAAAGTGTGCAACAATAACCTGACAGTCACGATTTTGGGGTGGAATTGACTTCCTATAAAATCTGTTTCTGTCAGAAGCAGTCGTCGTCATATTTCACAAGTTGGTGCCGCATCGTCGTTTCAACGGGGAAAAAAAGGGGGTAGTGGAAATGTGAGGAAATATTGATTGATAATTAACGACTTTTTACCAACTAAAACACTTTTGCACAACATGCTCCCCCAACTATACTACACAAGACCTAGTACCAGCCGAAACTAAAAGTTTTGTCTATACCTTGGCTTGTAACTGTAGTAACCATCAATTCACACCGAAATTCTACAAGACTAGCTTAAATGCTAAGCTCTGGGAATCCCAGAGGCAATGCTGTTCAAAATGCTCCATCTCGGAAATGTACCTCCGTATGTATCTATCTCCAAACGTGCCATTACGTTATATGACTCTCCCGCTCATACATTCTGTAAATAGTGTACACAATTTTGTTTTGAATGGCCCTGCATATGGAACATCGTACATAGGCAGGCATGAGGCCTTATCTAAATAAATTACTCATACATAACCCTTTATCTTTGGCTTTCCGATCACTACAAATAGCCATCCACACTTTCCGCTGTCTGCCAACACTAACAACCTACTATCAGTACAATGGGGCTACCTCCAACACACTCTATGCACAGTGCTTGCTTTCACCCATGTCAGTATATCCACGCGTAATGGGCTGTAAGGCAACGCACCACTCCAGCTGTAGCCCAGTTCCTATATCTACATATAATTACACTGACTATGAAAGTGCCTAAACGGAGATTCCCTATGTGACAGACGTTGCTAATATTGTAATGCCAAAGTATCCACTCCACTTTCTACTACTACTACAACTCCTACTACAACTACTACTACAACAGACTCGTGCTCTTCACAACGATTTATCAAAATGCACTTTTCCTGCCATAGCCCAACGAGAGATTGTCATTAGGAACTAATTCCATCCTGCGGTTGTATGTTCCTCCCCAGTCCTTCATGTATCCATGGGTTTAGATAGAAATGGTTGAATTCAATAGTCAACCTGCAGCAAAAGCATAAATCCAGAATGTTGTAAAACCATAAAGTCATTTACAGTCCATAGAGTTTGTAATGCAACGGGAGGATATTAGCGTAGGATATATGTAGTAATGAAGGGAATTATCAGTGGATCCAATGAAAATATTCGGCTCCATAGATGCAGTCAAATTTCCAGGGTTAGTCATTTGGTCCCGAGTCCAAATTGGCACAACTGCATTTCCCTCCGAAAGAAATTCAATGAAAAGTTTTTCAAGATCGATGCATTCCAAGTCTGCATGTGAATTGAATCTGCATTGAATATTCTCTACATACATAGAACTTAACACACACACACACACACACACACACACACACACACACACACACACACACACACACACACACACACACATGGGGGAGCTTATGACATAGGGAGTTAAGTGAATGGAGACGACATACAGAGAGTCAGTCGTTAAGTCCTATCTAATGGGAGTCCCTGTCTGAGTCGCTCCGGACTACTCGTAATTATGTATGTCAATGTGGACCATACGTAATTATGCATGTCAGTGTGGGCTATACGTGTGGTGATGAGTGTGGAGACCGTGGATACATCCGTAGGCCATTTCGTACTGAAGCTACAATTACAAGGACTTGAAGGGAAATTGAGAGAGCGAGGTCCTACTGGAACAAGCACATTTGGGCGAAGAATTCAACCACAATGCAACCTGTCTTCTAGCCAAATGAGTACATTTCCCTACAATTATACTGGAAGTTATTTGAATGGCGGGGTGTAGCGACTTTGGCCCTACTATTATACTGTAATCTTGTGTAGTCGACTCCAGATCACTCAGGTCTCCCGATCTGATATTTCCCTGAACAATATCCTTCTCCTTCCTGTAGAGTGAACTCATATAGAATTTGTGTTCCAATCACATCCAAACCATCCCCCTATACTTTCACATTCCCTACCCAGGGACTATCAAGTAAGTACTACCATACCATTGGAGGGATGCCCTCTCTCCTCCAATAAACATCCCGCCAACTAGCATTCCCCATATCATTTAAAACAAGAGAAGAGATAATCGTATCGAGCCATAGAAAGTTCCTCATGCATGCGGAGGCCTCTCTTTTGTTTACCTGCCATGTGAAATATTATTCCCCTTCTGACAATCATTTGGCTCACCCTAGATCCCCTTACTCAAGCATTGCACTGCATTTTAAATTAAACCACACGTCACTGCTAATGATGGAAGTTCCCATCAAAATATCCACTGCGGGCTGCACCGACTGAATAGGAACCTCATGAATAATACAGCTTTGACATTCCTCCCAAATCCCTGGTTTTTATTACCTCCCCCCAAAAACAAGCACCGGATAATAAATGGTAATAAAAAATCAACCCAAATTTCAAATAAGGCCTAGTACTTTCGCTGGGAACGACAGCGATGATTTAATTCCATTTTAAGATTGAAGCAAAGTCAACCCCTCCCTCCCCTCCCCTCCCCCTAAGCACCCACATCTCCCCCACATCCTCTGGTTTTAAATCCAATTATTATTCCTAATCAAATAAACTTTAATAATCTCCTACCATTCACAAATATGTACACAATTTTATTTCTCAGCCTTCCCTCCACTCAAAAGGAATAATTGGTTGAGGGGAATCCTGTAAATTCGGATTTTTTAAAAATAATTGTCAGAAGGAAATCATTCCCTTGTTAGAGATTACAGTGTCCAAGGAGATAGTTGTAGATTTGGGAGGAGGACTTGGAGTTTCCTCTGCTGGCGAGAAAACCTAGCTGGCATTGGATCTTTGTGAGGCGGAGAGTATATAGTTAGTGTATCTAAAGGGCAGACTGGGTTGAATCAAGTTAGCAAGGTGAGTTTCTAGATGGAAACACAAGTTTCACTAGGACAGGGGTAAGTTCGTTCGGAGGTTGAGGGATGTCGGGAGTGCGTTTATTCGGAGTGAGAAAGTTGTAGTAAGAGAAAAACCCGTGCCGCAATCAAATCGATGAATTCGCAGCATCTGCGGCATTCATTCTTAGACCTTGCTTGTCTATGTGGGCATGCTATATAGGACACTTACTACTTCAAATAAAACTTACTCCACCCGGAGGCTCGGACTGAATAGATCCTCTCACTCTCTCTCTCTCTCTCTCCCTCTCTCCAGTCGTAGTAAGTAGTAGTAGACTCCATGCTCCTATACGAGCACATGAATGGGAATGCATGTGCTGATTCATGCAGAAACCCTACATGTTTTTGAGTCCCATGTACCCACACGTTGTAAAGAACACCTTGCTATAATAAGTCCGTATAAAAATAGAATATATTGTCTAGAGAAGCTTAGCTCCAGTTGATACACGGACGGACTGTGGACTCGGATTGAACTGTATCATCTCTATCCCAAACTGTATGCATTGAGTGGAGATTCATACAGTGTCAGCATTTATGTACATTCAAGACTAATGTTTCCGTGATTGCATACGAACACTCAAGGATTTTGAGTAGATATGAATAATTACTCCCACCATTATGGATTGAGTTCAAAGGGAAAACAACTCTGTGGGTTGTTGCGGTCAAATGTGTAGATTACTGCCATTCAATCCCAGTGATATTCCGTAATTATAAGGAGATTCCAATCCGGGGTCGCTGAGGACCTGATTCCTTTAGCAGAGGAGTAGTTCCTCGGGAAAGACAATTATTGTCGCTACATTCTCCACGCGTGTCAGTAACATCCGGCGATGCTGCTCTGAAAGGCTCAAATTGGTACTCGGTGATGATACAAGGCATTAGTTATCTCTCACAATTCAAGACGTAATTTGCTCAGTCAGGCCAACTTACTCGGAGAAGTATGAGCTTCCTCATGTGCGTCTATGCGTAGCCTTACAGGATGTTCAAAACCTTTCCCCACTCCCAATACATATACAGATAGATATCTACATAAGCACAAGCTCTCCTAACATTACCACTGCGTTTACTCATGCATACAATTACATTTAGGGAACTCCAGCCCTTTCCCTTTAACATCCTATTAAAAACAATTATCATTATGTACAAATTGCTTTCAGAAATTTCAAAACCCCGTCTCGAAACAGCCTAAACTCAATGTGCGGAAACTCTGGATTGTGACTTGTATGCTTTGGGACTGATTTTAAATCGAGCATAAACTGATGACAGCTTTTATGATCCTCACAAATAACATTTACTGGTTAGCCCAGTGACTTTCACCTGCTCCGTTCAACTCAACATTGTGCCTGCAAAGTGAGTGATGTGATTTGGGAGGATGGTTTACTGGTAATTTAAATGTTGTGTGTGGGCGTAACCCAGGTGGCAGCACCAGGAGTTGTATTTAATTTTACTAATCGGAACATAACCTAAAATTAAGTAGATTGGTACATCTTTTACGCCCCGATTAGGCTTTAACCGAAACGAAGTCGATATGTAATAACAAATAAAATAAAAACACAAATTAGGAAATCAATTAATAGTGACAAAAGAGTTTCATTTAATGTTTCGGGCATGTGCTATAAATTCCTAATATTACTCAAGCGGGTGAATAAAATGTGGCCTAAAGTAACGTGCATAATTCGAAAATGTCTGTCGTTAAGTCTACTTTTACTTCTGTCCCCGTGACAATCTGAGTATAGTGATAATGGTTAGATTAGAAATATTACATATGATATGTTGCAATTTCAATATTTAATGTAGAAATTGACCCATCAAATGAGCAATAAAAAGGGAATGGCTCAAGGGTGATAAGAAAAACCTTTTGCAGCGGACGTGCTCGTTAGTAACAATTATTTCGTACTTTTGATTCTTAATGCGCGCAAGCTTCAAAGTATCTATCTGTGAAAAATTATTTAGGGTCGTATTAAAATCCAATATCTAGAAGACATTTCTGGGATTAATCGTACGTATGTACTTAGGACTACTATCTTGAATGATATTATTTCTACAGTGCTGCCATTGTTAGAGATAAAAGACTTTTGAATTGTATGCCCACACGAAAGGAGATATCCTTACGGTCCGTACCATATTATCATCGAGTTGGTGTCTTTGGCTTGTATTTTCAAATCAATCGCTGTTCCCAGAAGTCTTGTGGAAGCTCTGGCAGCCAAGGAAAACATTGCAAGGGGTTATTAAAACCTTTTTTATTGCCTTCAATTCCTTCTTTCCATATTCTATTCTCCCGGTTTTTATTTTCATCTTCTTGTTTCCTTGGAGATTCTGCTCAAGGCTGAAAAGGAAGTTAGTTTTTCGTATGAATATTTGGCCCTTGAAGTGATCTAAATGCATTTTCGAATGAAATAAAAATGGTCTGCTTGTATATCTATACAAGTAAACAATTTCGTTTTTAATTAGAAATCCATTTAGATCGTTTTGTCACAACACCGAAGAATTGCTTAAAGCGTGGTTTCTTTTCAGTTTTCTTCTTACAAGTACACCATTTTTAGTTTCCCCTTCTCAAAATTATTTCAAAACATGTTTGTTCCAACGCAGAGTACCCATTAAGTCTTACCTGCAGTTTAAAAACGATGTTTCTTTTAAAAAAATCCTAAAAAGAAGTTAATGACACTAGGAATTTTAATTTTGAGAGTTTAAGTGGCAATCTCTACGTAGTAAGTAGTAAGGTAATATAACGTATGTATGTACATCCGAAGAAATTTTATAATTTTGAAAAGAGTTATTAAAATGTTCTAGGGGAAATTTTGATTAATTATTATCACTACACTTTCTTAAAACGTTTATTATCATTCTTTTAATGAACAAGCTTAATTTCCTCTGCTTGAAGTCTTAACACTAACCGAAGGCAGGTAACACTGAATTTTTATTAATTTTAATTATTTCCAACCGAGATTCGTTATAATAGCACTCATTTGTTTGATTTATGTGAAATTTTAATATAATAATAATTGGCTTACACAAAATTATAAATCAGTGTAATTGACTCCAAATTCATATTTGTAACTTCCAGTTAATTCATAATACCATTTTTTTTTAGTTCAAGTGTGGAACCATTCAATATTAATTCTCGGTTTATCCCTTCAAAATAAGAATCGTGTAATTTAATTTTAGTTTCCTTCTCAACTCCGGACTAAACTCTTCATTTTGATAAAAATTTCGAATCTAAATATCGATAAAAATGTCGAATCTGAATATTGATAAAAATGCCGAATCTGAATATTGATAAAAATGCTGAATCCGAATATTAATAAAAATGCCAAATCTTGATGTTGATAAAATTGTCGAATCTTGATTTTGATAAAAATGTCGAACTTGTGATTTCGATAGAATAAACGAACTTTTGATTTTAATACAAATTTCGAACGGTAAAGTTTGGGGAAGATGACGAAATGCAGTACAGCAATGTAGTAAAAATTTTCAACCTTCAATTTTAATAACTTTTCCAAACTTCATATTTTAGTAAATTGTCAAACCTACAATTTTGAATATATTTTCAGACCTTAAATTTTGAATATATTTTCAGATCTTAAATTTTGAAAATATTTTCAGACCTTAAATTTTGGATATATTTTCAGACCTTAAATTTTGAATATATTTTCAGACCTTAAATTTTGAATATATTTTCAGACCTTAAATTTTGAATATATTTTCAGACCTTAAATTTTGAATATATTTTCAGACCTTAAATTTTGAATATATTTTCAGACCTTAAATTTTGAATATATTTTCAGACCTTAAATTTTGAATATATTTTCAGACCTTAAATTTTGAATATATTTTCAGACCTTAAATTTTGAATAATTATATTTTCAGACCTTAAATTTTGAATATATTTTCAGACCTTAAATTTTGAATAATTATATTTTCAGACCTTAAATTTTGAATAATTATATTTTCAAATCCTCAACTCTGATAAAACTATACAACCTCTGCTGTCATAAATATTTTTTACCTTTAATTTTGTTAAAAGTCGATCCTAAATATTTCTAGAAAAGCGTTGAACTTTCCGCTTTGATAGAGATGTCGTGCGTAAATGTTTTAAGTAAAATATTGAATATCCTTTATACAATAATTTGGTCATTTCATAAACTTTTTGAATTTTCGCGCCAAATCTACGAGCCAATAAGAAAGCTACATCTAATTTAAAAATTAGTACAAAAAGTAAAAGGCGTATTTTTCTAACAAAGCACAAAAAATCCTTGAAACAATAATTTGTCCGTATCATAAACTTTTTTAATTTCGCGCGAAGCTTAGTAAAGATTAAATAATAAAAAAATATTATATTAAATAATGAATAGTATTTTTAGCTTTGGGCCGAAGCTCAGCGGCTTTCTTTGTTTTCCATTGGCGAAGCCGATGGCTGTTTATGCTCGTCTTATATAATATGGACTGAGAAAGTAATTTTGAATTTTCGCGCGCAATCTACTAGCCAATAAGAAAGCTGCGTCTAATTTAAAAATTAGTACAAAAAATAAAAGAGCATATTAAAAATTAGTGCAAAAGTAAAAAAAATCATCATCCCTTTTTTAGTAAAAAAAAAGTTTCTTTTTACAACTTGGAATCATCCTAGCCAATCCTACTCCTTTTTCGTTTCCTTTTTCGTTGTAATGAATTGTAAGAAAATCTTATCCTCTCTTCTAAGTTGAAAGAGTGGATAGTCTCCGTGATGGTAAGAATCAAATATTCGCGCGCTCTTGATGCATCCACGACCATAGCACTGCGCCGCTGGCTATTGTATGTACCATAAACTTACATTTGCCTTGCTTAGCCAACAAAAGCACAAAAAATATAAAAACATCTGCGTAAATAAGTACAAAAAGTAAAAGAGCATTTTGTTAAAAAAAAATAAAAAAGCATCTTCGTAAATAAGTACAGAAAGTAAAAGAGCATGTATGTTCGAAAAAAATAACCGTCACATGGTACTGATGATGCTTTAGTATTGGCAAATAAAAATAAACAAGGAATGAGAGCCAATCGGACCAGGGGTCGGATTTTTGTAATTTCCCTGGAAGATCATTTCTGAATTACCGTGCTAAATCAAATGTCCCTGCAGGGAGGCCCTCAACGAGTTTAAAAATTCCTGCTGAAAATAAGGTCAACGATTTTCAAAATCCCCGTTGGCAAAAATAATTTCCCTATAAAACGTCAAATCCTATAATAAATTTATAAATTATAAATTAAAAACTATAAATTAATGTCAACCAATCTACAAATCCCTGTGTGCCTAACAATTTTCCCTCAAACACGCCAAGAAGTTATATATATATCTTATATTCGCTAAGGTTTTAACAGGATACCATGTTTCTTCCGCAAATTACACTAAATTCAAATGAGGGTACCCGTGTGTTTTATAGGAAAGTAGGAATTTGGTTATCAAAACCGTTTTTACTCATGGTCAACTCTATGTAGTATTTTTTAGTGCCACTTCTCAATACAGTGTAAAAGTATATGTCGACAAAACTGAGGATCAGGGGGAACTACAGGGTGAATAGAATGGTACTTATAGAGTTAATTGTGTGGAGCCCGAAATATATAAACTTTGCAGAGCTACATATAGAAGGAAAGTTAAAGTAAAAATTGTCGGCACTGACAATGAGCATCATGTCAAAATACTTGATGACAGAAATGAAACGTTTACAACAAATTTTGTTTAAGGAAGTTGTTAATCGTTAAATTTACTGATCTGTAAAAATGTATGCGGGACGAACTCCCAGCCGCGGTCTGGGAGTCAAACATGGGACATGCGCAGGGCATTAGTGTGAAGTTCTACATTGCGCTCAACCATGATTTCTTCACGTGTTTATCGATTTTTAGCATTTTAATTGGCTTTTATTCTATCTATCTAGACTACTATCATGCAGGTTTTAATGTTACAACAAACCAAGACGTCAAGCAAATTTCCCTGCGGAGCAGGGCTTTTTACTAGTATTATATAAAATGTTTAGCGATATATTTTAGGAAAAGTGCAAATTTAAAAAATAGCTCAAACAAAACGTTTAGAGAAGTGATTTTAATGGAAAGATCTGTGCCAAAATTTGATTTGATTAATTTATCCAAAAACCTGAGACTCTTCATTTTTCTACAAAATTGTCGTTGCTACTCATGTTCTCAGTAGAAAAATTGGTTGAAACACGTTGAGTGATTGGTACAGCACAGTATTACGCTTATTTGAAAATATACGATCACGAATATTATTTGCTACCAAGAAATACTGAATTTATTCTAGCGTTAGGCTTTTGTCCTGAATTTTCTCCTTTATATCTTTGCCTTAATTGAAAAAGCCTCCCAACCATTTTAATGTCAGCAGATTATATTTCATTACAGACGCTATTTTGGAGTTTGCTTTTAGCCATCCTTAGATATCCGGGATTGTGTTCAAGGAGTCTGTTGAATGTAAAGTGGATCTCTGATTGAAGCGTTATTTTCTTTTTAGATATTCTTTTCGGTAAATTCTTTTGATGTCAAAACCAATAAAACAAGTTGTGCGTGGAAGTCAAATAAATCCCTGAACAAAAAAAGAATTGTGAAAACATTACATGGAGCTACGTTGTCTACAGGCATTTCCTCAGATATTTTTATCTCTGAATGCTATTCCGCAATACAAAATGTACAACTATTCCTAAGATATTGCAATTCTATCTGTGAACTGTGCAGAACGTGAGTCATGGATTATTTGAGGGCCTTTCCTTTCCTATTATTTTCCCCCCCTTGAGAGCTACCGACGGCCTAGAAATTAGTTTGCGACTGGAAAAAATGTAATCACAATTAGTACAATAAGCATTAGTTTTTATATGCATTATCCACTAATTACACCGGCATTGCTGCGAAAGACAGGGAATGCAAACGATAAAATTTGCATTTTTTTTACTTTCCATACTTTTCATCTTTCTCTCCCACTTTTTCCACGGAGATTCGACAAAATGGGAAAGAGGCGGGGACCCGGCTGGTCGTTCGATGACAAAATTAGAGACAGCAGTGAAAGTTATGTTAAAGAAATTTGTTTAGGCTTGTGCTGTATACGCACGTTCTTTCCCCTCTATACTCATGCCGTCCCCACTTTCTCCCAATATACTTACATACATCATAAGGGCGAGCTGTACGCAGAGATATGAGATTTTAATGGTTGCTCCTTTACGAAAAGTAAACTTTTTATCTCGCTTATCTCGATAAGAAAGAAGCCGGGAAAAATCCCCGCTGCTCATTCATCCCATTTGCTTTTACTACTTTGCCTGCCAGGCTCATTCCACTGAGCCAGGTCAGAGCTTATGAACAGCAGCTGCGTACCTTCGTAAAAACTCAAGACCCCCAAATTCCTTTCGTCATAATGCACTGTCTCGTACTCTCAACCATGCTTGGACTTGATTCATCCGAAAAGAACTCAGGAATTTAATAAAAAAACTTTCTCTTTATTTTTCCAATTTTTGTTCCACTCTCAGTCAGAGCTCCTCAGAAGGAATCATACAACTTTAATTCGAAATTTCTAACTGTAATACCTACGTACAGTAAGGAAACTTACATATGTAGATATACATAATTATACATATGTACATGCTTCAAAATAATAAATACTATTTACGGAGTGTAACCCAATGTCATGTCTCCGACCCTCCATGTTTTAACAGAAGTTAAGAGTAGCACTTAATCTTGGGAATCAACTTGTTCCCAGAAGTTTCTATAGAAAATACCATATGGATTTCTCTCCACATGATTGCATACAACAGAGGAGGGCATCAAGTTACATCAAAGATACATATAATTTATCTAACCTGGGAACTTTCTCCACACAAAACTTCCCCCGGCAATTTCCCTGCTTATCTTGTCTTGTGGTAAAATTTGCCAACAAATTGTCGGAGTTTGATTTCTTTGAAATAGGATCCCACTCTATGGTTTGGTTATTTATCCCATTCAAAAAGACTGAGTTTGAGTGTGTAATAACAATTTACCCTAAAGAACTTAATTATTTACAGGATGGAATTTTTGGGAGGGTTTAGAAAAAAAATTATACGTCCATCCGATCTCATACTTCCGGTGTAGCTTTCAAAAGGGCAAAGGGAAAACTTTAAATGAACTATTGGATTCTGCCAACTTACAATTTATGATGAATGGGTTGGATATAGCTTGATGCTCAGGGATCATTGGAATCTGTATGAGGAGAAAGTTATAAGCAAACAAGAGGTTCCGGAAATGGGAATGTGTGCTATAAATTCATGTAGTATCTACTTCTAACAGATGGACTCCGAAAAAAAATCTGGTCAGCGGCCAAGGAAAGGGAAACTCATTTCATTTCCATGTGGTTTAGTTTGTGTGAAGAGAATCACTCACTGGTGTTAGGATGGGGACATTAAATTTACCATTTACTGTTTCCTTGGTTTCAACATTTTCACGATCCTTCCCTCTAAGGATTTCCCATGCAAAACATATTCCTATCTTTCCAGAATTCCCTATGCTTTCTTGTAAGGACCATATCCCTCGGACTATGCCCCACATCAGTAAATTTACTCTCAGACACTAGGAGGGACGCCAAACTTATTTTTCTTGACTTCCTCCAGAAACCAACGTTGCAGAAACATGTGTTGACAGTTACCTTCAAAACGCTACACATGAGAAAGGAAAACTAATTGTACACTTCACAGAGAATTCGGTTCTACTGTGTAGCTACAACAACACGCGGAAATATTCTAGTAATTCATTTCCTTCAGCTTGCAACCCGACCCCTTCCAAGATTTGTTTACACTGTATGAAATACGTTTGTAAACCTTTATGGTCTACCTACACTGGGTGTCAAAATTCTTTAAAGCATAAATAGCTCAAAATTCTTATTTTTATATTTCATATCTGAGTATACACTGTACCATTCTCGAGAATACAGTTTGGAATTTGATAGAGGTCTCAAGCTTTACTTAACAGATTGACCATCAATAACCAAATAATTTCTGTTTTTATGACTCTACTGGATGTACACTTTCACCACATGGTTCTAGCGCTACTATATTTTGCTTATATATAATTATATTTGCTTTGGGCAAACCGAACAATGACAGATATTGTGAAATTAAACAGCGTGTGTAATGGACGGTTGTTTTTGGGTTGGAACTTGAACGTCAAAAGAATCCCATATTTAGGATTGGATTTGACTTCAAGCTCATGTTACTGGTGAAAAGGAGTTAGATGTGTGTTTCTATGGAAGGATGAAAGAAAATCAATTTTAACCATTGGGCATAGGAGCTGTAATAATTCCAGATTTGAAATTGAAGAAGTCAACCTTAGGTTCTTTTTGTGAACCTTAGGATATTCAAGCCTTATTGTTATTCATTGGTTGCTCTACTTTACTGTAGGTAGATGGGTCTCTCTAGCCTCGTAGTAACTTGACTTTTTCTTACCCCTATTCGTTCTAACTTCCAGGGTTCCCATAGGGCTTCAAGGATATACGGGTATGTTCCAGATGTTCCAGAGAAAATGGAAGCGTCATAGGCTCATTTATACAAATTTTTAGAGTAGACGACCGGGAGAAAGTAATCTTCCGTCTGCTTAAGCTCGATTGTTTTATTCGTCCTTGTGTAAGCACCCTGCTAGAGGCAGTTATATCTACTGAGTATGTAGTTCCTTCTATTCCAAACTGAGTCAGCAATTTTTGGGGGAAAAATAATTTTAAATTTCCTATCCCACGTATTTTCATGTTTGTATGAGTTCACGTTGAATAAACGATGAAAGGAAGGAGTCATTAAATAATTTTTTTTATTAGAGATAATAATAAAGAAAAAACGTTCCCGGCCCTGTCGCTTTCTATTAGGCGAGTAAGCAGATATCCATACTCTGGGTTCAAGACTTGATTCGTAAACATTGGGAATATGATAGGTTGAGCAAGGATGAAGTACCTAATCAAGAGGGAAATGACTGAGTATGAAATGATAATAGCCTTGGGAAAAATTCTATAATAGTAAAAACAACAGAAGAAAGCAAACTCAGCCCAACATTATTGACATTAACTAAGAAGCTTGAAAGCGCAAGTGAAATGGGTGGAGCCAAGCCATATGGTTCTATATAGCTCGTAAAATTAGCAAGAGAAAGTTTCTGGATGAAAAACGTTGGGAAGTCATTTAACTAAGTGTGTACGTGTGTACATAAGGAAAATCCTGGGTTCTTATTGAATAAAACATTCCATTCTAGCTTGTGGTGACTGCATTCAACTTCCCAGAGACCATAGTTTGCGGTTACGGAGCCCTGATTGCCCCTGCATGGCTGTAATGACTGAGAATTAATAAGGGAATTTATTTCCGCTTTCCCGCTCTCACCACCTAAGCGACTTAATCAAAGGAGCCAAACACAGTCAATGGTGCTTTCTCCCTATTCGCGGTTGCTTATGCTCTGAGGAAACGCTTGCCTACCTGATATACTCAAATATGTCCGCAATCAAGCACTGCCATTTAAATTGTGTTTTACTCCCTTCACAATTTTTTTTAATTATTTATTTCAAAAGTTTTTCTTACCTGACGTTCCTTACTTGTATATATCTACTTATAGTAAGTGTTCTGGAAGTGTATCTTCAATTGTATTGTAACTTTCACCATAGGTTGAGTTTCCTGTGTATCGTTGGATTTTCAGCTAACATAAAGCTCGTAGCTTTCACTGATGTTTTTGGAGTGATTTGAGCAGCTCAATAATTTAGTTCAAGCGTTAATTTTCTGCTCTTTGATCCTACGATAGGAAACAAAAGCTGTTATTAATGTCAATTGTCCCTTATATTGATGTCTATGAGGAGAAAATTCTTTATCCGAAAAAATGTACCTCTTTACTATTAACGTCCTTTGCAGGAGAATGAGAGAACGTAAGATACATAGCGTTCATGAGTAAAAGGTTCGTATGAATATTTTCACCCAACTAGTTTCAGTAGAGGTATTGCTTACACGAGTGGAGGCACTTGAGCTAAAAGCATCTTTGATAAAACCTTTGATTTTGTTGAGTGAATGTGTGAGCAAATGGAGAAAAGTATAGAAAGGATTATTGAGTGCGGGATGACAAACAGAGATTCATTGGATTATGTCTAAGTAACTTCTGGATGGCCAGAGTGCTACAAATGCCTTTGAGGGGAGAAAATAGCTGAGAGAAGGGAATATCTTAAGTGGATTGGGCATACATAGTTTCAGACTTTCTCCATTGAAAATATATGCAAATAAATTATTTTTTATAGATACTTGTAATAGATAATAGCAAATGTGAAATGTGCATCTCAATGATGATTTGTGATGAATATGAAACTACTATTCTTCGGAGCGTCTATCAAACTTTGTTACTACACAGTAATTACAAATAGGATTAGAAAATCTCCCGCGGATCTTTTATAGTAGATGATGAGCTCATATTCAACTTACACAAAAGGCTTGATAATATTCCTGTCGGTGAAAAATCTGAGCTTAATTGCCGTTCAGCCTTCAGACATCACTTCTTTGGATATTTAATTACTCACAGTGAGTTAATTTTAGCAATTATTTCCTATGGGTATGATTGTGGTTATTACAAAAATCTCAAACTTATAATATTACTCAAGTTTAAATTCATGGGAGGGCTTCACACTTCCAAATGTTGTTACTTTGCCAATACTTATACATATATTCAACTTACTGTCGTACTTTGTGACATTAAATTTTGGACTGGTCCGCATGCCACAAACAGTCAAATCCTCGAGGTGCTATTTCCTGCAAGAATGGAGCCAATACGGGATCTAGAAAGTCCGTCGTTTGCAAGCCTTAAGATAAGGTAAGATCGAAAGTAGAAAGCAATCACCATCCCCTTACTCTTTCTTAGATCATGATCTGGGTCACAGAAGGTCGCTATCAAAAACGCATTGTAACTTGAGGAAAGCTATTCTTACATATATTTTGCATGTCTAGCCTCAAGGTTGTGCCCCCCTGTAATTTGTGATGTCGGGGTGTTGGTAAAAAGTATTGGGGCTCCCCGGTACTTACGAACGCCGGAGATGTGTATGGGTTTGAAAAGGGATAAAATCCGGTTATCTTTAGCTTAGCCCAAGATAAAGGGAGTGAAAGTGTGCGATGACGTCACTGGGGAGTAATAATTCCTCAAAAAGTCCAAGTCCAAAATTGAACCAGCCCTCCTCTGAAATTCTACAGTTTGTCACATGAAGCCTTGTTAGGGATAAATTGTATTTAAGCGGACAGAGCTGAATGCAAATCTTCCAAGATAAATTCAGGGGGAGATAATTACTATGAATAATTCCAAGGCAGAGCCAGGAGTTCGTGACTCGGATGTGAGTGTCAAGTCTCAGGTAAAACCGGAGACTCTCTGGTTTATACATCAGATATACTTTCGTACCCACGTCCCGTAGGTACCGCACAGTGACTTATGGAGTTCCTATTGGAATACTTCCCTACGTCCCAGTTTAAAGGCCACTGCCTCTCATTTCACTTGAGTAAGCACTCTCCCATCCTTATACATTCTTCCTGTGACGTTTGGGGCTTAAGCTAATTCCAAGTTTGAGTCGGGACTTTGAGTGCGTAAGCTGAACCTGAACCTTTTGTGACGTTCTGGGAGGGGGAAGGACAGATCAGCTTTGTTTCAAGCCTTATTGAATTTTCGTTTTTATTTTCCATCCATTCATGTCCCATTCTACCGTACATTACGGGAGCAATTTCTCCAAGAGAAAGCCCGTGACACGGAGTAGCAGTGTCACTCTGGTACTCTTGCCAATAAAAGATAACTGAGCAGGGATGTTGACCACTCAAATCTATATTCACAGTACATTAATCTTGAGTTGACTTCAAGTGGAGAAAAAAACTTGTCCAAAACACATTGTCTCCAAATGGTCTTAAAAACAAACGTGTCCCCACATGATATAGCCTTGTGTATGAGGTGAAACTAGTACCTATGTATTTACATGATGAGGGGTAACACTGTAGCTTGAGTATGCCTGACAGACGAAAGTGAAGCACATATAACAAGGTCCATAGCTGTACACTCCCGTTTCAGTTAACTGCACAATCTCATTCACTTTCCCTCCAGAAGCCAGAGTATGGTTTCTCGATTACCATTTGTTCGATCAGGTCGTTTCGGAGCTGAAAACCCTTTTCGGGCTTTTTGCTTTCTCCAACACGCCGGAGTTCACCTAGTAACTTGGATCCTCCTGCTTTTTCTTCTTAGCCCCTTAAAATCATAGATCTTGAAATCATAATCATCAGTCTCTCAACTAGATCCTCACATGCTTCTTTGTAAGTCTTCCACTTGAATGTATATAAAGTTAGCAGTTAAACATTATGGAACCCTAGCCTGTTTCACCCAAATGGCGAGTAATATTGTAGGGATGTTTGTCTCGGAAGAAGTGGTAAGCCGTAAAAAAAAGAATTTTTATCTGTGTGGAGTTGTGAGTTGGATAGAAGACCGGGGAGAGGAGAGGATTTTCATGCCATGCTCCACGCTCACATCTTTCTTTTACCTTGTAACTCACGTGTGATCGCAAGCAGAGTGGCACTGAGACGGTGTAAGTGTGTGGTGTGGTGTAGATCATTCTCCATTTCCCAATAAAATAAAATAGGTTTTACACACGTCTTGCAAATTATACAACTTACCACTTCCTACCTCCACTCCAATAATACTAGATACATAGTCAAGTCGGATTTTTCACTTGAGATCCTATCGAGATGAAATCTCGTCAAGAATTACTTCCACTCCATTTCAACAGGATTTCCTTTTAGACTATTTGACCCACTGTATACAATTTATTCGGTCAGCTTACCTTTCCCACTCATTTTGTTTACCCAAAGTACTAGAAACATGTGATCATACTTGTGAAAGTAATACTCTCAAAATGTTTTCCTGTCACAATTACTATTCCTTTTATTTCGAAAGTATTTCACTCCGTAACATAATACAGGGAATCATAGTACATAGGAAAATGAGTCACTAAATTCCATGGTAGGATTACACATAATATACATTATACATAGATATGTTGCAGACACATGGGAAAGAGAAGCTAAATCTGTGGATTTTCCGGAGGTTATTTATGTTCTTGTAGGTTTTCTGTGAGCAAAGGGGAGTAAAAGTGAAAGCGGATTTAGTCAGGAATTTTCTCCAAAAATAGTTGAGAAAGAATTCTTTGAATACTGATCTGGCTGAAAGTGAAAGTTGGCTTTCACTTAGAGGATTTTCTAGCTCAATTGAGATAATTCGGATGAAGTGAAAGAAATCCGGCACGTGCCTTTTAATCTCTATGATGGAACTGTGCTCATTAATTAACCCTGGTGAAAAATCGTGACTAGCCTGTGGACTTGACGGTGTTAGAAATATTTTCATGGCCACCCCTAGACAGGCGGCAGGGAAGTGTTCACTTTAAGGAGGGTTGATCCTCAGGAGCAGTCCCAAAGCAAGGAAATACACGCCTGAAGAGTAGCTATAAATGAAGGAGTGGCAGAAGGTTTCTTCGCTTCCTCAGAATCGACTCATCGTCAGTCTTACAGCTTCTTGTATTGAAAGAATAGCTCTTGCTTGCAGTTTCTGAGTCGATGAAAATGACTTGAATTTCTTGACAAAACTAACAAGCATATTGCATTTGGGCATAACTGGTGTGACAAACTAAGACATACCCCTACTTTCCCTATAGCCAATGCTCACAGAACTTAGTAAACCTCCAGGGCAGCACATGAAGAGAGGATTAATAGATCCCAAGCTCCAGGAGAAGAATGTGAGGGAAGAGTGGGAGAGTGGTAGTTAAAGTGCGAGCGTTGGAGAAGGACTGTGATAGCACAGCTGAGGAAAGATTAAAGAAACCGTGTATTTGTGAAAAGTAGCTTCCACCATTTAGTCCAGACTCCTCCAAAATTTCCCAAACCCGCCGACTGTTTTAATTACATTTGTTAAGACAAAGTGGTAAAAGTTTAGCACGCAACTACTCATCCTTGTCTTCGGAATTGTGGCTTCATCTCCCAGCGTATAAGCTCCCGTTGATTTTGCTTTCTCTTTTATAAACACATTATAGTTGCAAATAGAGGCATACGCTCACACAAAACGCATTCTCTTTTCAATATCACTTCCAGAACACACTTTGGAAATAAATCGGGATGGATTATAGCAACATTGTCACTTCAGGAAGGAGATGAGTGTAATAATCCTTTCCGTTTCTTTTTCATAATTATTCTCTTTCTTACACAAATACTTAATCGACTTTCACTTACTTTCACTTTATTTTTTTAATTTAAAAAATATCTTGTGTTATCGCGCCCTAAATTTTTCCTCCCCTTCTAATCCTATTAGATAAAAATATATCCTATTCCCAATAAAAAAAAGTGCGGGTGGTGTGGATATGTGTGGAAAGTTGTAGTAATTTATTATTCGTTTGTCATGTAAGTGTCACGAGATTATTTTAGATTTGTTTCGTTCCCCGGCACTTTTTGTGACTGAAGAGTGCGATTGAGGGAAGTCATGAAAATAGGAGGAACTCATGAGTGGCGAAATTACGTGCCAGTTGCTTATTCATTCC
Organism: Allacma fusca; assembly: GCA_947179485.1. Classification (NCBI taxonomy): domain Eukaryota; kingdom Metazoa; phylum Arthropoda; class Collembola; order Symphypleona; family Sminthuridae; genus Allacma; species Allacma fusca. Next base: position 44,350,638 of record OX359249.1, on the reverse strand, counting down.
TCCGCAGAAATCATCAACAAAGTATCAAACCTTCACTCGTGGCTCTCATCGTTCGTGCCATAAGGAGGAACGAGAAAGTGTTAGTGTTTGTGGTCTCATCAGATTGACATTCAACTTGATTGTTATTAGCACATGTGTGAGTTCTATTATGTATTACTTGTGTAAGTATCAATTTCTTTCCTACGGAATGTAAAGAAGTCCATAATAAAATTAAGCTTATAATAGTAATGGCCCCGAAAATGAGTGAAATGTCAACATGATGAGCATTCCGTCAAGTGTACATTTCTAACTTCGTAACATTAAATAAACTCCTGTGTGAATAGCATTTGTTTTCATAAGTTGCCCAAACAGCTGGAGTGAAACAAAAATCCTTACGGTTATCCCCGCGCTGTAATGAAAATCAAGAGGAAATCTGTGTGTATCCCAATTTCATTTGGAAAAATTGAAGTGAACGTGTAGAACATCAAATATTGATTATAAAAACTGCTCTGATTGGATCCATAAAATTAAAATTATTTCATCAGAACAGAGTGAAAGCAAAAGTGAAATCTCTTGTACTGAATCGTTGCAGTCTTTCTCGAAACTTCCTTGAAAGGAGAAACGCTGGAAAAAATTCTATCATAAAACATTTTTCAACAAAATTCACTGAAAGAAAGAAGTGAAAGTGCCCAAACATCAAAATTCAATAGTGATCACATGGGAAAAGAAATTTGGTCGGATAAAAAATGATGGTGATTTCGTCTTGAGAACCATATCATGGTTTCGAATACATCCCAGACGGGAAGACAAACTTCGTATCCTGTGTGTCAATAGAAGACACATCTCCAAACTGTCATGAAATATTCATGGGTAGTTTCAAAATATTCATGGAAAGTTCAAATGCACTTTTTATAAAGGACTCCTCTTGCAAACATGCATATCCCAAGACTTTAACTGTTTATTTACTTTAGCCAATAACTGAATGCGGAAATCCTTAATGTAGTGAATGGCTACAATGTAAGGTATCCAACTATATTTTAAATTTTAAGCAACCTTCCGGTACAGATGTACAGAGAAAGCTGGAGTGCTCCACATACAGGAGAAATTTATTAGGACAGTACGTGAGGGAAAACTTGGGAGCATTTTCTCAGCTAAAAGAAGCTCATTCAATAACATACCTGATTTTCTCCAACCGTCTTCTCCCTTGTGAACCTCACTCCACCAGCTTTCCACAGGTTTTCATAAAACAGCAGTAGCATTTAGAAGGGAAAGTTAAGAGTGTAATAGGTACTTTCCCCCAACTGGTTTCATGTACAAATGCATCGTTTTGAAACACAGAATTGAATTTGGGCCTTGTAAAATGATTTAGAAACAACAAAAGCAACTTTCACTTTATATTTTATACGATTTTCCCACAAGTCATCCCTAACTACTTGGAAATCCTAACTGTGTCTAGTTTTCACTCTAGGGACTAACTTTAAATTGAATCCATTTGATGAATTCGATCTCGCACCCAGTGAATCTCAATTCATCTCGTTCTTACCAAAAGGACTGTTCCCAGTGTAAAGATGCAATTTCAAATGTGTTCTGTTCTTGTTGGACAATTCCCATCAAAATTAAAAATACCAAACCCAGACAGCTGCTTCTAATCAAGAAACTTACTCCACTTGCAAAAGGCTTGAGCTGATTTGATCGAGTGAAAATTCATTCAAAAATTACATCCATGCCAAGGACAGTCTTGTGTGTCACAGAAAAAACATGAGTCAGAGATTCTCACTGAGAGGAAGTAAGATTAGGTTATTGTCAAGTGCTCTCCCATCACTGACCGCTACTTTCATTGAGACCAGTGCCCCACTCAGGAAAATTATTGGAGTTCAGATTACACAGGATGACATGGAACTGTGGACTTGTTTGTGGTTGTGGATGCCTCTTGGCAAGAAAAAACTTGGAAGGGACAAGAGAACAAGTGACAGACAATAGCGGGAAAAATAAAGTAACCCAACCGAAAGAAACATTTCTAGGAGTCGGATATCCCTTTTTAAAAAGACTGAGAAGAAGAGAAATTGAATCGATTTTCTGCTATGTCACCAATTCCATTTATTATGCTCCTTTGACTCTTGACGACGACGATGATGATGACGACGAGGGTGACAATGATTACGGAGACCGTGTCCAATCATCCGTGCTACCTGAACCCATAGTTGCACTTCAACCCCTCATTGCTGGGAGGCGTGTCAGTCCCTATCGACAGCTTACAGTAGATACTTCACTCATTGTCACAAGTTCACATCCATCAGCCCTCCAAAGCTTTTCTAAATTTCTCCTCGATTTACCGTATTTATATCCATTCAATTGTAAGTTCATCTTCAATTCTCTATCGTAGAAATATTTAAACGTAAACCTCATATTTAGTAATTTCTGGGTACCTAGTCGTATGAGAATCCTATTTTTCTCTTGTTCACATTTCTTTACAAGGAATATTTTTGAACTTTTGAGTAACATAACAATAACTGCTAAAACTTTCACTGAGTTGCTATATTTACATTTTGGTTATGAATAGATATTTTTAAGGGGTGTGTTATTACATTGTACAGTTAACTGCTTCAAATTGCCTGAGCAAGCTAATTTCCAGGCTATTCCATGAAATACTGGTGAAAGTAGATATATTAATCATTGTTTACATTTGAGCCATATTTGTAGCTTATTCCCCAAGCCACGTCGCCCTTCACAATATACCCCTGTCTGGGGCGGTGTACTTATTATATATGTACAGTATCGCTGCACGATAATTTTTAATCTTAAAATTCTGTGTTGTTTTGAACAATGAACTAAATTTAATTCAAAGAATGACTTCTTACGAGGGACAGACAGAATTTCTAAAAAGACCTGAACAAAAGTTACAGGAGCGTGCGAAGGGAAAAGAAATAAAGAAAGGACTAAAACCGCTACAATAAAGCTATAATGGAGGAAGGTTATTGCAGGATCTTGACTAGAATTGCTGGAAATGGCAACTTTTGATGAATTAGTACAACAGTAGAAAAAAAATAAAAGAGTCATAATGACAGGAGAAAGCTCATATGCTCCGGTACTAACCACCACTTTTTTGCATGGCTGGAGTCATTAAACTTAAATGCAAGTAGGATTATCAAAATTTCATGGTTTACCTCCCCTGACGGAAATAATATCAGTCAAAAGTTGCTTGACTCCTCACAAAAATGCCCTTCATCCAGCCGACGAGCATTCTGAAATGCTTCGTTGTAAATCACAAAAGTTCTGCATAAAGAAAGTATAGGGAGACAAACTACACAGAATTGTGGGTACATATTGGGCCCACTGATACTACCATATGCACACTGATACTTACAAGGGGGTTGCCTATGTACGCACTTAAGAGATAACGACGGCTCCTATACGACAACTGGGACGGAGTACGTATGTATGCTGTATGTATAGCCATTAGAAAGGATTTCCTTGTCTTCCCGTACCTAAAACCATAACAATCTATCGTTTGCCACGAACTACCAGAACCATTACCATTATGATGATTATCATCTCAAGGCTTCTGCAATTTTTATTAACTTTCTCCAAATAGGATCGCTTTCCTTGGGAGTCTCTTAGTAGCTACTAGACTCATTTTGAATTCCCTTTCATGGGGAGGATTATCCTATTTTTAGTATGCAAATCAACGGGGATACTATCTACTTTTATAAAGATAACTCTCATATTGTGGTTTGAATGTGAGGAAGAACTTTTTAAATATTACTTCAATTTTTATTAACGTTTTGTTTTCTTCTCCCATTCAATTTCAAGATCCAGGCTTTTTATTTCTCTTGTGCCTAAACTTTGTATGGTGAAAACATAATCATGTTTGGATCGTATATAAAATAAAGTATTCTACTACTTATTCAATGGAGCACACATTCCTGCAAAGAGAGAGCATAAAAATGAAAAGGTGGAAATTACTCCTGGAGCATTTTATACACACAAGTTGTATTAACTAATGTGGTTACTTCTCCCACAGATTGTGTGCATACGTGGTTACGTTTGGCTACGATGTTATATGTAGCTGGATATAATTATCTTTAGATGCTCATGGATGGAGCTGCAGCTGGAGGCAGGAAAACATTACATATGACATTGTGCAATAAAAAAAGTAAAATTTAGTTTAGACGAGAAACGTAAAACTTCCGGCAGATGAGGGTAATTAGTACGTGTGTGATTAAATATAAATGAAAACAATGTTGGCTTAAAATGTCAGTAGACTAAATAAATCTAGATTGTAAGAAGGAAATGTTTATGTGTAATAAATTACTGTTTTTTATGGTGTACTGTATATACATACGTACTTTAGGGTCGTGTCTTCTATGTTCAGAAATATGCTCCAAACCTTAAAAAAGCATTCACTTGCCTCTCCAAATACTTTCACTCCCTTTTCTCCCTTTCTCTGCTTTGTTTCTCCCGTGCTTGGCCTTGCATGACTTTCTAGGAAATAAATGTGAAAGTTGTTGATGAGAAACGTACGTAAATAGGAGAAAGTATTTTAATAAATAAGTGTAATAGTTCACTCATCAAATAATAAGTGGGGAGAAGTATGACTACTTAACCTTGGAACTATCTCAAGTACGTAATCTACAAGGTATTTACTTGCAAATTTCATACGGATTAAATCTAAACCCTGGCGGTAGCACTTCCTCCCGTCTTGTTATTATTTACTACGAAGTTCAGTTCCAAACAACACTAAGTCTACACGCCTTTCCACGTCAACTTACTCCTTTCTCCCTCACGACATTACAATCCCAACTCGGGATATGAGTGGAGCGGAAGATCCTCGCCGTTGCTTTCAAAGCAACTGAAGCCCATTCTAACGCTGGAGGTGGAAGAATTGGTCGATATTGTGAAAATGATTGAAAACTCCCGAGAGAGTTAGACAGGAAAAAGGCTTGCGCAAGACAAAAACTAAAAGTCGTTTCTTTTTTTCTATTTTTCCCCGAGCATGTGCGTATACTTATGTACAGAGCATATGTAGTTGCTCTCAACTACAAGGGATTTCGATATTGGCTTTAATCTCATGATCACCAAATAAGTTCCTTTCTCCTTCCTTTCTTTTTCTAATTTTATGTCAACGTTTTTCAATACTACCCCTCCGACACTCTAACTTAGACTCTGCTAACTGTCTTCACCCATGAAATTATTAATATGCAATAGGTACATCTTTTTAAAAAATTGATTTGAAAGATTTGCCGTCTATAAGAGGATATAAGTACTTTTTCATAAAAAAAAGGTTTATGACTTTCCAAATGCTCCTTGATTTCTCTAACTAAATCCTTGAAAACTTTCACAACTTTTGATTATGTATGGTGGGATTCAAAAGCTCTATTTACATATTTCTACGTATTATACATACATACACTACCCTCTTAAGTAGTAGTTACATACAGTCTCGCATTAACCTTCTATTGATTGTATAAGTGTGGAAGGAGCAGTAGGAGGGAGCCGGGAAAGACTGGAAGTATAAGGAAAATACATAAATACACGCAGGTGTTATAATTTCAAAAGAAAGGAGAGAGAAGTAAGTGCTAACCTAATTTTCTTATAGTGACTTAAGGAACAAAAGCCTTCCTTGAAGTTTCCCTCGTTTTTTATGGGCAAACTCGAAAACTTTGGCAAGCTTGACTGTGGAGGGGGATTTTGTCGAGTCCTGAATATCCCATATTGTTTGCCTTTTCATGTGTAACTTACACTATGCAAGACCTGGCTTTCAACCAAGAAGATAGATGTAGAGGAAAATCTTCGTGGTGTATTTAATTTTTTTGGGGGGAAGAGGTAGTCTGAGTCATTGGGTAAGTAAGTATTGACTCTTACAAATAGAGAAGGGGTAAAATGAAAACAATAGTTGCTGGAATTATTCAAACACTTAATACTGAATACAAACCGTAATGTATACATAAATGGTTGATGGAGTTTAATCTGGGAAGGGAAACCCATTATATTGTCAGAGTGGGAGAGGAAATAGTAGAGGAGACTCTATGGGATTGTAAACTCTCCTGAAAAATTGAATTGAAATAATTTTAACTCCGGGCTGCTCATGGAATAATAACAACAATGACTACTCTCACGCTTTCCCTTCCTCTCGGCTTTCTCCAGCATCTGAATCAGATATGGTAGGGAGCTGGACCGAGCATGCTGCTTATGGGGTAGGGAGCGTGTGAAAAACAGCAGGATACGAGAAGAATGGGGAAGCGCACTCATTCATAGATGAGAGATTAGCATCGCCCGTGCGAACGGTTTTATCAATGCTCAGTAACCTGGCTGTACGTTTCCTTTGAATATTAATAATATCCTACTTTACACGGTTCTCTGCATAGGGGACATTAGTTGCGGAGAAACTCCTGTCTACTTTCTCCCACCTCTCACTTGATCTCCAGCTACATGTCTCACGTAGCACCATTTCTCATTAGTCTTTCTCATCAAATCCAATCTCCTCACCAAGTTCCCCCACTCGCTCAAAAATAGAAAGTAAGTATCACTGCACACTTTCACCTGCAATTAATATTAGAATCAGACTCATGCTTTTCTCAAATTCTACCTTTAGAAATTTTAAACTAGAACCACAAGTTCCTATTACCTTCAGCCTCACGCACATCCACAGATAGAATTTTTATTTTTTGAAAGCAAAAGTTTCATTTTTTTTCTGCGTTACAAATTCCAGCTTATGAGAACAGATAACCCAACAAATTCCAGGTTTTTTTGCAGTGATTCAACATAATAAGTCGCAAATATGTACTTATCTAGCCCCACATGTGCATTACTCTTGCTTGGTGAAAGCAGTTATAGATTTTTGAAAATTCTTACCTCCTGACTATAAAAGAAAGTTGCAATTGGAATGATTCAATTGCACTGTAATCGTAATAAATTTTAAGGGTGTTATGAAATACAAGGTAAACTAACCAGAAGTCTGAGTTTAAATAAGGTTATTCGTCCATCCGTTTGATTGTGAGCGGGAAAGCAATGGGAAAGGTAAATACAAGAGGATTGGTGGAATCTGTGAGCTCCGGGAAATGTTTTCTGCTCCAAAGTCTTTTGGTCTGCTCCTAGTAATTGTGGACAAAAAACAAACAACGGAAGTCAATCGTATATAGCCTAAATTTTATATAAGGAGAAAATAGGAAGAAAGTCACTTGAGAATTTGGTTAATTTTGGGGAAACTCTTGCACCTGCGAACTTCAAATATTTTAGTAGGAGGAAAGAATGTGGAGGGTGAAGGTGGGAATGTAGCTTCCTTGAAAGGAGCACATAAGGACGTCATTTGATAAGAAAGAAGGAACAGTTTGAGTCAATACCCTTCATGCATGCGTTAGGGAAGTTTGGGAGGGAAAAAACGAGGAGGACAAAAAGGCCGAAGAAATTTTCCCTGTTAGCCTCGTCGCAGGAGCTTCCTCATCGCTAGATCTAAAGTGAAATATCAACTGCAGATGCGTGTCCTGCAGGTATATATTTTCCCTCTGAACATGAGCTGCCTTAAAAATTTGCATCTATGTTTGTATTGGAAATTAAGTATCTATGTATAGGTTTTTGTATAACGTGGGCTGTCCCATTTGAAAAAAATGTTTGGAGTTGCCGGGGCTCAAATGACAGTAATAAAAATTGAGCCTGGAGCAAATTACGCGGTCTTACTTTGGCAAGACTATTTCCACCAGACAGTTACACATTGATCTCTGCTGTGGCTGTGTACTCCTAAGGAGTCGGTAGCCCTGCGGCAGCAGGGACAGTAACAGTTAGACTACGAGTCGTCCGAGTTGTAACAGCAAGGACATATGTACAGGCACACAGACTGGCATCTTGTAACGGACTCGTAGCAGATGTTTAAAGCATGGAGATATTTGTTCCACTCCTGTATGGCTTAAATCTTATAGGTTTACAGTCTTGCCCGGGCCTGCATATATTAAGGAGCTCATCCACATTTTATTATCAGCGTTTCTTCCTCAGGGAATTCCCTCGTCGGTCTCCATGTCATTTAAGATTGATACTCTGACATTTTCTCCCTTACACACTTTCTCCTATCACTCCCTCCCGCTCCAATTACTTCCTCTATTATTAAATACATTTGTTCCCACACATCTAGGACCAGTCAGTTTGAATTTGCGAAAGTATTTTTCCCATCTCCCATCAGTTTTTAATGAGCATGAAAATTGATACGTCACCTCCATTTTTCATGCCCTCTCACTTTGATTCCCAAAAATCCTTTCCTCAGGGACTCAAAAAACCTTCACACTTTCCATCATCAAAATCTTGGAATAATTTCCATCTTTACTTCTTTACCCTTGTGACAGCATGACTGTCCTTTTTTTTTTACCTACTCTTCCAAATGCTAGTTCCTCACAAATAGATACAGTAGTAGCTAAGGTCGACTGATGGTCGAAAGTAATTATTACAAATTTATTTTTTATGTCCGTTTGAGCAGTACTTTGCATGCAGTCACAAAAAGTGTTTATCAAGTTCAGAAGTTCAAAGTCGTATTAAAATAACTCAAACGATCCCTATCACTCGTGTTCCCCTTTACGAGTCGCATAAACATGGAGAGCTGCTCCCGAATATCCCCTCAATAGCACAACTGTTCAAGAATCTGAAATTAGTCTACGAGTAATTACTTAACGCTTGAAAAGAGCAGTAAGCAATTTCTCATGTTCCATGTTAGACCCATATGCCCATGTATGTATGTAATTATATATATATATATACAGTATAACTTTTAAAGCTGTGTCTGATTTTATGGAGTGTGTACAAGTGTACATACGAAATATGGGCTGTAAAAATCCCACTCAACTGAGTTGATACATAAAAACATTTATTTGTTATAAAAAACGATTTGGAAATTCCCGCTCTCCCAGATAATTTCCAGAGCTTTTATCCTCTCCCCTCCTGCTACATGGCAAGTTTTCGGCATGAAGTATTATTGGGTGTGAGTTTTATCCCAGATTGGACTTTCTCCTCCAACAAAAACTTGTGAACTCAAGCTGTGGAACCTGACAAGAGAAGCTATTTTGGTGGAGTAAAAGGAGAAGGGAAATTGCCTATAGTTGTTTATGGTGAATGCATTAAGATCATAGCAGAATGCCTTGTTTGGCTCGTATGGATTTTCTATTAGATTACAGATAAACTCATTTTATTTGAATTTGACATGACATCAAGTACCTATTTCCCTATAAAATTCTTTCCAGATTGGATTTTTTCCACCAGAAACTATTTCTCAATGGTATCCTTTTGGGTATTTGTATGCTGGTCTCTAACTTACTTACGGCACAGCACCTCCCGGGGAAACACACGCACACACTCATAATTCTCCCGAGTCCAGAGCATTGATGGGGCTCTGTGAGACACAATCTAGAAACAGCATAGCCAAGTAACTAAGGACAGTGTCACAATTACATTTTCCATGTTTTAGTAAGCACAGACCTAATCTCGTGAACCCAAAAATTTTTATATAATTATTCCCGGCATCAATTAACACAGTGTTTCCTTCCGGAGCATGACTCCATTAACTGAAAATATTCCATCACATCACAAAAAAACATTTGTAGAAAACAAGTAAGATTCCAGATTAAATTTGTAATCTAAATTTTTGCTGACTATCGTTGTCAGTGTAAATTTGGCTTTAAATCAACAGACTCTCCGTTAATTACTGGCAAAGAAAATAAATCCTATCTGGTCCAATGCTGAGGGAGAGGCTGAAGGTATGAAGAAAGTATGACGATTTGGAGAAAGTGTTTGGATAAAGAAACAAAAAGTCACTAGTAATTTACCACGATTTCCTTCTTCCTTTCAAATATTTTGGATTTTGTTCCAAAGTTGTACTGTCAAAAGTAATTATACGTTGACTACATTCCTACAAGTTCCTTTTATCAGTCATCTGCTTTCCCTTTCGTGTCAATCAACTTCCCAATCAAATAATTCATTTTTGGGTAGGACATTCAGAGCAATGAATATACTTGTCGAGTATCAATTTCCCTGCTCTCATTTCTTATGCACATGCACGCTTCCTCTCCTACTCGTACATTCATACGAACTTTATTATATTAACAATAGATTGGAATCTTTCACATTTTATTTTAATTTATTTTCCATATCTTCCACCAAATTTGAAATTACACCCAAATTCAAAAATAGCTAAACTTATTAGGCCCCCTTCCAGAACAGTACCATTCTGTTAGAATCCAATGTATAGATAATAATAATTCAAGACATAAATAATACAGAAAATTAAAATTCGGGGATAGATCCAATTCTGGCTCGGAATCAAAGGCGTGGACTTAAACTGAAACTGTAGAGAGTATCTGAATAAAGCCGCATGGCGTGACGGAGGTATTGTCTTTAGAAAGCATTTGGGTCAATTTGAGTGAAAGTGCAAACCGGAGCATTTCTCAAGCCAAAATCATGTGAGCCGGGCTTTGTTATACTTATAGCTAGTCTGAACGAAATTGGGAGCCTTTTCGTTGGGAAATATTCTCGTAGATGTTGCTGTGGCTGTTGTGGAGCAGGTGACGTTCTTGCGGCGACGTCACTCCTGACAAAAACTTCTCGCGTCACTGAACCAGTTGCTCTTATACGAATACTGTATTATACATCTTCTCAAATGGACTACCGTGACGGTTCTAATGGGTGAAAGTTCCATTAGGAATAGTAAAAGGTTCATTTTATATTTTGTTTCTGAATTCATTCTCTCAGAAAAGGCATTGTTTAAATTTTGAAGCTACACACGTTTTGTGATGCTTTGAAATAGGAAATTAATGAAGTCAAAGTTCATTTAATTTATTTGGGCTTAGTTCCGTAAAGGGAAAGTGGTGAAAGGGAAGATGCACTCTTGCAGGGAAGATTTAAGGTGAAAGTTGCTTATTTTTAATAGAAAAGGGCACGGGCTGAATGGACAGGTAACTGCAATGGAGTTCCACGAGGACGTATGTACATACATACACTCCCACGTACATACATTTGCTCCGTATGGTGTTGTATTAGAACGTGAGTGTGTAAAAAGATACATATAGTTTGTGTATGCAAGGGAAGTTTGGAATAACTGCATCGTGATCAAATCCTCGTGGTATTTCGTCTCAGAGGATTAAGTACGTGTTGTGAGTACAAACTACCTCACACCATTCTATATCGACTTGTGCATACAAGTTGTAGGTACATTTTCTCATCTTGTAGTCAACTACTCCCCAGCATTTCCCCAAACTTCCCTCCGCAACAAACACAAGGTTTTAAAGTTTTTGGTGCGTCTACCTGGAGCATATTTACGACCCCCGTTTGTGGCTCTAAGGTGGTTCAATCTTGCTCCTGACCCATAAATGAAGCTCTGTTGTCATGAGGTTCAAAGAGTGTGATCCATTCAGAAACCTTTTTTTTTGCAACCCTTCAACTTTCTCCCAGTAGTTTGTCCTGCATGGCTCAAATTGGATTTCGTCTTTCCCAATTGTACAGAATAACATTTTGAAATGCTTCCAAACTTGGGAGAAAAATTTCAACTTCATTTGGCAAAAGTACATAGACAGGGTTTAGGAGCAGTTTTGACAGCATTTTCCAAGTAAATTGGAACTTGTTGGGAACAATTAGGGGTAATGCGGTTTCTCCCCGCTTGTGGTCATTTTCTTGGCCCAACTCCAGTTCCCAAAATGCATAATTCACCCCAGCCTCCATCTGGGATGGTATTGCTTATGAAACATGATTTTCTCAATGTGGTTCTCACAAGCTCTGTAATAGGTTTGAATTTTTGGGCGATTTTTCCCTTTCGTCCTTTTCAACTCGAGTAGTTTTTCTCACTCCAGGAGAGAGAGAGAGTCTATTGTATGGAAAAAGAAATTCTTGCAGGAAGTTGAGATGGCTGGGGAAGTGGAAGATTTCTTTAGAGGAGAAAGTACTTCTTGGGGTAATAAAGGATGCTAGGGAGTGACTTGAATGGTCATACTTGGATTGCAAACGTGGTAGTGATGATATCAGTGCTAATGCAACACTGTCCTCTCAGACTTAAGAAGACTAAGCTCCAACACCAAATAGTTCCAAGGACCAAAGGAAAATCCTTGGCCGGAAAGGATGCAAAAATTTGATCTTGGATTTCCTCCGGATTTGCTCCACTTGAGCCGCTCAATCTTCCAGAGCCATAACTATAGCTATAGGTAGGGGAAAAAAACTCCTTCATGGAGGGTTGGAGGGAAGCCGAGAGGGAAATCTAATCAGGCAGTTTTGCTATATTTTCTTTGGTACTTTACTTTCCTCAACGTTATATTTTTCTTTGTGTAAATATATATATATATATATATAGAGTCCACTTAAATTCTTCCCGAGCACCACTGCATATAACCAGATAACTGGTTTTAATGATAGGCTGCGGACACAAGCCCTTGAGATGGTTCCAGGTGTAGGTTCTCATTACTCCCGACGTACAATGGATTCTCCACGGGAGTGGCCGACGATCACAAAACAATGCTCAAATTCATATTAAATCGTAAAAAAAAATAGTACGGAATCCCTTGACGTCAATGTTGTAGGTTTCATTACTAGGAAAATGTAAGGCGCATTCCTACGGAGAGAACAGGCGCAATTTTAATATTCTTGCGTCAAGCCTCCTCAAAAGAAAGCAGTAAAAAAAAGGGTAGGGACGGGAAAAGCAAGGGTTTAGGGATTTATGACAACTGGAGGAATACGTGGAACATTGGAGAGCTACGGAATAATTAAAGTCTTCTTATTTCCCTACCCGGCTTAGTCCAGCAAGGGAAGGAGGTTGCTGTAGGCTAATTACTCCCAAATGCTCATGAAATTAGTACAAGCAAATGCAGGGAATCCACAGCAAAACTCCCGAGTACATATTTCAAGGCAGGGGATACACGTGTATCTATCTGGAAGGTAATACATTGACAGCGAAGGAAAAAGATAAAATGCTGGCGTAAGCGTAACCCAATACAGTAGTAACAAACTCCGGAGAACTTATCCCTTCCCTATAGTATGTCATTTGCATTCGATACAAATGAGTGTGTCGGACGGAAAGAATTTTCTGTACATTATATGTCGTCTCATGGATTTTTCCTCTGTCGGAATTCGTACTCCAGAAGACGTTTAAATATAAACCATTCTATAGGAATTTCTAAGGGAGTGAAAGGAACTATGCTACAAAGGGAAATGTGCTGAGTTGGTGTAACAACCGAAGAGAGGACTGATGGAAGGAAGAACTATTTGTGTACCTCCTAATGGTAACGTATTAACGGTATCTTAAGTGTGTTTTGTATGCCTCGGCTCAGAACGTGTGCAGAGAGATTTGGAGAGAGGGAGGAACGAGACAAAAATAAATCTTTCCAATTCAAGACACCTGGTGGCACTCTATGTGTCTTACTTCCTCTCTTTGTTGCATCAACCAATTGGACTATTTTCTCATTCTATGAATTATCAACTTTTAGGTACTCCCTATGAATAACAAATGTTCAAACAAATTCGCACTTAAATACTCTCCTCGAATATAGAACTCCACAGTTTGTCAGCTTTGTTACAGACCATGAGGAAAGTTTAGAAGGAATGAATGTCGGCTCACTTTTGGAACTATCCCACTATAAACCATGGAAAGAATTGTGCATGACCTAAAGCTGTCTTCACATCAAATGTATAAGTTACGCGTAACAAGTAAAGGATATGAGTTGAACCATGGCTTGGAGTGTTTATAGCTTCAAGTTACACAGCTTTGACTTTTAACTCTCATGGACTTTTTTTTTAAAAAAGGAAGGAGCTTGCTTCTACCATGCCTCTTAAGCAAGATGGTTTCAACGTGATAATCAGATTTAAATCTCCTTCCCTCGGAATCTCCTCTTTCCCCGTGACTTTCGGCTTTTTGTTATTAAAAGCAAAGTTTTTCTGAGATTCCCTCACAGTATCGTTCCCACATCTTCGGGTTAAATCCATAATGTGTCTTGGATGTCGGGGAAGGTGTGTCTGTAAAAAAAAGTTAGGATTTTAATCTCCTGGAAAAATACAGTTTGGATTTGCTCTTTGTCAGAGGAAACGAACATGAAGACGGGATATACTTGGGTGTGTATAACATTGTGTGGAGGCCTGCCTTCCTCTCTCTCTCTCTCTCTCTCTCACTCCAACAACATTTGTATTTTCTCATCCAAGATTTACTAGGGGATTGGCCCTGATACCCACAGAGATTTCCTCGCTCCTGTTCTCCACTGTACGTTTTTTTTTAAAGTCAGGGAGAACAGCGAGCAAGGATTTGACTTGTGGTAAGTATCTAATCGAAATAAAGATGCCTCACTATTCGGTTTTTCATTCTTTCCTGATTATCCCGAGCAGAGTCAGTGAAGTCCCTAATGTCTCTCTTTTCCTCTCTCTTTTTTTTCTCTCTCTCTCTCTCTCTCTCTCTCTCTCTTGCCCTTTCCAAATTTTGGGTGGAGAGGTAGCAACACGTACCTTTTTCTATGTGGATAATTTAGACATGTACATGCCCGTCCCATTAACCGAGTCTGCTGCATTCACATTCTCCATTTTTCCTATTTTCATTGTTTTTACTCATATCTCGTCAAAGGAATCATTTTTGTATGCTCTGTCATGCAAATGTCGGAATATTATTTCAGTGTGTGTATACACCTACGTAAGTTATTCTAATAGAGGTTCGGCATGTTATTGAATGGAAATTAGGCCCTGCTGTAAGTTCCCTTCAAATACCCGGGGTTATCTACATGAGTGTGAGAAAAGAAAACGGTCTCGATCGCTGCCTTTTCCATCCCAAAAAGATGTACTTACTGGTGGGGAAGCTCATTTCCAAAGTGAAATGTTAACTTGAGTCCAAGACTGTAGGATCAGGCCCTACCACATGGGCGTTAGTAGTATTGGGCTGCATGTGGAACTGCACTGGGCTGAACGTCCTTATGCACGCTCGTAGAGCTCGTACTTGAACGATGACTATTGCTGCTATTCGTGCCGTCCGTCGGTCTCTGCCACTGGAAGAAAGTGCTGTATTTAGGCAATATTATTGCATATTATTATTTTTGAGTTAGTTTTATTAGAAGAGTGCTCGGCTCTCCCTATGCCCCCACTGCAACTCTTGAGGGCAGTGGAACGGTGGGAGTCCCTCTCCGTACATATCCAAGACCATGGTGTGGATCCAGCCATAGTTCACGCATACCTTATCATCACTCTATATACCCACATACCCTGTGTCGGAAGCCCACATGCTATGCACACAGCCATGTATCTACATATAATTATATGTACATGCCCTAAGGAGAACATGAGGGCACCATATGCATACCTTACGTCTCATGCCATATGCATTCCTATGCATACCATCCTGGTGCCATATGCATTGAAATGCATGTCATACGGAGACCATGTGCAGCTCAATACATGACATGTACATGCCATCCGGATACCATATGCATTCCAGTACCTCCCTAGTACTTCTAGTGTACCTACCTATAGATATAGAGTCTGTGGATACAATATGACTCCGTGTACCTTGTTCTTGTCCACTGTATGCAATAGTCTCAGTAAAAGCTGAAGAAAATAAGGAGGCGTAAGGAGACATAATAATAGTAGAGAGAAAAATAGGAGAATGCATGTTTTCCTCATTTTCTTTCTCAAGCTCCTCACAATTCCCTACACTCCTACAAACCAACGTATATAGGAGTGTGCATTGCTCCTCCTTACGTCCTTATCATTTTAGCCAGTGTGCTACTGTATGGTGCACGTACATACGTAGATATCCCTCGTATACAAAACTATGCCAACAAAGTCTATCCTGAATTAGAATCGTGGACTTGTATATGCTTAAAAACTGGGAGTGAGGGAAGTCTACATATGTGAGTGTATGCACAGTACAGTACGCACAGGACGGGTAAAGGAACAATGTAAGGAGAGGAGTGAGAGAGGGAGCCGATATAGTCAACATACATAGATAGGTAGGCTTATATTTAGGGAAGTATTTGGCATAAAGAGTGTTGTATCCCCAGTGTAAGTACTTTTACTACTCCATGGAAGGCTGGAAAAACTACCGTGCATAATAAAGCTCACTGCCTCCCTAGTTTAGTATTTTCAATTGAGAGCTTGAGAGTGTGGAATTCACACAGCTGTCTACTACTACTCGCTCCTATTTTACCCCTTTCTCTTCCCTACTACACATGAGATTCTTACGGACTTGGATGCCGGGAGAGGAGCTCCTCAACCCCGGGAGTTAGCTATATACTAGGATAATCGGTGTATACTGGTACGCTGTGGAGTTGTACATAGAGAACCTCTGGACTTGGACGTACTCTTTAGTAATACTGTAGGACGGGTGTAGTGTACTTTTCTTCCCAACTCCACGGGGCTGTACTGTACCGCGTGTGTACTCTTGAGTTCTTTTCTTGCCGGAGACTCAATGACGGCTTTAGTTTACGCTAAACCATCAGGTTCACCTCAGTCAGTCAGTCAGCGAGTCGCTTGTCGCTTTGACTTCATTCAGCACACGTTCCCGGGAACAAAGATAATCAAGCTCATTCTTTCTCCTAATGTCTCTCTCTGTCTTGTACACCATCCATCCATGTGATAGAATGGCTGAAGCAACTGATTACACTAGGAGGTCCATCATCAGTCTCAATGCTGTGATTCTCCCCCTCCTTCATCCTCGGGATAAGTTGTGGCTTCTTCTCTTCAATTAAGTCAGCGACACCTTAGCTTCTATTGACCACTTGACAGTAGTTCGCAGTTTCATACTCCAACGCTCCCCGGCTCACGACGTTCCAACGAGTACAATTCAATTCTACCTCTCCCCTTTCTCTTCGCAATCTCTCTCTCTATCTCTCTGTCTGTCTGTCTCTGTCTCTCTCTCTCTCTCTCTCTCTCTCTCTCTTTACCACAAACTTATGATTCCAAAGTGCATCGAAGTGTTCACTATAATTACATGCATATAGCAGTACAGAGTCTGCCGGAAAATTCCCGTTTCTTCTCTACCCCTTCAATGTGTTTGTGTTTGTGGTTTTAGCTTTTGTCATGTCTGAGGGGATGGGAGGTTAGGAAAGTGTCACGCTTTCAAGTCTCCTTCCAGGGGTTCAGTGCGAGGGAGGGAATTAAAGATCTGTCTGTGGTGCCTGTCTCAGCTCCGTCAACTTTCCCTAAATTATTTCCTTGTTTAACAGTAATTTTATCTTTACAGTGATTTTATCAAGTTTTGTGGCATTTCTAATTTTTCCAAAGGTAGTGTTTCCGTTATATGACATCTGGAGATTTTAAAATGATTTTCAAAGGATTTTTCATATGTTTCCACTTGGATTTGTAAAAAAAAAAACACAATTCCTGAAGGGATTTGCAAAATGTTTCTATAATTATTATTTTTGAAATATAGGCAAAAAAAGAAACAAATTATTGAAATATATTTGCAAAGTAAGTTGGAGAATCTTTGAAAAAAAAATCCAATCTCAAATGTTTGCAAATAAGTTGTAATATAATATATGTGGAAAAAAAAAGAGTTGTGAAATGTTTTCAAAGGGATTTAGAAATTTTATTTTGAAAATCAACTCGGATACGAAGTGTCACATTGTGTGAGCCGCAGCTGCTCCTGAGTTTTCACTGAACTTCTGAGGTGTGTGATAATGTGAGAATAGAAGACGGAATTGAGTAAATTCCCTCATTAATTACTTTTTTTCTGTGTCTTCGAAGGTTGTGTATTTTTAAGCTGCTGATATTTCCTCACAAATATTCCCAGAATGACGGTACACTTACTCTGAGAGAAGTGAGTTGAAGGCGGGAAGGGGAGGTTGATTGTGGAAAAAGTTGTCGGTGGAAGTTGTCGCTTTCAGTTTGTACGGTGGGGGAAAAAAATAGATA
Source organism: Allacma fusca (assembly GCA_947179485.1). NCBI lineage: Eukaryota > Metazoa > Arthropoda > Collembola > Symphypleona > Sminthuridae > Allacma > Allacma fusca. Next base: position 44,332,821 of record OX359249.1, on the reverse strand, counting down.
GAAATTTGGAGTGAAGTGAGACAACGACACGGTTAATTGATTTACATGACACAATTTCAAGGAATCCTCCGAGTTCCACTCCTGTTGTTTATGTAGCTCTCTATTGACGGAGTCAGATCACAGACTTTTTGGGTTGGAGTCCTTTTGTGTGTGAGAGAGTGGATCCACTATTAAGAATGGAGACCCACTGAGAGGAACATGAAGTCAGTCAGTCCAAGTGGTTTTTGGGGGTTGGCAAGAATACAAAAAGTAACAGTTGATGTCAACAGATTTCTATGGAGCACACATATCCGACAAATTGGATAATGCCGGTTGACTCTCATCCTCACAACTGTCGCTCGTCAGTCCAATTTAAATGGTTACCTTTCCGAACCACGTGACAATTATTAAATTTACACTCGTAAGTATACCCAACAGTGAGGGGATTCACCAAAAAATTTTCGCTTTTCCGTGTGTGGGTGACAATCTTTCCCGATCGTGACTCAGTCTGTAAACATCTCAGTAATTAGCAAGCTCACTCTCTCTCTCTCTCTCTCTCTCTCTCTCTCTCCTTCCCCACAAAGTGCATATCAACCAAATTTTTACCTATTTTCGTCTCACATTCCTACCAATCTGTTTTCTCTCTGCAGACCTGCTCCACACCAGCTGCAAATAACTACTTTTGATAACAATCTTCTAACTTTACCTTTGGTTTCACTAACCACTAACATATGTAACTTAATCAAGTGCTTCTACAAGAACGAGCAAATCCTTGGACGAGCTTGCATCCGAAAAGCTTCCCTTAAAAAAAAAAAACTTTTCTTAACTTGAATGCCTCAAAATTTAATAATCTAAAAGCCATTAGTTATGAAATAATTCACAATAACACAATCATTCCAACTCTACATGCATCTTGAAAGGCTCAAAGTTATTCCGGCGAAAGCGCTAGCATTCCTTCAACAATCATTTGTAGATTTCCAACTTGGTCATTCCACTTGGAAATAAAATAGTAGCTAAATTCTAAAATATAGTATGGAGTAATTATTAAATAATTACAACTAAAAAAAACTCCATCTCTTCAATAATAACAATAATTTCCAAAAAATGTCAGTTTTGCATCTAAATTCAAAGTGCAAATTGAGATAGTTTGAGTCTACTGAAATAATAATTAAGGAGAAAGTAAATTCGGAGGAACAATCCCTACCATTTGCAGGTTGAGTAGTTCACATTTCATTAAAGAAATTAAACAATTTGAAAAAGCAATGCTAAAAGGCATTAGTAAGATTCGTAAAGTTCAAAACTTCTCTCCAGTCTTGAAATTTTTATGGAAAACCCATTTGAGGAGAATTAAAGGGAATTAAATTAAGGGGGTTTTCGTTAGCAGGGAAAAGTAAATATTTCCCTCAACTACCTGAACATCTTCGGACTCCTATATAGTGACTTCTCCACTTCCCACAAACCAACTGCCTTGCTCTCTTGAGCTGCTCAAAAGTGTTTACAAATGAATAACTATAATAATTACGTACATATATGTACATGCCTGTAGAGAGAGAGAAGTCGTTTGAAAAAAATAAACTATCTCAACAATTTCCATTTCTTATGAGAATGTTGTTGTAGCTGCTCTCTTGGACTGTTGGAAGAAGCTCATTAAAAATCATACGAACTGAAAGCAACAGTTAGGGAAAGGGAAATAAAGGATCTTTTTTTTTTGCAAGTGACTTGACTTACCTCCTGGATCTCTATTTCACAAGTCTCACAAGATATAGAGAGAGAGAAGAAGTTTCGGCCAATGTTGTTCTTGTGGAGTTTTCCTACCAACAGCAGTTCCACTTTCCTCCGAGTCTTATGTACATCCCCCTTCTCCTGCATCTCCTGGAACGAGGGAGGGAAACAAGTGAGAAGATGATGGTAACGGTGGAGGAACATGGCCAAATGGATGCAGTCTGCTCCTCTCTTCACATTTCCCACTACTACTTCTTGTTGGATGAACCGCATTATAAAATTAAAGAGATCTCTTCTTATTGCGGATGAGCTACTATCCTGCTCCCGCTACTCCTCCAGCAACTTACGTCCTCCTCATCATTTCCGCCAAACTTCCCAGCATCTGTTAGCGCTCAAGAAGAATGCTAGACTTGTAACAAGTCTCTCTGGATTATTATGAGTATTGCTCCTCTTATGACAATGGATGTCCCCCACAAATGTGGACTTATCCTATGAACATGTACTTTCCTGACATGAAAGGATAATTCTCTTATAAAGAAGACGTCCTTCCCTTTACAAGCGGACTTCTTGTATGAAATTCAACTTCCCATTTGAAAATGTGCATCCCTTATGAACTTCTAAGAGGGACCTTCGTACTAGCGTAATCTCAGGATTCCAGTCAAATCCATTCTTCAGATAGATAGATATCTGTAACACTCAAGTTTATGCTGACCAGAAACAAATCTCAGACCAAGGAAGTAGTTACTACTCCACAACTGAGGGATAATTTCCCCAGACAAATTCCGTGTAATAGTACACAAAAATAAATTATAAGGGAATCATATCCCCAAAAGTGATACAGCAACCGCTGTACTCCCGACCTTACCGGTACAGGAAGGAACTTTCCCCATTATAGGAAGTCCACTTCTGAAACTGTAATGATACAGGAAAGAAATCCTCCTCTCATATATTTATACCAAGGGACATTAAAATAAGAGAGGAGTCAGCAAGCAAAAAGTAGAGGGTAATGACAACAACTCAAATCAAATAGGAAACCAACATTCTCAATAACTGCAACCTCAACAACCGTGAATAGTGAATCTTACGAGTGGTTTGGAGTTAGTTTGTTGGGGAAAGCGCCGACGGGACTGGGACAGTCCTGCCGTTGACAATTGTCAGAAGATTTGATAACTTAATCCAATTACTTGAGAGGGATCCCCCCCTCCCCCCTCCCCCAATGGAAAACTTGTCTTTTTCTATTTTCTTACACAATACATAGAAAATTTATACACCACCATAATCGTTTGATGTACCTTCGGGTTTAATTTGTTCGAAAGGGAAAATTTTGAGCAGTACCATCTAGGACTTCAACTAAATGTGTCTCTCTTTCGCTCAAGGTCTGCGACCTCGAACATTCTCCTTCGCTCCGACCACTTGAAATAATCATATATTTCGGAGAATTTACTTAGCCAATGCGCTTGGATTGTTTGAAAATTTTTCCTACGGAGATTACTAGCTTTTGATCTTACTCTTTTTGAGTCTAATCTAATATCACAATGTTTACCAACTATCATTTTGGTCTGTTACGCTCCTCTATCCCAGCCATGTCCATTGCGGGCGCTGGGAGGGATAAGAAACTGATCAACTTGTCGTCGCAGGATTCATCATCACATCAGAAAAATAGGTAAATTTACAATTTCAGTAGGCACTTTCTCTCACGTATCTACTTTTTATGCAGACACCTTTGCCTGAGTTTGTAGGAGCACTCCACCAGTAACTACATTCCCGTTTCAGTGCCACCCTCTTGACATTGCTACAATAATTGTATAGAGTCTCCATTGAACTCTCCCGATTCATGGGAATACAATTGGTTGGATAAATGTAACTTCAATTTTATTATGATGGTTCAATTACCTCATGTAAAATGGATCATGTTTGTATCATCCAGTAAATTATCTGGTCATGGTGAGCCCTATAATGTGGATAATTGAACGAGAGGAAACCAGGGCAAATATCAAACAAGGAAAATTACAATGCAGTGTAACCTTCCCTTGTTGCGTATCCGAATATATGTATGTGTGTGTGTGTGTGTGTGTGTGTGTACAAGAAGTAACATTATTTTTAGACTAGCCCACGCACACATGCTGTATTTTCGGGTAAAAATAATCCTCAAGGAATAATTACCATTGTTTGTCTTGGTTTGTTTCTCTCCTCACAGTACATTTTCCAAGGGTTGTAAACTCCGAGCATTTTGTTCGTCAAACCATATCAAACAGGGTATATCCTATAATATTGCCATTGAGCATGCTAATCTTATGTAAATAAATTCCTATGTTCTTTACGGATAAATTTGTTTGCCAAAGGGATATTTTAGAATTTAACGGAGTCCTTTCATTACCCCGTCATAAGCGACATATTTAGGAATGAGTTTCCCCATTAACACATCAGAATAAGCCAACTGTCTTGGAACACCCCTCGGAGTCATAATCTTCCTTTGCCCTTCCCTCCGATTTCACAATGCCCGCTAACAAGTAGGCTTTGAGTGGCCGCAAGCTTGTTTGTTCTTAAACAAATAAATTTTTTTCGGAAAAATTAAACACACAAGAAGTCTTTCTTCAAGAGATTTTTCCATTTGTTCTATTTTCCATTCAGAGCCTTCAAAAAGGTAGAGGATCTGATAAATAAAGTATTCAATTTAATTATACCTTTTTTTATAGTTTGCTTTCAACTTTTACCGAGTTGTTTTTACTTTTTTTTTTTTACTTACATTTTTTCTACTAGCTCTCCGTATCTTTCATATTTTATAAATACACGTGCCAGAGACTTTTATAGGGAAATTAATGACCTTTTATTATTCATGCTTCTGGCTCATAGACTATTAGGAAAAACTTATCTGTGACATTTCCTTGTTGTCACCTCCTTAATGGGGTCATGAGTACTTCTCTATTGCCGACATCTCCGAAAGGTGACACGGAACTGTTTGCTTCGAGGAATAATTAGTCTCTCATGTTTCCATTGACTTTGGATCCGGAAGATACAAATTGTCAATGTAGTTTTGAGGACGGCTTCAGGTGCTGAGCCCCTAGGACTTTATTTGTGTAAGATAATCAATGTATAGAGATGAGAAGGATTGAGTGTAAGCAGGAGTCCTCCTCAAAGTGATCTTTACGAGGAGATTGTGTGTGTGTGTGTGTGTGTGTGTGAAATCCCGTGGGCCCTGTCTTTTATAATAGACCAGCATCCTTTCTCTTCCGTAATGCGCTTTCAGCTTCAATTTTCCCTCCCTTTTTGATCTCCCACAAAATAAATCTTTCCGCGCCTTTTCACATTCCCTGGTCTCACCCATCTCTCCCTCAGCCCTGAGGCTCGTGAGCAAGAGTAGAAAAAGCGGACCTTAAATAAATTATTTTCCCCAAGAAAATTCTAAGACTTTATGGAGAAAGGACATTTTTTTAAAAAAACAGGAGAGCAGGGGCAGGAGGCTGGAAATGAAATAAAGCTACTGTTTATTATTAGCATGGGTCTACTAATTTGATATTCAAAACCCCTTTGTAGTCTTTTTTTATATCTTCACGTTACTCTCATTTAATATAATTTAAACACTAGGCCTTAGGTCTGAACAATGCGACAATGGTTATTCAACAGTGTTGAAATACGAATCCTATCTAATTGTGCGGAGACTTGTGTTTGTGTGTGTGTGTGTCTGTGTGTCTGTGTGTGTATAGAAAAAAACGCAAGGAGAGAAAAGGAGGAATGGGAGCAGGAGCAAATTGCAACAATATCTCATTTTCCGGGAAAATGTTCCCGTACCTATTCATGGAGCTACACATGTTTTGAAAGTGCTATAATGCGGCATGTGTTTCCTTACTACCTACCGCCTTTTTGCTTGTTCTCTGTTGTGTCGTAAGAGCTCTTCTGCTCCTACCGTTTATACTGGGATTCATAAGCTTCCCTCCATCTATACCTATGTATTTTCTCCAATGGCGCAACACTCCAATGTCCCCTGAGTAGTGCATGTACAATGACGTATAAATATTTCACATTCCCTCTCGGATCACAGTTTGTTCTCCTTCTCCATTTTCCTCACTACTGTTCAAGTGCCTCAAGTATCTTATACCTACACAGAATACTCTCTGGCCCTAAAACCCATGAACCATCCCAGGCCTTTAGACCCATACATTGTTCCATATGTATGTAGATATATAATTATATCTACTGCCATTCTCTCCCTCCACTCTGTATTTACAGTCATACCTTCAGAATAACTTTTAGAAAGCCCTACAGCCACGCTTATTTTCCATAAAATTGATAGCTCCTCCCGTATACTAGCTCTCTCTCTCTGTGTATGTATGTCCACGGATGCACCTCCAAATAATTAATTGTACGTATAGTCTGCATATATTAATAACTGGAACTATGTCTGAGAGCTCCTCGTATCCTCATTACAAGTAACTATTTTACGTAGAAGTAATGGTCACAGGAGAACAATTGTGTGTGTGTGTGTGTCACAATTTTTTCTCATATTACATTACGTATGCATAGGTATGCATACTAACTGACTCAATTTGTCCTCTTACACAACACTCCTTTTTTCCGGGACTCCGACATATGCACACAATTTTATCTTGGACTGTAATTGAGCTGGAAGTATTAAAGTTTACACGTACTTTGAATTTTTCTATGGGCTCACATTTCTTTTCCTACGATCACATTTGGAGGGCTCTGAGTCTAGTCTACAGATATTAATGCTTACATAGGGTGGGGGGGGGGTTGATAAGTTCATCCGTGATAGGAAAACAAAATCAGCATGTAATAATTAAATATTACTTTGTCAGGTCTCACATGAGCATCAATCACAATTCTGATGAAGCCGAAGGTGTCGCTGTCTTTCATTAGGATTTATATCAACGGTCACGTTTGATTTTCCTTCCTAAATATTTGATTCATTGCTCATTATTTGAGTCCCCACTTTTTATGGCCCTTCGGGAATTCCATTTTATATTACTTTTGACATCCACCTTTTATTCTACTTTTTTCAACATCCTCTTTTCTTACTTTGAACATTCACATTTTATTTAAGTTTGTAGAACATTCCCTTTTTAACATTGGATATTCGACTTTTTTAACTTTGGATATTCGACTTTTTATTTTACATTGGACATTCATTTTTTATTTACTTGGGGCATTCCCTTTTTATTTAAAAACTTTTCGACACTCAGAGTTTATTTCTCGAAATTTTGAACATTCACATTTTTATTCACACAATTGTGGTTATTCACACGAGTTTTCTCAAGTGAAGTGAGAATCTTCGTAATAGGTAAAGTCTCCCTCAAAACACTGTAGGCATTGGATTTTAATTTAAGCATGTTGTAATGGGTTCACTCCTGAACAAAGTGTATGTATGCCCATGAGATGACAAAAGGTGATTTAACATAAGTTTTAAGGGCTAAAAGTAAAGGCATCCTCCTTGAAGAGAGTTTATCCGACGGGGAAAAGTTGTTCCGGGGCAAAGGTAGAAAGTGCGAGGAAAAATGAGGGCCTATTAGGGAATCCGACGGAGTCGGTTATAATGGTGCTAGTTGAATAATGATGGAACCAGCTGAAACATAATGTCCCCCAGAGTGTTTGTAACCACAGATGATATGAACATCTAGAAATAAAAACCCTAGTCTTTTTTATCGTCAGACACGCCGGTAATATACACACGATAGGAGAACAAGGAGAGGAATCATCATAATTTTATGGCAGTCGTCCTCATCATAAGGAAGGGAAAAGACTTTTGGAGATTTTCAATGGAACTTTTTACCCGCATCATTTCTCATCTCGTCAAGTCTAGTCTAGTTTTTTTTTTCCTGGTAACAGGAGACCTTGTGAGGAAATTGTGCATGTATGTATGTATGTAAGAACCTTGTACTTACACTTGTTCCTACATACCTGTCTTCCCGTAGTTAACACTTTTGTGCATATACAAGAAGTACGTGCCTTAGGAAACGTATACGTAAAAACACATATAAACCTCACGTGTGCCTCTGCTCTGGTGTGACTCTGGAGCTCCCTGTGTGAGTAAGGAAGACGAAGTGATATTATTGAAATAGGTTCACACTTAAAAGAGGAGTGAAATGAGATGTTTATGCGTACTTAGCAAGTAGTTTAGGCAAGATGTTCAATTGGAACTATTCCATCTCACTTCCTACCCCTAGATACTCAAGCATATGTAATTTCTCATCAGCACCGACCCCAGCCACACCGCACCACTATCTGTACTCCGGTCCCAGCTTATGTCCTGAGTAGCTTCTGCCGCAACGTTTCCCTTCCCTCTCTAACGCCAGGCTAAAGGCAATTCCGCTCACTCTCAAATTATATCATCATCAAAAGTGATGTGCAACATTGGAAAAACCTGCGGAAAATATTATTTATGACTCTCACATCCTCTCGTCTTACACACAAGTCCTAGATATTTCCCTCTAGAGTAATGGATGGGCTTCAAGAACTTGCGGGATCATGTACATGTACTACTTGCAAATGTTATTTACTCCAGCAAAAAAAAAAAAAAAACATGCTGAGGGAGAAAAAAAACCCAAAAACATATATATTATTCCATTTGATTTTGTTCCGTATTATTCCGTAAGGAAAATTTCACAACAACAGATCTTCCAAAATTGGAATCATGTTGCTAAAACTGGAGCTCCTCTAGATAGACGAAATTTACTTGTGTCTTAGCTTCTGTGTAGGTTTCCACTTACAAGGTCTCTACATGTAATTACTTTACTTGGTCCTACATATTCTACATACATAGGTACACGTACATGTGAGCTCAAGTTTTGATGTAGCCGGGTGTTTAGTGCACAGACGGTTGTTTGGTGCTAGTTCCCACTATGCTGCACCACTACAAATTTTTTAATCTCATTACATTACGGGCCGCCAACAACATACCCTTTTTCTATGTCTGGTGGTGGTGGCTTTGGTGAAATTTTTTTGTTCTGACTCCTCTCTCTCTCTCTCTCTCTCTCTCCAAGGAGAGCTGAGTTGTGAGCCATTCCTTGCTCAAGAAAACTGTAAAAATGTAATGCCTAAAAAGCCTCGTTATTACTTCGTAGGCTCAAAGTAACTATAATTAGAAATGACTGTGTCTACTTGAGCGCTTCTGCATTATATCTATAGATAGAGGATGTTACAAGGGAGAAAATGCATCGGAATTTACTCAAGCATGTGTATCTACATTTCCTGCTAAAACGTCCTGTTCGTAAACACTGGGAGTTATAGGGGAGAGCGGGGTTCTGGCTGTATTTACCAAATGTGTGTATTTGCAATTGTTTGCTCGGAAATTATTTGCCTATGGAATTGTCATATGGTTCCGTATGTAAGTGTGTGTGTGTGTGTATGTGTATGTGTATGTGTGTGTGTGTGCACTTTGGGGGGAGAGAAGGACTCGACAAATATTTTCTACTGATTTCGATAGACATCTGAATTCTTCCTTGTATCAACAGAGAGCCTCATACGTTTGTAATTACATATGTACAAGTCCGGAGCTAGTTTAGCCTGGATTTGTTCCAGGAGAATTACAGATAACGAAAGAATTATATATGTTAGCGATGGGCTCCTGGCTGAGAGCGTGAATGAAATGAAGGGCAATGGGAAATAATAATTGCAAACACTATAGAGTTTGTCATTATAGGGGAGGGAGTTTTACGCAGGTCCCCATGCAGACATTATACATACGGACCGACGATGAAGAATGCATGGAATGAGTGCCTTGTATTTAGATATGAGTGTCTCTCTTGTGTTCTACAAATTTCTACATACGGCTATGAGGATTTTAGTGGGACCAGGATGTATCTAATTCCTGTAGTTTCATATGTGACGACAATAAAGGAGAGATAGGTATCAGCGGCTCTCCATTGAAGTATCTACAGACATGGACGAATGTGTCTCGGGTGTGTTTTCGGGTGCGACAAGTTTGGTCTCCTGACCTTGGTTTCCGAGGGGTAATTCCTTGTATTTTTCATGAAGGAAAAATATCTACGCAGACCTTTCCTGTAGATATACGGGCCTTCAGTAAGGGACAGCTTGGGAGAGAAAGTTGAAGAGAGCATTAAATGTTCATATTTCACTCCGTTATGATTTTTCTCGAGACAACTTCTGACGTTCAATTGGCACTGACATGGACGGATATTGTAGCAATAATTGTTTAACGCTGTTACAGCTGACATTACACTGATATCATATTCTCATTTGACATGATACCTATCAAGCCTATCTCCCATCAAAGTAGTAGTCTCCTTCCCGAGCTAGTGTCTTCCATTCTCGACCCCATTCTCCTTTCTAATCACTTGAAGCCCCCCTACACATCTGATGGATACTCGGCCCTTGCAGACTGCTCCATAGATTTTGTGCTCACAATCAGTCAGAATCAAACAGATGTTGCTAGAAGTTCTCATAATTTTCCCTCCGCAAATTCCTTGACATTAAAGACAAATCAGGGGAAAATTATGTGCAATAATTCAGTCATAATTTTTTGTCTACCATCTCTCTCTTTTTCTCTCTCCTTCTCTCTCTCTCTCTCTGCCTTTCGGCTCATTACAAATGATGAGGGCTGGTAACAATTTGTAGTAAATGTCTTAACTAACTATAATGGGACGATTGTCTGACAGTAATGATATATTATTTTGAGCACGTACCTACATTTGCTGCATTATGCTTATTGACCTGAGCCATATGAAGAAGGTCTGAAAGCATGTGGGACATTATGGAGGAAGCTTTTCCTTCTGATACATTATGCATTCTATAGGTACTTTCAATAGAAACTTAATTACATATATGTATGGTTCCAGTGGCCACCTGAGCGAATAAAAAACTTCTACAAGTTATTCCCATTCATTCACGTCTGACTTTTCTCAGTGGATTTAGTCAAATTGACTGGAATTGCTATCGTTGGAAGCAGTTTCAATTGAGTGTAGAAGTTATTTGTAATTTTTCTGGTCGATGAGGAAAATCCGTAGACGAGAGAAGTCACTCCACATGAGTTTCCTTCGACAGCAAGCCTGCTAAGCATTTCCGAGAGTCTGGAAAAAAAAACTTTTCAGTGACTCATTAAAATAATTATGAGGACATGAGGAAGTTTCGAGAATTTAGTGAGTTCTGTGTAAATACTCTAAAGAATAGCTATAGGGATGAGATACAGTGTTGAAATGTGTGGGGGGTTGGAGAGGGGTAACCGATTGAAATTTTTAAGGTTTGATGAGGCTACTACGGACTAGTAGCTAATTACACAAGAAATAATCCATAAAGCGTCAAGTTCTCATTTCAGCCTTGTCCCATTTGGTTAGGGTTCTAAAAAAACATGAGTATTGATTCGATCCGAATGTAGTCCCTAGAAGGAACCTCTGCATTTCAATTGACGTTCGTCTGGTTCTGGTCCTTGTATGGCCTTTGAGAATTTTATAGCGGGAGAAGTATTGTGAGCTTGTGATTTCTCCTTGAATTTGATTGATGCTTTGTGACGAGAATACATTTCCAATTTGCGTGTTAATTTTCCACACTGGGAAACTTTCTCGGCTTGTTTGTCTCACTTGCTGGACTTTTTTTCCCCCTGCAGTGACGCTAACTTGCTCGTTTTTTTTCCTGTCCCAACATATTACACTTGGGTTTTTCTTGTTTGCGCATAAAAGCGCAAAACCCAGTAGTTGTTTTTACCATTATTCAGTCCTATCTTTTCCATGTCATCAGCATTAGCTTATTATTCTTATCCAATGCTTCCAATTCTAATCAATTCACAAAGGGGTACTTTTCTTGCATTTTTCCTAGTCTGGATTGCTTAAACGCGTGCTATTTTTTAAAATTTAACCCAGGTTGACCTTTTGGATTTTTATCAATAATGTATGAACTTTTGGAGAAGGAAATGTTCCAAATGGGTTTCGTACAATTAATTAACTCTGGACTTGCATAAAATAGAAAAATTTCTGCAGGCTGTTAACCAGGAAATCAGTGAGCGGAATGCTGTAGGGTCAAAATATTGTAGAATTGGACTAAAACTGCGGAAGAATTGAACCTCGTGACGGAGAAAGCATAACTGGATAAAATTGGATCATCCCATAATTTTTGTATGACTCATGCACATTGGTCGAAAAGGAGTCAGTGGGACTGAAATGGGGAAATTGAATAAAGCTTGGGAACACAAAAGAGGAACGAGGCATGATAATCAAGTCGAAAATGTGAGATTTGTGACCATGGCTAGTTCTAATTGGCTTTGTGGCTCTGGCTTTGGCTGACTATAACATAACTACGGCATGGATGGAAGTGAGCCCAAATGTACAGTAGCAAGGGATCAAGGTGATCACATTAGAGGGAGTGCTATGATTTATTTTGGTACTCTCCACATGTACCATTAGAATTTCCATGTACATTTTATTATTACAACCTGAGTGAAGGAATCAAGCCCAATAGTAAATAGCACAAACTCGTCCCTCCACCAAACACGCACTATTCTCTTTCTCCCGTGCCTTTTCTTGTGGAAACTTATTGGAGAGGAAAACTATGGAGAATTCCCTCACATGCACATTTTTTTTCTAGTATTTTTCTCCCCTCGTCCCTTGAATTAACCCACTATTTTCCTACACTGAGGTTACCTCTCAGCTTTAATTCTATTTTCTACTACGTTTTGGCACCGCATTTCTCATACTTTTTTCCTCCATTTTCTTATTGATGTTTCTCCTTCCCTCCAAGAATTTCATTCAATGAGGTATCCCCAGCAATCGCAATCCCTGATTTCCGAGCTGTGCCCATCCCATCACTAGTCACGATAACGTACGAAAATCCTTAGACATTTTCCGAAGCCTGTGAGTTTTCCAGTGAATTTAACAACTAACTGTTCTCTCATAAGTAAAATAACATTTTCATTTGTTGAGAGGAAACTTCTGAATTTCTTATGCACTTGAAACTTTTCTATGAAATAGAAAAGTACGGACGTTTGCTTCCTTTTTGTATTTTTTTCTCCTTTCTTCTTTTTGATAGAATTATTTCTTTGAAGGATCCGTTTGACGTGAAATAATTGGAATGATTTTGTGTGTGCGTGAAATATTTCCGCACCGGGGGCGACTCTGGCAGTCGTAGGAGACTGTAATAGCTCATCAAGTACACTTTTGGGTATTTATGTCTATATAATGGAGCATAGATTAGGAGGAGATTTTGACTGAGTACTGGGATGATTATTGATGGTTTTGAACCCTCTCCAAAATTTCCCTACCTTCATGCACGTACATACTCTCACTATGAGGAGTGTCGAGCCTGAAAAAAAAATAGAAAATGAATGTTCCATTACTTTTGAAAAAAAGTCTCACTTCACAGCCTTATCTCAGTGTGGATAGTAAATTGAGCCAAAAAAACAACTGTAATTTTAGTGAAGCTTTAAAGCAGGAATTAATGCAAGTTTTTCTACAAACACATGACTATGACTCTTAGTTTGTCTTCCGCACCTGACTTTTTCCCTCTGTGTATGAGAATTCCAAGCTTCGTCAGTTCTCTCAATACTCTCCCTTTGAGCAGTATTAAAAGCAAGTTAGTACTCCTGAGCCAATGACTGGACCCTGCCATTTGAGCCACTCCTGACAAGATCACTATCGCCAGGAAAATTGTGCTTGAAGGCAGGGGAGGGGATGTGCAAAACTTTTTATATCAGAATAATTGTATGAGTAGATATTGGTAGATACATATGTATGTACCTACTTCCAAGCTTCTCCATGACGAGAATTTCTTCATACGGAGACAATCTTTGACATAGTTTTTACTTACACCCCGGGACATTTCCAGACACATAGTTTTCCATAGGAGAGAAAAAAGTTGAGAAGTAATAATTTCAAGCTGTCATTAATAACAAAACCATGTCACCATATCAGTACAATCAGTTCTAGTTACTTCTGCAGGGAAGAACCGATTACTACAGGAAAAGGTGCGTGTGTCTTGACATAAATATACCTGACTCATCGAGCGCCTTTAATTCTCACGAGACTGTCCTTATCGGTGAAAGTCCATGGAGCTAGTCAAGTAATTATGTAAAAAGAAGGCACCCTCAAAAAAAAAGAGAGGTACAAAATGAAGCACACATCAAGAAAAGGAATGTCTTCATGAATCCTGAGTCTGATGGCTCCCTTAGAATTAACAACAGTCACATACTGCAGAAGGTGTAATTGTTGTCCCCTTTCGTTTCACATAGTGCGCCTTTGAAAGCAATTTAGATCTAAATCCAATATGCGTGCTTGAAAGTCCCACACGCGTGGGACACTGTGAGACCCGGACGCGTGAATGTCTCTTTATTTTATTATTGTTTTTATAATTTCTTTCAGAGACTAAATAATGTTTTGTAAGACGAAAGTATACAGTTAAGGAGACAATTGATGGAAATTACAATTTGGGTCTGAGGAGCAAGGGACGGATTTGGAGAGGAGGGGGAGGGAAAGGCGAGAAATGATAGAGCGAGCGATTGGTAAAAGGAGGATAAGAAAAAGCTAAGGAATATTTATAGGGTAATAATTTCCAGCTAAAGGTAAACTTCAAAGCATTCTCAAAGCCTTAATACGTTGGGAGGATACTGAAGAAAATCGAAACCGTCATACATGTCCATGTAACAGAAAGAAAGTCATTCAGGCTGTTCATTTGTATGTAGCTCGTTTTTATTTGTCGTCGTCATGTGAATGAGTGCTTTTGCCTTTCTCCGTCCCCACAAACCTCTGAAGATACATATGGGTGTGAGTAAGTACCTGTGGATACATAGAGGTACGTACTTGCATATAAACATTCATGTTAGACTTGCTTGTTTGCCAAGTGAGGAGGGAAAGTTTGCGCGTGTACATTTAACACTTATCTGTAGCTTTCTCCAATTATTTCTTGAGGTATAGATACTTCTTGTCTATAGTGTCACTGGGCTCATCCTATATATGTATCTACATAGGGAAGGGCTATACTGTATACAACCTGGGAGAATGGCCTAATCGAGGAAGAAAGTATGAGGTAAATATAAAGGAAAGTAAAGTGAAAGGTATAATGCACTCACGGAGCTCAGAGTTTACGTACTTTATGAGTTGCTTTTGAAAAGCAGTAATAATGGCGTGAAGATGACGAAGGAGCAGAGAAAAAAGGGTGTTATGGTTTAAAAGAATTGTATGCATTAGAGACGGGAGGAAGGGGAATATCTATGAAAAACAGTTATTGTGTGAAGGGAAAAAGTGTGTGTGTGTGTGTGTGTGTGTGTGAAAGGAAGTCAGAGTAGCACACGTCCAAGTCTGTACTCACTGATAATGAGGGTTGTGTAGACAATGGGGAAAGAGACTATTAGGTACTTGTAGATATATGTATGTAGAAGACGGAGGTTATACCAACAAGTTTAGGAGATAGAGGTGTAGTGTTTCCCAGTTGGCGCGTACAGACACTGTATGTCTACATATCTATGTATATGGAGGGGAATGGTCGTCGGGACAGTTTGGAATTCATCATCGATCAGCTCTGTTTTCACTTCTTCTCCTGTTTACAGTAATTATATAAAGAATGCCGCTAGTAGCCTACACAGGCCTTGGTGGATTTCCACATGGTTCCACACAACTCCTCACCAATGTGGGCTTAGCTAGTTTGCATTCACTGGGAATGCTTCATGCTTTACCATTACCCCGTCCTTGTCCAATAACACAGTACTAAACTGCGGAGAAAGTGCGTTAAGACAGAAAACTCGGGCTCCTGTACATAAGGAAATTGGAGAGAGGGATTAAGTGTCTGGGGTGTGGGTTGAGCTCCAACTATAACTTCCCATCAAGACTGTCAATATAAATACCGAAACTTCTCTCAATAATAGGCTTCTGACAGGTCGGTACTTCTGGGAATAAAAACCCAGCACATGTATATATTATATGCCACAGGGGCTTACACACCTTTCCTTTATATCCAAAAGACATTTACACTTTCAAGATACTCATTGTACCTCTTCAGTTTCTTCAGTTTCTTTGCATACGACTTTCCGCTCTGCTCGTTAGAACATCCTTATGTATAGGGGAATTTGCATTGCTTATCTGTCGGTCCTCAGTGAGGGCTTACACTCCCAGATATGAGTTCTACTTTCACCCGAGGAAAACGGGCTCTATGTTCACCTGAAAAAAAATATAAGTGAAATTGCTTCCCGCCGTCAAGTCAAAACTAGTGGCTTTCCTATATTCCTTGTTCTAGAAAATCAGCTTGAGTCGGGTCTCTTGCACAAGGGAATTTAGCATTAGAGCGACGCAATAGTCTCCAATCTTTTTCTATTCTTTGTAAATTCCAGTAAACCCCTTGGTTCTATATAGAATAGTATTCTAGTCAGTTGAGCGTGAAATTGCTTTGGTAGCTGATGACAGGGCTTGAGTTTGAAATATTGTTCATCTCCAAGGATTTCCCAAAATCTACTTCCACGTTTTAATTTCGGATCAATTGAAACCATTTTATATTCCAATGCTATGTATACTCTGCCTATTGTGAGTCAGGTACAGTATATAGGGTAGTTCGTATTTGCAATGCAGAGCCTTTCTCATCAATCTGGACTCATGTGTATGGCTGGAAGGTCCAAAGGGATATTGCCCTATCACTGATGTATTCCTATGCGCCATGGATACTTCATATTTGTCTTTGCACTTATAAATATTTTGTAGGCATGGAAGTCCAGCAATGTCCCCAAACCCTAATTTTCTGCTAAATTGAATTTACTTTCTCGTCTGAGCGAGCGGTTGCAGTATAATTGCTCTGAGTGGTCTATGTTCCATGGAGCAGAGCATACGGAGCCGTTTTTGAGAAAGTCCCTTTTATTTACATTGGCTAAGGGCCTAGGAACCATTTGGCTGCGTTCTATTGTGCTGCTCTGCAATTACAAATTAAGCAGCCTTTGGTAGACAGCCTCAGGATTGGGAAGCTCGGGCTCACTTGCATATCTGCATTTGTGGGAAGATAGTGTAATTACCAGTGTATGTGGGCTGGGGGTTTAGAAAGTCCTTAACTCCAGTTGTTGGTTATTTTATGACTGGAGAACTAGGGCCAGCTTTCGGGGGATATAATTGTCTTGGAGGTTAACTTGAACTCTCGAATGTGGAGGAAAGATAATGTGGAGTTATGGATGGGCAGAGGGGAAAGAAATGGATGTGGGTCCGGATATATGTGTTCATTCTGGGGAGCAGTACACAAGTAATTTCCTTTAGGACATTGTTGTTTACGAAGGGCTGGGGTAACATATTCACACATGAATTGGTTCTATTGCTGAAGAGAACCCAGGGGAAAGCTACTAGTAAGTCAAATCGATACGAGCTTAATCAATTTTTGTTCATTTTTAATGAATTCATGATTTTTGCTAGGGGCACGTTTCTTTACTTATTCATTGGATAAAGGCGAGTTCTTCCACCCTTGTAGTCCTCTCAATGTGAGTCGAGTTGATTCTCAAGAGTTGTCCACACACAATCCTATTATACACTATTATTAATATGAACACACTACTACGTTACATCCTCCTTTCATCGCGAGCACACTGAGCGACCAAACGCAAATTGAGCCCCTTCCAATTTTCTCAAGAAGCAAACTCAACTAAATAACATCATATTTTCTTCATAATTATTTCCTCATGCCTTGACCAAACCACGTCCGTAGAAGTCCCTTTCCCTCTGAACACCTACCACGAGTAGAACCTCCCGTCCCTTCTGCCCCTTCACGGATCATGTGTAAATCCTTGATGCGTGCGGAAATCTGCAAATAAATATGATTCTATAATTTATTCGTATCTAGTCTTATACTTTCACTTCCTTTCACTACACTCCCACGGTAGGTATCTACACACACGTGTATGTACATATATGCCGATGCATATTCTTGTATGAGGACGATCTACGTAAATAAACGTTCCTGTGTATACATTTACAAAGCACATGTGTACGTTCGTCCGATACAAACTGTTGGAGGTACTTTCCAAATGGACAGTTGTCAATTACATTGTTGCCAGCTCACTCTCAAGAAATTTCCTCCCATTGTACTGCCATTCAAAGTGAGCATTCTCATTGTTTAGTTCAAGCTCCAAGTCCAGGAGTGGTTGCCTGTTGCCTTTGTTAGGGACAGTATGCAACAGAATTAGTTCCCGATGCCCTCAACTTCTTTCCCCCACGCACAATTATCATCCCATTCTGTGAACAACTAAGTTTTCAAAGGATATCTTCTTACGCTAGAAGTTCTCGACAGTAATGCTCCTTCAGGAATAATTTACAACGTGTTTTAGAACACATCACATGCATCATACATTCACATTTGTCCTGAGGAGGAGCATTTCTTATGTCGGCTAAGAGGACTGTTTAGTTGTAGACATTTGGAGGCGATGGGAACTTTAGATACTCTTAGTAGGTGGAACAATTTCACGAAGCAAATAATATTTTGGAGTTTTACTTCCGTATTACAAATTGCCATGTTGTAATTACACAGTACAATGTGCATCTCATTTTGATTCTTGGATTGTTCCAAATAATTATAGATATTTGTGTAATTACTCAAATGTACTCAATTCTTTTGATGAGGGCGGAGGACAACGAGAATTAGCTTGAAGGCACCTCACAAATGAGGAAACGTTTTGAGAGCGATACATTGGAGAGTTAAGGAATGAGAAAAGTATGAAGTTTTATGAAAACTGAAGTTTTTTTCTAGTCAAGAGAAAATATTTGAAGGAGGAAAAAATTTGAAGTAAATTTGGTTTCGGACTTCAAAATAAAATAAGGACCCTCACATTCAGTATTGTTCTACAAAACAAAGCTTGAACCGTCCCCACCGGGTGTATATTGATTGGACACGAGTGTTTTTCTTGGATGGAGCTATCTACAATTATTATAAATATTTAGCTTCGGAAGTTGCAACTCCTGGAAGTCAGACGCTGAACAAACTGGAGGTTATAATGAAAAGAATTTCTTAGGCTACATATTTGGATTCGTGATTCCTGAGAATAAAATCGGAAGACCTTGATGGTTTATGATCTCGAGAATGTTAGCGCTCCGTTAGAAAAAGACGCAAATGCTTGTGGCCACCATTTATTAATTATGCAGGAGGGAGTGTGTTAATCGTTGCCAAAGTACCCCTGATAATCAAGTTAAATTTCTGGATACGCTCTATCCCTTTGGTCAGAGCCATTGGCGAGGCTGAGCTATTGGGAAATATGTGGGCAAATGTAAGCAATTATCAAATACTCCCTTGCCTTCTCCACCTGAGCCCTAAATCCAAACCGGGGAGAACATCCAGGCCAGAGGGGGATGCCTGCCTCAAAAGCCCGCACACACACACACACACACACACACACACACACATATGTAACATAATTACAGCAAACTCACTTCCTTTTATGACTCTCAAGTTGAATGTTCCAAGTAAAGATAGCGATCGGTATTGTAAACATGTTGGCAATCCCGAGCAAAGGATAAATTCAACTGTCACGAAACCAAAAACCCCGTCCAGTACATACAATCTAAAAGATCTACTCTCCAGTAATTACTTATATTGTTGCAAATCTATTTGACGTCTTTCTCTGCTCAGGAAACTGTGAGAGCAAAATGTGATTCATTATTAATCACTGCAGAGGTGTAGTGCAGTGCAGTGTTTCTAATTTATCTCTACACATGTGTATGTGTTTATTACGGTGAGAGAGTAAATTCTACAAAGTGCCTGGGTGGTCTTGTAGGAATCATTTCCCCTCATGTTGTACAAGGTGCTCTCGAGTCTGAGCCTTCTGCACAAAGAAATGAAGGAATGAGTTAATGAAAAACCCAAGGCCTCCCTGGCAGGGTTACAATGGAACGAGGGTTTTCTCACAGGGGCTCTGTACCATGTACACTGGTTTTATCGTGGGAGAATATTTTGGTCAATAAATCGAGAG
This sequence comes from Allacma fusca, assembly GCA_947179485.1. Classification (NCBI taxonomy): domain Eukaryota; kingdom Metazoa; phylum Arthropoda; class Collembola; order Symphypleona; family Sminthuridae; genus Allacma; species Allacma fusca. Next base: position 44,313,242 of record OX359249.1, on the reverse strand, counting down.
CCAGTTACAATCAATGACATGAAATGTGGTACAGGAGTGCTTTTCACCTGTGTCCTTTCATGTACATACATACCCGACCGTGCATAATGTGGAGTAATACCGCAGAATTAGACAGCTGTTTCTCTTCCCTTCACGCTTGTGCTACATACGTAGTGGTTGTACTACAACAGTCAATGTAAACAAGCCCAAGCTGCGGCAGGAAGAATGACATGATTGCTGGGGCCCCACTTGTCCAACTTCCTTCTACTTCCACTCCTTCTTACAGCCCAGTCCTACTCTCTGTTTTTCCTGTTCTTTCCGCCCCAAAACCATGCATACAAGCCATACATGTAATTACATATGAATGTATGTATGAATCAACACTACCTGTCTCTGACTATGCATTTGAGCAAATCCCAATGTTTTTTCCCTACTCTGCAATCATACGAATCTACATAATCCGACCGTTTAATAATAACCAATGGTCTTGTGCACCTTCTGCTCCCACTCGTAAATGAACTTAGACGTGTGTGTCCTTACAATGTCTACCATCCAACGGAATTCTAGAGGTATAGTTACCATTAAAGGAACGGTGTGTACAACAATGAGTCCAGTCCGGTACATGGTTCCCAATGCATAACTCATTGTTTAGTCTGCTGCATCCTGTCGCATTCCTGAATTTACTGATGCAGTGTGTTCCTGAGCTATCATATACGTTTACATAATTATATATATCCACGTGCATTGATTGAACGAGGTAATTGCAAGCTTACCTCGTTGCCCTGGTGCAAACCTGAAATTAGGAGTAATCAGAAGGATTCCAAGGGGAAGCACTGCATTGCAAATGGGAGCTTAAAAGTTCAGCAATGTGATTTTTTTAGTTATTGTTTTTTGAATTGTATTTTTGAAGTGAATAATAATAATAATGATACTAATAATATTTAGTATAGAAGACTATACTTTTGATGGTAATTATATGAGTGTTGAGGCTTTGACAATGATCAATTGATGGAAGGAGGTGATGACTAATGTGTGATTTTTTTTTTAATTGCAGGTAAGTATGCAGAATCTTATCCAAAGTAGTTGGGCTGCTTCTTTGGGGTTAGTAGCCCCTTATGCACATGATCGTGTACTAAAACCATGGTGAGTTTATCCCAATTTGTCTTGTCATGAACACGATCACTCTTCCATGAAAACTCCGGAACATTTTCACACTCGTCATCAAGTACTTCGGTTTTGTATTTACTCTTGAATCTTTTACGCTTTCATTTTGTAGTTCAAGGAAATAAAATTCGGCTTACCTACAAGAGTAGCATATTTTAAGATGTCTCCAAATTCATACTTGTTACAACGAGCATTGTCCCGCTGAAACTCACACATGGTGTACACATATTGGTTTTACTGTTAATTATTGTAGAGAGCCAGAACCGTGCTTGCATTCTTCTTTATTCTTTAGTACTACTGTATATAGTTAATAAGTCACTTTCATCCTCTATTTCTATGTAATTACTCATCTCATGACTATTCATACATCATAGCCAAATCCAAAATCTTCGTTCATTCAGACATCCATGCAAGATTATAGGAATCATTACAATCATATCCACGCTATCGTATGTCAGTGCTGAATCTTCACAGAAAACTGAAATTTCGCAAAAATTGAATTCTTGAATCTTTTCTCAAAATTTGAATTGTTCAATTTCAGCAAAAACTAAATCTTCCCAAAAATTGAATTCTTAAATCTTCGCAAAAATTGAATTCTTAAATCTTCGCAAAAATTGAATTCTTAAATCTTCGCAAAAATTGAATTCTTAAATCTTCGCAAAAACTGAATTCTTAAATCTTCGCAAAAATTGAATTCTTAAATATTTGCAAAAATTAACCTCATTGGATCTTCGCAGATACTGAATTATTTATAAAACCACCATGAAGTAATTAAACAAAAATCGTGAGTAAAATTCCATGGGAAAAATGATTTCGGCAGTTTCTCACCCAAAACCATGGGATGCCCATGTTTTAGCACCTGTTTTGTATTTATAAACCCACAAGGAATAACCCGTTTTTTTATCAATGAAAAGTCTTCACAACCCTAAAGTAAGTATATAGTAAATAAATCAAGTTCAAATGTAAACCATGCTTGTAAAAAAAACTAAGAAGTAAGTGGCAAAATTTGTTAATACTACATAATTGGAAACTGACTAATCATTAGAACAACTTTGCATGCTGAAGTTGAGCTAAAAACAAATGAAAAGGATAGAGACCTAATCTCCAAAAACCTAACTCACAGAGCAGAAGAGTCAACCTTCCGGTGGAAACCTCTTCACTTTCTCCTTCCTCCTAATTGAGCAAAACCCTCCGAGATGGCGCACCAGTATGCTCATTCATCTTGGAGCTCCGGCCCCAAAATCATTAATTCTTAAGAAGTATTAGTACACAGGAGCTTTTCACTTGAGTCCCATCTATCACAAGTGGTTTCTCTACTCTCGAAAAGTAGTTGTACCTGACCAAGATAATATGTGAATAAAAAACCAAGCACGGGATTAGGACCTGACAGATAGAGCTTCTATCTGTAATTAATTACTCGAAGGAGAGTCAATCTCTCATGAAATAGCTCTGACCTAAACATTCTGAGCTGCACTTCTAGCACTACTATAGCTACTACTGTATAAGGCTTCTGGTAAAAGCGGAGCTCATTGAGTCTCTACCTCGTTAAATTTTTTTTTGCTTCCTCTAGTTAAATAAGAAAGAAAAAAATTCTGGGGGAGCTTTTCATCTGAAAAATGTATGAAATGCTTTCAAGACCAATAAATCCCATTGAGTGTTATTTTTTGGGCTCTTGGATCTAAATTGAACGGTTAGATTTTATTTGGAGCAATCGTGTGGAGTAATTAAATTTCGAGTTTTTATGACCACATATACCTCACTGTTTTATAGGGTGTAATCTCCAGGGGTTGCATGCAGGCACAAGTTGAGGAAGAAAGCGGTTGAGATACGACCAAGATGTTACTTTGTTTACATTTATTCCCCATCAACGAGGTTTTAAATCGACCATGGAAGTCTGTATAGTAGAGTCCCGTGTGAAGGAGGGTGCTGAAACGCTCAATATATCTATATATACCATATATTATTTTTTACTAGCTACTAGCTCTGTGTGGTCGTCAGTCTCTGGGAGAGCGTTGGTGAAAGCATGGAGCGCATTAAATTCACGTGGGGCTGGAAAACATTGGGATTTTGAATTGAGTACCATATGAGACGCCCTGCACTTCACTACCTCATAGCTTGCACTTTAATGGCTTTAAATTTGGTCAAAATCAAATTCCTAGTTCTCAGAGTCTTTCTATAATGTCCTACATATCTTGCCTGACCATGTATTGATTTGGTGTTCTACATATGTATACACTTATGACCGGATTTTATGACTATGGCTCTAGTAGTTTTTTGTATCTATGGCTGAAACTGTTAGAGAGCCTTTCCACATTGGTTCTGGTGCTTCTGTAACTTTTTCAAATTGCAATTTTACAATCCAGTCATTTTTATGTTCCGATAAGGAAAAAAGTACCGGGTAGGAATTAAATCTTTCAAGGACTGTATTCCCATCGCTAACGTTTACCTTCAAATATGATGTCTTATTTCCGATTGATAAGGAACTACAAAACGTCGATGGATATTTTTGCAAATTTATTTTTAATTAATTAATTTTAGACAATAATAATTCAAGAAAATTTTAAAGTCTTACTTGTACAAAACCCAACGTAGAATTTTGAAGACAAAATTTTGAAGGTACTAAAAATATAGAGCTTAGATTTCGGAGATTTGATAAACTACTACCCACTCATTGTCATTGAGATTATAAGTTAGCGAAACTTATTTGTTTGTTATTTCGAAAACAAGGGAGAGAGTTAGCACGTCTGAGTGTGAGCTGAAATGTTGAGTACAATTGTTCATGCATGTGTCCACCCAAGACATACCTTTTTTATATTATTTTCGAGAAATTAGCGGAAAACATAAATGTTCAGTAGTATGCTAATAGTAAAGCCCCAGTGCGTAGACTTACGCTCAATAATCCCAACCTCCAACCTGGTTACATGAATTAGGAAAATGTGTTAGACACTGAGCCAGATAGGAATTTGAAGGTATCAGGTGAACGATATAAAATTGGCCGTAATTTCACTTGCTGGGATTTCTGGTCCACACACTAGTACACTAAAACTATAGTCAACTGGGAATAGGAACGAATATGAACTCTTTGACGGACACCTGAAAGATAATAATTGAATATAATGCGACGTCAGCTCAGAAAACTTTTTACCCCTTTTCTTTAACAATATTACGTGAAGCTTTACAAGTTAGCTTGCCAGACTAGCTTATGTCTTCAGGCTTGACGAAGGAGGTGATAATCTACGGGGATTTCGAACGCCCTGGGAAGAAAATTTATATGATGTTATTTGGGACCAAGTATTTTAAATTTGGCAGTTGTGTTCAACGTCAGCTGTCTGGAGAAACCCTAGTTAGAATTACACGTTTCATTTCCTTAGTAGTGGTTTTCAACCTACAATGAGTTGTCTCAAATTTTCATTCACTATCAAATGCAAGCTGTAATTTGGTTAGGAATATTATTAAAAAATATATAAACAATTTTCCAGCGTACATCTCTGATTCCCATTTAGAAGCAGAGATTTCTTGTGTAATTTTTAAAAGAACAAATAATATTGACTAAAGTCAATAAACAATGTAATGGTTGCGTTTTTTAGGGAAATATCTATTCAAATTTTTAATTTCCGAAACAAAAATCATAAAAAATAAATGTTGACGCTAGTTTGTAAATATTAAAAGAATAGACACAATATGAATATTAAGTGTATTGAAAAATGTGTACAATTATTCACATGCTAAGGTCTTCTTCAGGCATATTTACAGGGTTGCTTGTTAAAATTTTTGTGGGCTTCAAAATTTGAAAGAAAAATATCATTGCACCGAGCAATATGGGACAATACTGTAAGTTTCTGTGATGGGGTGAATTGGTCCAGCAGGAATGAAACCCTGGAGAAGAAATCTCCTTACCTCATCGTAATGCAATGATCTATTTGATACAAAAAAAAACAAATTTGCTATGAACTAGTGTCAACGTTTAGTTTTTATCAATTTTATTTCCAGAATAAAAAAATCAAACAAACTATTTCCCGAAAAATCCCGACTTCACATGGCTGTCTATTTGACCAGTGTGACTTGATTTGTTGGCGTAGCCCCATTTTGATTCTTTAAAAAAAATCGCAAAAAAAGTATTTTCAAAAGGGGCACAAATGTTTTTGCCACGCCTGCTTATGTGCCCTTCACGAATGTTTTGGTACGCCCTATTTATTTATCCAATATTTAATCCCATCAGAGCATAATCGGAGCAACTACTAGTGAGGTCATTCGTAATCCCCATGACACTAAATATTAGTAACGATCCAAGGCATTTTGTTACTAAAATCACGTTGAAATCATTCAATGTTACATTTGAAGTATCTATATGGTCGCGATGGTTACAATCACTTCAAAAATGTCTTGTAGTGTGAGAAGCCCGTGGGTGTTACCACCGGACAGTGATGGGCATGAAACTTAGTTTTACTCTTTGAGAGACAGGTCTAATGTCAATAGTAGCTTCGACTGACGGTAGAAAATTCGATAAATGACAGCCAAGAGATAGGAACCAATGTTGTATTTTATTGTGTGGCACAAAGCATAGTGTTTTGCCATGTGATGTGATGTTGTAGGAAATGGCTACAGGAATTGCCAATGATGATTAACAAACTTGAATGATTTCGTCAAACGAAAATGTAATTTATAGAATTACACCAAATGGTACAAGTTAGTTGAAACAGACAGCACTAATTAAGGTCAAGATGTCGATCTCTGGCATTTACTGTAAAAATGATATTTAAGAAAAGTTGAAGCTGACTTGGGGGGATGGGAAATCCTTCTGGAAAATAATATGTGATCTTAACAATACAAATGTACTTTATGGTTTAATTCAGAATGAATTGGTTCCTTCACTAAAATCAGTCCGAGCTAATTTACATAAAGTGTAACATTGACAGCAACTCGCGTTACAACTGCGGTCAGTACTACGATGGTTACAAAGATGACTACCTGTAATGTCATTGGTGCTAAATTTACTAGCAATAAACATCGGAGGTATGAACGCATTGTAAAAGTAATATACCTAATTGTGAATTTGTTCAAATGTGTCTAGATTTGAAAATATCTTTGGGGAGGAATTTTAGGCATCCTACCCCGACACTTTCATTTTACAACCCTGTGTAAATATGATACCAAAATCATAACCTCTTTTTTAACCAAGCAGCAAAGTTGCATTTATCCCCCTACCCTGTTTGAATTCTACGGATACATTATTGTTCACTCAACTGACTACTATAGATAATTACTGACATATCAAAATGTTCCAGCTTCCATTGATAATGGGAAGAATTGGGAAACTACACCAAAGAAGTCCCTCTAAAGTCCCTCTAGTTTGTTGTACCAACAGACTCCCTAAAATCTTTGATTTATAAATGTCTCAAGTTACATAAATTAATTTAATGCTAAAAGGAGGATTTTGGAAATAGTTCCTTGGAAATAATTTTGAGAATGTGGAAGTTCCCTTTGAAAAATGTGTTTGTCTTTACAGTAACTCCCGTGACTACTTGTATGTGTAAGGGAAAAGTTGAAACTAATGTAAAGAGTAGGAAATCTCTCCCTCTGTCTATAAAGAGACAAAATATAGATACATGAAAGAGTATGAGTCCTCAGTCCCATTCAAGTATCTCCGATCCAGCTCATGCTTTTGGTAGGAGTAAATATAAGGAATTTGGGTTTCCCATTGGAATCGTAACTACTACCCGTACGCCACAAGTCTCATTCGACAAGTAGCAGTAGGAAGGAGGCATGGAAGAAGTCCCGGGTGGAAAGAGTGGTAAGAGATCCTTCTAGTCGGGAGCACAAGCTCGTACATACCGACGGGGCTGTAAAGTTTCCGATGTACATACATACAACACACTGCCACCCAAAAACTCACCCAGCCTTTAGGACTCTTTAGTAGAAGCGGAAATCTCTTGGTGTTCGGTAGGATCTCCTCTTCTGAGGATCTGATATGACGGGAGAAGAGGGAAGAAAAAAAAACTGGAAAGGATCTTTTAACCCGGTATTTTTTATATCCCAATATTAACACTCCCGACTGCCGTTTATCTCTACGTGTCTATAATAAACTAGTAGTATGTCCTCAACGACTGAGAGTTACCCGAGCAGTCATCCTCCCAAGGATAATATTATTGGATGCGGGGCAATCATACTCTAGGATTTTCTCTGTAGGTATATGCAGAGAGGAAGAGGAGAGAGACCACGTCAAGAGTGATAGTGAAGGGAAAAAGTGGGAGACAAATACTCACAGAGAGTGAGATCCTCTGAGGTTGTGAATAGGAAGTAGAAGTAGTAGTCACATTTTCCACATTACGAGGAGGCACTACTCTCTCATTCCGCCAAAATCCCATGTTTATATAGGAATCGGCAAGTGAATCGGCCTCCCATCGTCACACATCCATCGTTTTGTATCCTCGCTAACTTTTCCCGTTTTTTTTCTTCTTGTTGTTGAGGATTTTCATCAACTGATTTCCTCCTCGTTTCGTGGTTTGGTGTCTTTCTGCTCCTCCTCTCGTCAGTGTTTTGACGTGGTCGTTGACGGCACGGTTTTTCCCTCTCTTTGCTGGTCATCCCCAGCAATAATCAAACTTTTTGCCTTCCTCCGATTTTGTTCTCACCATTTTGACCATTTGGTTCTTCCTCATTTCTATCCTCTGTCGGACTCTTTTTTATTATATGATTTACTTTGGTGTGTGACTCCCGACTGCAAGTCACACAGTGTCCTCTGACTTGCGTAGGAACCTCTCTGGGTCTCATTATTACTGTCATACGGACAATTTACGAGTGTATTCCTTAAATTCCTTCCCTCGTGCTATTATTTTCTCTCGGGTTTATGTAGATAGTGCAAACCTTACATTAGTGATTTCTGCATCTGTAAGTCCTTTCGGAGTGGAATCAATTCTGTAGTCTTCTTTACTTCTTTCAAGAAATACAACTCTACTCAAAAAATTAGCCCATTCGTGGAGTCAGTTCAAATAACATTGGGAATGTGCGTGGTTCATCAATCTTTAGTGACTTGATTCAAATCGAAGGGGAACGCACTTACTTAAATTACAGGCGTGCAGCTCCAACCTCCTGGAAACAAACTGTATCCTTCCTTTTCATGTGTAAAAATATTCCAAGAAAATTAAGAAATGTGCTGAACATCCCTCATGTCAGCAGTCAAGTATAATGTTAAGTGATTGAGCAGTATCTATATATAGTTCCCCCTGTCGAAAAATCCCCACCCTCTGGCTTTATACAAACGTGGGGAAAATCGAGTCTCCAGAAGAAAAAAAATTCACCACAGTGAAATGCATGGACCGTGATAATATCCGGACTTGTTTTGTTCTCTCTCTCTTCCTTTTTTCTCACACGGACTCTCATCAATGCCGGGTTCCCAGTACGAAACTGGAACACGCAGAGCTGAAGGTTAATACTCCAAGAATGTGAATCTTGTGTATTTTTTATACTCCTTCAAAAATTTCCCGCGGGGGAAATGTGCTATATGTTCTAGATAAAGAATTCCAAGGACGAATAATAATTTAATTTGGTCAGTTGAAATAATTTTAAAATAAGAATAATTGAAAGAAATGCTAGAAATTTGAGTGAAGTGAGCCGAAGGTTTTAATTCAAACACTTTGGATAAATGTTTTAAAATGGTATGGGATTTGATCCAAATGAGCATCTGGTGTTTATTTTAAGTGTTCCCTTCAAATACATTCCTGATTCAGTATTCATAACATCCTGACTTCGTCATCATAGATGTTGTTTTCTCGTACCACTTACTTCCAATATGAATATTTTGGTTTAGTACGAGGAGCAAGACACGGCAGACACTTGTGCTCATGTTTTTCCAAGCAAGTGTTCAGATTGTTAGTGATGTAGATACATATTTGCTTTTAGAAGTGTGCATTACAGGAGTAATGCAAGGGAAAAAGGGAGAGAGGTGTTTCAGTCAATGTTTGTAAACTTTCTCTGTTTCAGCGAACATTGACAGGTAGACTTTCAAAACATTATTGTAAGGTTATTAGTTTGTAGTTGGGAGTTGCGTGTGTGAGTCAAGAGTAAGGAAGGGAGGGGATGCATCACTCCGAAAGCGTAGAGTCTTATAGATTACAAAGTCTTTTCTTTCCTTTTCCCATGGAGATGTCTATCTACACATAATTATTACGGGGGTATGTACATCGGGTATAGAGTCCCAGTGTAACTCATGCAGTCGTTATTTTTTTTCCGAACCCTAAAATTATCCCATCTTGTTGGGACGTCTTGCGAAAACTTCATTTCATGTGCTTGCCTATCTCTCCATAATATTTATTTGTAGGTAGGTATGTATCAATATGTGGTGGAGTGCGTACATGTATCTATATTTTTGGGTAGAGACATGGTTTCTCACAAATTTCTATGCATATGCAATTTCACGTAGATAAATTTTGACGGTAGATATCTATCTGTTCTTGTACACATTGTGTGTGTACTGGGTTGAGATCGGAACGTACACACAGATGTGTATATTTCACAGAGATATTTAGGAGGAAAGGAGGGAGTATAATTTTCATGTAAATGTTGCTCTTGCTCTGAAAATTCAAAAGATATTTTTATCAATCTCCGTACAGGGTTCACATGAGGCTCGACTGGGTTAGGAGGAGATTATGTATATCTAGAGATACATAGATTACTACTCCCGACTCCTCGAGACTTGACACACAGAGTGAAGTAGTAACTAGGCAAGTGAGTCAACTGCCATGTACTCGAGTAGTAATGACTCTTTAAAAACGGTCTGAATCATGATCAGAAATAAATAGGTGAACTGGCATGTGTTGAAGTTGGAAAGTTAGGAAAATGATAAGAAGACGTAACTCTGAGTAGTTTTTTTTTTGTAGCATTTGTGAAGGAATAAATCAAGCAACTGATATAAATCGCATTGGCGGAGACTAAAAACTTTTTCGCACTTTGAGTCAATTTATTCAGACAAACTACGTTTGCAATCGTTAGGATTAGCACTCCCGACTCCTCGCTACCTTTTTTCCTATAAGTATGAGTGTATCGTTCATCCCTACAAGTGCATCACGTCCTCCTGTAAATACAAGTGTATCTTGAGAGGAATTGCAATTCACATGTGAAATGAGTCCAGGTTCATGCACATCGTTTTACACTGGAATTTACGATTCTGTGGAATTTCCCTGTGAAGTTTCCCCTCCCTGTTTTTTTTATCAATATTATTGTTTGCTACTGTTTCATTTCTTGAGAATTACAAATCCTCTCACATTTCCTGGATTTACTCAAACTTCTTTTTAATGCCTCTTATTTTTTTCCCAATTTAGCCCCAATTTCCTTTCTTTGGATTTCATCCGGGAAATTTTTTTCCCTAGTTTTCAGGTAGGAGGTAATTTCTCAGTGTAATCGTGTTTCTATGGAAATGGTTTTACAGCAAGATAAATTGGAGCTTTTGAAGGAGAGTGAGAGAGAGAGAGGAGAGAGAGAGAGAGAGAGAGAGAGAGAGAGAGAGAGAGAGAGTGGATGAGAAATCATGAGACAGAATCTGGCATGAGCAACCTTTAGTGGAGGTACTTACAGACTTGGGAATACGACTGATGATTAAATTATGAAGGCTAAATTTCTGAGGGAATCGGCATTCAAATGCTACTTTGAAGCTCAATCTACATCACAGACTTTGACTCGTGCCCAGAAAGACGATTCACAGAGAGATGCTTTTAAGTCAAAACAGTCCGATCAATTATACAATGTTTTTATGATACAGTGTAGCTCTCATAAATGGAGCCCGTAAAGGAGTTGAGTTGAACATTACTCAGGGACATTTAGGATATATTTTATTAATTTATTCCTTTAATTTACCATCTCATCCTGTTCTCTCCAGCCCGGGGAGACCTCAGCTCACTCTTGCTCAATCCCATCCTAAAAGGTGTACCTAATGCATTGAAAATTTATTTCTTCCCCGCAGTTCGAATCCATACGTGTTCCATTACGCTGTATATTCATAGTAGTTTGAAGTCACTTCAATATTTTCCTCCTCTCCTATTGTCTTATGCTACAAGTCCCGAGATATGTAATTGCTATAACTGTACTGTACAAGCACAGGGACATAAAACGTGAGCATCTGTTCCCAGAGCTGCGCACAAGTACAAGTAGACCACGAGTATTTCAAGTCAAGTTCGCGTTCGGGTCGTGGTCAAGTAAATAAATTTAAAACCATGAACGGTTCGGGTCGTGTTCAGGTATTTCATGGACTTGACCATGATTTTGTACCTCAAGTCAAGTTCGTGGTCAAGTATAATTATTTTACTTGAACCATAGTACTTGGTCATGTTCAAGTAAATATTAAGAAGTACTTGACCACGAACTTGAGTTTTTCGTGTACAAGTTCAAGTAATTTTGTTTGTGCAATTCTTCATGACTGATTGTGAGGGAGTTTTCAATTCACTTACGCTTCACTGTACTAAATGAAACTTAAAACGGCATTTAATACATCACTTTAAGCGGCATTTGTTAATTTGTTCCGTGTACGCAAATACAAAAGAAAGCCTAACATTCATATGGCTCCGTGGAAATTGATTTAAAAATGTTAGCACCCATGTTTATAATAGTATGTGGCAACAAAACCCAAGAGGAGTTCTGTGTCCCCGAAAATATCAACTGAGTCACCAGACCCACCAGCTACACGAAATCAGAGTATATCTGCAGTGTACCATCGTTCTACATTCATTGAAAGGAATAAAAAATACAATAATTATTATTTTTAGAGGCGGTTGCTCGCAAAATGCAGGGTGAAACCTAGTGTGTTAGAAATCCAGGTTTGCTTTCATTATAAATATAAATTCAATAAAATTTAAGTATTTTGATGTCCAATGGATTACATGAAAGTACTTGAAAGTTCAAGTTCATGGTCAAGTTCGGGTCATGGTCAAGTCAGGTTGAAGTTGGACCCGAAACGCGCGTATAAAATCATGGTCAAGTAATCTGAGAATTACTTGAAAACCCGAACTTGTTTCATTCACGTTTTACTTGAACTGAAAATGTCAAGTTCGGGTAATCTTGAAATACGTACTTGAGAATTCGGGGTCAAGTCAAGTTCGTGGTCGGATCTTTGTAAATACTTGACCCGAGCGCAGCACTATCTGTTCCCTATAAGAGTCTCCTATCCCAACCTTGTAATTTATCCCTACCGACTTGAGTACGTACTTGAAGTAGCAAATGAATGTAACTCCACGTTATGCCTCCGCGCAGTCAACAATCCCTATGGATGTAGACTTTTTAAATATAAACTACTGCCCATTCTGTAGGCATCCTCCTGTGGGAATTGCAACGTCCGTAGATACGTAAGGGATATACGGAAATACATACGAAGTACAAATAGAATATCCATGGACTAGTCCTGCATCCTTGTCCTGAAACCTCAACCCGTGCCATCGTCAAGCAAATTAATCCATAACATTTAATTTAATTTAAATACCTGTTTGCTATACACACGCCCACCATTTGTCTCGTCCAACAAAAGCCATGTCTTGTCTCCTACTTTCATGAAACATTGCGGCAACCGAACCCTCAAGTGGCCCTCTATCAATACAGTACTTGCTAGCAAGGGCTGGAAGCGAAGAGCCATATTCATTTCGTATCTACATCTTGAGAGCATACATAACTCAATCTTTACAAGCACCTTTCTCCCGTATGGTTTCAAGTAGTAGACAAAAGCTATAGTGTAGATTTTCCTCCCTACATTTAGAAATATAAGGGAGCAAGTACAAATAATAAAGATGTGTATGAGTGAAAGTAAAAACAAATTCTACCTTCCCCACATCACACCTGAGCTCAATGGAGGCCCTTGTTTTATTTTCCAACTATGTATTTCAAACGTGTGGCTGTCAGTGGGATTGTGATATCTAGGGATCCCTTAGAAACCATCCCTTGTAAGTTTATTCTTGTACGCCTCCTAGTATTTAGCAATCCTTAAGTATGTTACTATGTGTGTGGGTATGGCAGATACTTATTGCTTCCGATGAGGGCTACAAACATATCAGTTAGATTCGCATCCTCTCCATCTTCCCATGGAAAAGCCTCAGGGCTGGTATCTTTCATGTGCGATCCGACAACTCAACAAACAATGCGGTTTGCAGGAATAGCGTAGGGGGGCATGGAAGAAAATAATGCAATGTAAGTATACTAACATGCGAGACAATATCCCAAAGGCATGAGAAGAAGGTTGTAGTAGAGCTGAAAGTTTATCTACATTTCCCTTCCCAAGTCTCTGTAGCTATTTCATTAGAATCAAATTGGATATGGAGGGTTATAGACTATGTGCAATCATATCTATAGATATATGAAATACGTGGAGTGAGTACATGTCTGGGGCAAATGAATTGCCCTAGTGGTTCGTATCAACGAGAAGGCTAACACTCCTGTGTACCGTGCACTCATACATACATAGTAGACCCAGTACCTGTTCCCATAGTTGAAGTACCTTCCGATCCGATCCGAACTCACCCCAACATATGCAATTCTGTTGATAGTCACTAGTGATTTATAATTATCGGAGATTATTCAGCGTCACAATTAGATGAAACGAAACTCATCTCAACTTTCGCTACTCAAAGCTGGGAATTCTGTAAATCCATTAATTCAAGTGGATATCTATGTTTATAAATGCTAAAGATGGAGCATTTTCAATTTGCCTCACTCTGCCTCTCCAAAGTATACATTTCCATTTGTATCTCATATCCTGTGAAAATTGAGAGACGGGTAAGGACAACCCGGGCTGATGTTACTAGCGAAAGAATTAATTTTATAGGAAGGTGAGCAGCCGTCAAGTTTCACATAGTCTCCAATCTCTTCACAATGTTACTTGTATCTTTCTCCTTTGAATTGAACTCCAGAATCACTACAGACGCCAGTCAGGATTTCCATTTTGATTATAAGTACGGGAAGAGCTTTTCTAGATGGAAATTATTTCCATTGACAGGGACTTTCTCAATCCCATTTACTCATCTTTTGTTTTATCTTCTCAGCCTCTTTTACCTCCTAAATTACGGGTAATGACATCAATCCATCCTTGCTTTTCTTCAACTCATGCATTCATTCTCATTGACATTTCCAGTCCCTGTAGTAGTGCGACAGTTTATCAAATCTAACCCAAAAAAGTCAATTAACCTTGTCTTAATTCAATGTGAATTTCTTTAAACAATAATTACTTCCAAACGATTTTTGACATCCGCTCGGCTTTAATTTTTCTAAAATAATTCTTTAGTTCTTCTAGAATCAGAATTTGACTCGGGATTGTAATGGAATCTAATTTTTAATATCTATCTCTAACAAAAAATGCTATTTAGTTTAAAAAATGTCATTTGACATTAATTGGTTGTGGGATGGCAATTAACCTCAAATTGTCTCGGATGGAAATGTATTTACAGACGCAAGGTCATGTGGGAAGAATGTTATTACAACTCAATTTTATTGTCTGTTCTTTGAATCGCTCTGACTCAAATTGAACCTTTTAGCTGCTTCACCAGTTCTGATACTAGTTAAGTTATACGTTCAGTTTCCGTCATGTATTGCTTTGATGAGGTAGGAACGACGAATTCCCTAGGAAGGCTAAGCAGGATTTTCCTCATCCCTATTGTGAGTTAAAAATTTGAGTAACTAGATAAAAGAAGGGATTTTTATTCCTAACAAAATGGTAATAAGTTGCTAGCAGCGTCCATAGTAATGTAGTGATGAGGGTCTATAAAATCACCCAAGAGTGAGCCAAGTAGTAGCATTAAGTTCAACCGGACTCATAGTAGTTTCACAAGTTCAAGGTTTCGTCATTGAGTAGTTTAGCAACTCCTGTAACTTCCAATTTTTCCAAGTTTATTTTCCAAAGAAATGTGGAAAATGAAAGAAGTGCTCAGAGCCAGAATCCATGGAAGCGTATTTACTCGTAGTAAGCCGACCAAATGAGCTGCAATCATTGGAGTGTAAATTTTGGGAATGTGAATAAATATGTGCGCAATTACCCGTGACCGTAGGAGTAAATTCTCCTCTCTCCTCCACTTATCATTTCACCGCACGTTTCGGCTCTATCAAGTATCCGTAGGTAGATGCTGAGGGTGTAATACGAGTAGCATTTTGGTTCAGATTTACAAACCCGGGAACAAAAAGTTCCGGAATGGAACTCACTTGAACTATTACATGAAATTTGAAGGAGTAAAAAAATAGGGTCAGTATCCTGACAGCTTTTTGTTCGAAGTTCCAAAGGGGAACTTGAAATTTAAAGTTGTGTTGAAACAAAGATTGGGAGAGAACAAGAACACATTTGGGAAGATCGCTGGGTTCATACTAGAGGAATAGAACGTAATTTTTCTGGTGTATTCCGTAAACATACAAGGGTTTCTACCTATACCATGGTAAAAATAACAAGTGGTTTTGTGAACATTTGAGGGAGACTCTTCCTCTTGCAATAATAATTACTGCCCTGTGGAAGTGGATGGTACCTCATCAAATTCAAGACGGAATGTAACCCGAGGATATGTCTATGATATACTGATAACACAAAAACGTTTCCGTTCCTTTGCAAACTCCAGCGACTTGGTTGATCCTCCGGTTGAAAACCAACAGTCGGGGAGAATGGATGAGGGGAAACATGTGCCTGGATGTGGTAGATAGCATCAGAAATTCACAAATCCGTTTCCCCATCAGTGCTCATACTGGTGGAGTTGAGTCTGGCAGACAGAAAATCCCATTGTGTAGTCCAAAGTGGGTTGGTGCCGGAGTCATTTAGAGACTGACCAAAGACCCCGGATCCTCTTGAATTCACACCCACCTGAGAATTATGGCGGGTCTAGTGACATCCCGTCTCTCTCTCTCAACATTCTTTACAGTCTCCGTATTAGTAAGTTCTCAAAGGAGCAAATCTTACCCGGTTCGTGCACAGTAACTGCTCCTATTTTCCTCCGCTTCAGTCGTTTCTCTCCCATCACAAAGAGTAAAGTTATTTTTTTCCCGTGGAGTTAAAAAAAATGTGTTTGAGTATTTATATATAAAAGTGATAAAGTGATTACATTTTTTAAAAAAAATGGCTGGTTCCAGTGGAGGTTGGAAATCTGAAAGGGTACTATTATTATTTAGATATCTGTGAAGTGTTTCTTCCCTCCCCTTGTGTGTTGTGACTGAGGGGGGAGATGTGAGTCCAATTATTGGAGGGTCCAAGTGTTTTGATTGTGTGAAAAGAATTGTCTGACAAGAAACGGTGGAATGCCGACTTGTTCTCACATTTCCCGTTCAGTTTCTTCCTTCGGTTTTAAATTAAAACAAAAGTTTAGTTTTCTATCCGATCTTGTTACTTGCCGAGGACAGAGATTTCAGTAGAAAATGATCTGGCTGTTGATGATCTGCTGCCTACTACTACTGCAAGGAAGGACAGTAAGTTGTGAAAATGTAGGAATGTCTAAAAAAATGTCAAGAGAGTGAAGAGAGCTAAATTTAATTATACAAGAGAAGTTGCAAAAGTTACTTGGATTTATTTTATCTCATCGTGTGGGCGTTCCGTTCCCAACAACCAGCCCCATCATGTTTGCTATGACTGATTATTTCGGGGAGATGATGGGCATGACCCGATATCCCATGTATGTGTCTTCTAATTTCTTGTATATTTTATTATTACTATTATTACAAGCATACTCCAACTTAGTTGAATGTAATTACTCGCTGAAGCTACCCCGGTGCAAATCCTATTAGGGATCCTAATTTAGGATGAGGAAATACTCTGGAATCACTTTGACGTAGATTTGGTTTAGCCCATGAAAAAAAAATAAACTATTTCGGCAATTACTGTTTAGCTTCTAACCCAGATATTTTTAGATATTCATTTCTCGTCCACAGAAATCCCATTTACTCAAATTCCAATAATTTTCCACCACCTTTTCTCCATTTCCTCTTCTCTGGGAGTCACCCACGGATTTCAATTTCCTCTTTAACAAAATCCATAATATTTGAGGAGATTTTACTTATATAGAGTCTCATATCCAGCCTCACAATCCAATTCCATATGGGTTCATATTTGGGCTGAGGAAATCAGTCTGCGTGGGATTTGTTCAAATTCTCCTATTGCATTTACATTAGTAGAAATTTACTTTTCACATTAGAGAACCCAAATGTGTCTATATTTGTCAGATTTGGAACATAATTATTTAATATGATTGTGTGGCAAAGTGTAGAAACTAGGGTTATCTACTCTATGTACTTAGGACTTTCCCAGGGTTTATTATCCCAGAGAAGCTATAGTTTGTAGCAGTAAACAATTTTCCCTGTAGTTGAGAGCACATGTATAAATTGAGAAACTCTTATGAGCGAAAATGACGCTTTCAAATATACAGATAGATCCCAGCAGTATACAGTAGTACCCCCTATAATGAACACACTGTTCCAATGTAATGACTTGGGTAGGATACCATTCTCACCAGATGATACCCATCCATCACGCGAACAGCTAACAGAATATTATTCTAACAGAAGGCATAATTGCACATACTGAAATACGAAATTCAATTTTGAATATGATGGAAATTGTAACTGATTGAGATTGATTCATTAATCCTTGAAGGCAGCCAAGGTAAGCATTCAGAAGGGAAACCTGGGAAGGGTTCCTATTCTTTTGTCCCTCTACTTACTGCTTTTAATGTTGTGAGCCCTATCTGTAATTATGTGTATATACCCAACTACTCTATTGACTTATTGTAAGTGTAACCTCCAAATTCTGGATTTACTGTCAAATTCCCCCTTCTGCAGTGGATTCTTGTAGCGTGACAATCCCACAAGTTGTTATTGCACAACGACATTCTTTCCATAAGAACACCACAAATTTAACGACTGCGTCAGAAAACAAACATTCAAACAAAAGAAAGTTGGTTTTAGTTAGAAATAAGTCCCAATGCTAACTATAAGATTAAAGCCTGTAAATATTTTATAAGTGGGAATATTTTTCGTAATAACTTTGTGCTCTAGATCTCTGTGATTCATTCTGTTGGTTAATCTTGCTGTACAAATTAGAAGGCGTAGATTACTGTTTACAATTTAAATAAATGACTTCGGAGGGTTGGAAACAAATGAAACGGCTTATTAAATTGGCTTTAGTTTTTATTATTTTCCTATTTGTATTTTATAATAATCTTGTTTATTATTATTATTTTTGAAGTAGAATTATGTACAGGTGGTGAAGTAATTACCCAAATGAATTAATTTAAATTAAAGTAAATAATTTTGTAACAATCGTTGCATTCTGAAGCAGTCTCTTGGAACAGGTTTTTATTAGCAGTCACGCTAAACTTCCTTGGTTAAATGGATATTGGAAATGGGATGGGGAAAATAAGTTGTATGATTCACGGCTATGAGCTTTCAGCGCAATCATAAATCATAATACGGGCTTAGCTTCTGCAAACTTTCGTAAGGTAAAGGGGAAGCTGTAAAAATTGTGAGTTGTACTCGCATCTGTCTATTCGTCAAGGAACGATTTTGGCAGACAACATTGCACAAAGATGCTACTTATCTTATTGGGTACGTAAACTCTCCTAGTGCTACGGGATACGTATATTATATGTGTATGCATGTCCTTACGAGTGCTAGTAGCTGTTACGCAAGTGTTTACACATTTCATGTTAAATTACTTCCATTTAATGGTCCCTCCATGTGACATGTTATTTCCTTGTGCATATGAACACACGTCACATGTCTTTGGGGGAAGCCTAAGTCGTGTCTCCCTTTTTTACGTGCAAGATGCTCTGGTGGTAGACTATAATGTCATTGTTGAACTCATAATTCTCGGAAGATCTTATAGAGATAATGATATCGATGCCGTTGGGGGAGAGAACTCCAGTTGTTAGGGAAAAGGACGACGGAGATTTGTCAGTAAGAAAATAGAAGAATGTAATTTGAGAAAAAAACCCTCGGAGGCATATTGTCGTACAAGGAGGATGGTACGGTAGGAAATAAATGATTCTCGACTGTCTCAAAGAGTTTTTTTTTCTCAGAATGTGACATTCGGAATGTACTTTCCTCCGCAATTACAACATGTCCTGGTTGACGTGGTAAATGGAGCTCCACATTTATTTTCGTGGATTAATCGAACAAGAGTTTAAAATAAAATAATTTGTGCTAATTTTTCTCCCAAACACATGACGTGTCACCATTATAATTTCTCCCTCCTTCTCCTCATCCAAATCTCACATTGCTCCTCCAGAGATAGTAATCACTTTATGGAATTTATTCCTAGCCAAGGTCAGTATATTTCCCTCACATCAAATTCAATTCAGAGCGTACTGTATGAGGCACACGTAATTATAAGTACCTTCAGATTTACGCAAATATGTGGATATAGATATGCACACACACGTGATGAGATACCCAAGATATTTGAAACTCCTGAAGAAACGCTCTATTTCAGACAGTTGCGACCACATCTCAAAACCTGTCACTCACCCAAGGACCAAGGCTTTGACTTGCAGATGTGAATTTGTCCTCTCGGAGCGCTCCCACAAGGTACACTACGATCCTACTCTGGTAGCATCGTGACACGACCTTCAGTCCAACTTTACATACTTAGGAGTTCCTCCGGGGATTCCTATAGAAACTATGTCAGGAGCATTAGCATATTTAAAAGTTAATGCTGAAAGCTTCTTTGAAAATACGGCGCAAGATTATGGGTCCTAGTCGGAGACATTCAAAATATTATCTAGTAACACTAACAGTGTGAATTTTTCCTGAGTGGTTGTAAAAAAAAACAAGCAATTACTATGCCGATAGCTGTCGGGGTATTTATAAAGCTAATTATTTAATTAGGGACTTTTCTAAGAAAACCTAATGACACTAATGGAGTGGTTACAAATGGGGTGAGAAATTACAAAATGAAGGAAAGAGACAGTTTCGTAGGTTGAGACTGTCAAAGTTGTTGTTTCTCTGAGAATATAAACATCAACTTTTGCCGGCATAAAATTTTAAAGGAATGATTTAAAAAAGAAGAATGTACAATCGTATTTTCAAGGAGGAAGGGAAATCCTGAATTCGGTAACTTCCTTCGCTATTTTGTGCAGAACAGGAGGTCCGGATTATAGGGAGTGAAATTTCTTTAATACTAATGTCAGAGGACGAGATTTAATCATTTATGTAGATATGTAGATGAAGAGGGATGCTCATGGCATATATCCTATTTAAAGCATTCACAGAGAATCCTGGAGTGGGTGATGAGTGAGCATTAGGCTGGGTGCCATTTTACATACTCTAAAATTCTAGGGATTTTATTACTTGAATGAACCATAGGCTTTGATTAAACTAACTTCATTTTATAGAGAGTTCGAGGAATTCTGATAAAGAAACATAATCTTGTAAGGAAGGATCATATATATACCTATGTATGTAGTTATCTACAGATGTACTCAACATGAGCAAATTATCCTGGGTTTGGTTCCCTTTAAAAACTAGGTTGCTATGTGTACCTACATCACCATATCATTTCCAATTATCGTTCTTCAAGGACATAAAATAAGGATCAGATTGTTGGAATGAAACTCGCAAGGCTATTCTAAAATTTTTGGGAGTCGGTGCGGAAAGTCAGAGATTTCTATATTTGGGTCTTTTCCCTCCATTCTGACTATATTTACGTATGGGAGAGACTGAGCCTGCTTATTGTTTTGTACTAAAGACCCATGACGTCCCACTCAATTTCCACAAGCATGATAAGCGGAATTGCATTGTATTTGAAGATTTCCTCAGTCGTTCCCAAAGGAGGTGACACTTTGATTTTGCCTAAGTAAATGTGAAAAAATTGGAGAGCAAGTTATTCTCAGAGATGATCCGACAGAGAGTAAAGTTGTGATTCCTCCGGGAATAAGTCTCATTTGCTACTCTTCGGCTTTCGATTTTCCATCAAGTTGTTGCACTTAAATTTTTTTTTGGATATCCCTCAAATGATATTACCCCTTGACTTGGACCACATCCAGTTTCTTCCGGCTCGGTCTCAATCATAATATGAGAGCGTATTACAAGTATACCTGATTCCCATATGCAGTGTCCAAAAAGGAAATAACTTAAGACAACCTTGTGATGAGCTGGATTTGCAATTACACTCAAATTTGCTTGCTCAGTAAAATTAGTCTCTCACAGCAAATTTAATTGAGCCAGAAAAAGCAGAACGGAGATGAATAATGGAATTTATAAAAACCGGCCTCATGGTTTTTCATAAACCGGGGCTTGTTTACAAACAAAAATAAATGATAAGTTCATTAAAAATACTAATAAAATCCAGAGAATTATGGATCCTTAACAAAGAATAGAAATCCGACCGATTCTCTCACAAAATTATTTCCAGCTTATTTTTCATTCAGGAGATTATACAAAAAATCTGAGACGTTCATTCAACCCACCGGAGTCTGTTGAGCTGGAACTGCCTAGTAGCACCAGATCCATGCTCCACTCCCTCACGACATCTCCATGGAAAAATAGTAACCTTTCTGGAGAAAGCAGAGGGAAAGTCCTGACTTTCCCAAAACATTTCCTTAGATGTCCTGTCCTGTTTCCAAAACCTGTAAATTCTGAGCGTGAGTGCTGTGACGCTGCGTTACTTTTACTCTTATTATTGATGGAGAAATATTTAAATGACTAATGGTCCATATAACCTTGAAGGAAGCTTCCGGCTTACGTAAAAGACCATTTGTTTTCATAACTAGCTTCCTAGCTCCCCGATCAGGTTGTATTTAGGAGGTAGTAAATCTGGGAGTAGCCAAAGGATATAATAAAAAATATCCAGTTCCCTTCACAAGATACCAAGAAGAAAATGAGGCCAGGTGAGATATTCCGTCGAGGAAGCTGGAATTGATGTACAGGAAAAGTCAAATGAATTTCCCAATGGGCATTGGCAAAGACAAACGTATGTAGATTTATGCAGAATTGTTCCAATGATGAGGGGTTATCCTCTCGAGTGTAATTTATTTATGCCCAATGTCAATCGCAAAAGGGGATGAGCCGCCAAGTTGTTGGTAAGTTGAGCGAAAAATATTAAAGTCATTCAAACGTTGCGTTCGTCGAGAAATAATAGTCACAACAAGGAGCGTCACATTAGCATATGTACCATATCCAGAGTCCCAAGCCCGTCCACAGCGTATGAGAAATTAGGCAAAAGAGGGTACTAACGTAGTTGTAGCCAAATCCAAACTATACGGCAAACTGCAGATAACCCACTGCTGCCTCATGCCTACTACTACGACGAAGTGGGCAGCACTAAAAGTATATGACTACACTTTTCCTACTACACTCCGTCAAGCTATACGATAAAGGCTGTAGGGTAAAAAAAAAATCCTCGAATAGCTTTCTCCTCCGCGTTTCTTTCTTGACAACTTGAGAGCAGCACAAGTTCCATTCCAGAGGAAAAATCTACTAATAGAGTCAACATTTACTTATGCCAGCTGAATATGTTCCATTTATTATCATACATGAGGATTCCACAGAAACGGGTGACAGCACATAAACGTTCCTACCTCTCATCATTTACTCGCAAGTACTTGGTGTCTCCCATTCTGACGAATTGTCTTTCGTCAGCTGGAGATTAGACATGTACAGACAGAAGGAATCAAACATGTCAAATGTCACAAGGAGCAGTAGTTGGTGATAGCAAAAAAGAAAAAAAGTGTACGAAAATAAAACCAAGTTTGAGGGTAACTTGTGATTGACACCTCCAACAAAACCATACAGTGACCTCCTCCTGTTCATCTTTAAAAATTAATTTACTCAAGAATGAGACAAGTGAGAGTCAAAACAGTTGGAAGTTACAATAACCCATGGACAATTACAATGACATTTGTGTACACGCCGAGACAGTAATTAAGAACAGGTTTTTTTTTGTAGCAAAGGAGCATTTCTACAGTCCAGTGACTCATCCTACGGGAGCCGGTTCCTATGTATTCTAAATCAAAATCCGAGTAAGTCCTTGTTCACAGTTTCAAAATATTACGAGCTTAATCACGAAGTCACATACTTATTTACATTCTCTCCTGCCCCCGTTTTGTCCCTCTCGTGGTCAACAGTGCTTTACGTACTAAAAGTGCGGAGCACATTAAAATATTTAGATTTTAATCTCTACTACTACACGCTCACGTGGTCCGTTCCATGTGAGTCGTTGTCGAGGCCGTTGGAAAAAAAAATCCCGTTTTCCCTTCGACTCGCCCTCACACCAACTCTCAATCCCGTAGTTGATTCTGGTCTTAATCGGCCCTACGGTACATGTACGGTTGATAAAAGGTACCTTTCATTTTCCCTTTTACCACCTAACCCGAGTTCTGTAGATACATACTCCTTGGAAATTCCAAGTTCCCTTGTATTTTTTCCCATAAATTTATGCTTTCTCAAACACTATATTTCGCTTATTTACTTGTTACATTGTTCTATTTCATAAATTTGATCTAAGACTTTGATACTGGGATCCTACAATTGAGGCATGAGACTCTATCTACCTGCACACTTGTGCTATGGGGTGAATAATATGTACATATGGTAGGCATGTAGCGTGCTTGTTACTTTCGGCCTATCTCATGTCAAAACGACCTAATATCCTCTGTCAGGCATACCAGTCCATTAAAAAACATAACTCACGCACACATATATTGGAGCTTATCGCTCAGTCCCAAACGTGTGTATTCTATAAATTCTCTGAGATATCCTTCCTCTCTCAGTATAGATCTGTCCAGTAAATATAGGGACTTTTTGGGAGTGCGAGAGCTTGTTGTTATTGTTGATCATATGGTTTTTATTCATTGAAATGTTTCCTTGAGATTTCCAAAACTGAGAAACTCTTAGGAGAAAAAAAAACTCTTACGGCACGAGCTTTCATTGCTTTTCCCAAAGTAATTGTTCGAACGGAGTATTTAAACAGTTTTATTTTAAAATGTTTCTCCTAAAGCACACGCATACTTTCCGTGAGTCTCGAAATTCCAGATTACAGCCATGTACTAACACATGTGTATTTCTTTGCATGACAGTCTACCTTTGATGTACGCAATGCTGCAAGTGATTAGAATTAATCATTTTGGAAATTTCTCTGCACCGCCGACAAATATGTAATGTCGTAGAGGGGTGTGTGGGGTCCCGTTGTAATAAAATCAAATGGTAATTTTTCCCTTCTCTCTCTCTGTCCCTCCCATCTTCTTCCTATTTATCCTCAAGGACATTTAGTGCCACGGAGGATTATTTCAAGAGGGAATGGAAGTGGTCGTACTTGCTCATTGTAGTGACAAGTCTATTAGTCTGCATTCTTTGCGTCAGAATAGTTTCCAGTCGACAAGAAAAATGCGAGAGGAGTGTGGTTCAATGGGGAGAATCAGTGGTCGGAGGGAGAGTCATTCGAAACCGTTCGAATTCCAATGAAGATTCTTTCCCTCTATCCCTGGTCATAATGACAATTTCAAGGGTGGTATTTGTTCTGAATTCTAGATGTGATACCCAAGATAGCATTTTACACATCAAGAGATCCTTCTCTCTTATTTCCTTCCATTCTTCTTTCTCCTCTCTTATTTCCTTCCCACACGTCGTTTTTCAGCTACGTTGTCGATCCGAGCCCTAACCTGCACTGCACCAGAGTGACAAATCCTATGCAGATATGTTGCTCACATGATGTCGAATTCTTGACATGAACACCGTTTGTCATGCTGGAACACCGCTCTCATTCCTTCCCTTTCCAAATTCACACTACTTAAAGCCTTCTATTACCTTCCACATGCTCATTTTCTTTTCTTTTTTGAAATATATATCTTGGAGTACAAGTGTGGTGCTGTGCTTTCCTACTTTCTCCTCACAAACTCCCCATCCTCCCTTTTTATAGCTGAGGATAGGACGCAATAAACAATGGCCTAAATAATAATATACAACCAGCCCAAATCGATAATTGTAGTCAGGAACTAGGTACATCTCTAACTGTATCACGGCCACTGATAATGTAGCTCTTGTATGTAATAAACACTCGAGTAGGTACAATGTACTTTAGTATTATGCCCACATCGAAAAGTGTGTAGTAGCACATTGCGGTGCTCTATATAAATGTGTGTGTGTGAGTGTGTGTGTGCAAATGCTGAGCACACTAGTGCTACGTGTGCCTACGGACGTGATTGGCTCAAGTAAGTAGTTAGTTAGGACATACCTATATATACCTGGATGATAAATGAACGAGATTGATTAGAGAGGACGGGGGTGCGTATAGATATAATAAATGCAAGCATTTCCTTATCTGTTATTGAGCATACTTGAGGACTGAAAAGATTAATTTGGAAGCTTCCGCTTGAATCAATTCCCACAGACAAAATCCGCTCTAGCAATAGGTACACATAATTATGTAGATCCTTTGAACATGATGAGACTTCCCCTTTAGTGATTGAGTTCTATATTTAGGTATGAGTAGTAGCTACATGTAATTATTGCGCTGGAGAAGAGCACGGAATTTGAGGGAAAGTAAAGGAATTGTATATGAGGGAGGAGAGAGCCGGAGAGTTCGGAAAAATAAGGACGATACGAGAGAGAATCTATTTTTGGTGAAGTAAATTAAGGATCGAGGGATAATTGACGCTATAAAGAATTATGACCTGGTGAAAGTATATTCAATATACCTGTAGACTTCCAGGAGGAGAAAGCCAGGGATATAAGATCCCTACCGGAGATAAGTAATGCCCACGTAAAGCATCTCCAAGGAGAAGGAGACAATGGAGGAAGGACTTTTCCACGGAAATAATAATTGTCAAAAAGACAAGGCCGAGCTTGATGAAAGAACCAGGAACATACGCGGGAGAGAGAGAGAGAGAGAGAGAGAGAGAGAGGTCGGAAATGGTAAAATTGTGTACATCAAAGAGGTTTCCCCCCTTCGTTTATCTTGGGAGAAAAACGACTCGTAAAAATCCTACCGGTAACTTCCCTGACAATGGATTTTAGCCTTGTGTGTGTACTGAATAGACTCATACAAGCGAATGAGTTTGATTAGATTTCACCATGCCAAGAGCAGGATACGGAATTGTAGTACTTTCTCTCCAGAGTTGGTCCTTTCCCAAACTCCCCTACTGCCTCACATCAACATACCCCTGCTCTTCCTCAGATGGGAAAAACTTGAGGTGAATTTCAAGGAGGCTTAGTAGATTAAGCAAGGTTTTTTGGGTCCCGTGGCATGAAAATTACGTGGTTTTGCGCAAGAGTTGAGACCTTCCTCTTTCTTTCCCACTTTCTCTATTCACTCTCTCTCTCTCTCTCTGTCTCTCTCCCCCTCTCTCTCTCTCTAAAAACTAGGAGCGTTTTCTAGAGCTTCTGGGCGTTGATAAAGTGCGAAAAGTATCAAGCCTTTAAGACCTATCTAAAGCTCAGCAAATCTACATTCCTAAAAACCGACAGACAAAATGGTCTACAGGTAAAACACAAATAACGTCAATAACTGTCATCTTGGTGATTGTAATGTTTCCATCACTGAACAACCACTCAAAAGTGTCACAACAATGATATCTCATAAAGTACGAAATAAACCATGAAGGATCCATTCAGTTATCAGCCTATCATTCTTCTTATCTCTAAGCAGGTAGATGGATGTCACTTTCAGTTTGTCTCCCTTCACAAAATCAAGGGATTGGACATATTTCTCAAAGTCAGTTATTCTTTATGAAGTTACTGGAAAATAAAATCCAGGGATGTTTTTTTTTACATCATGAGTCGGGAGCCACAAACAACGTTATTTTTTCTTCCTTGGAAATATCACTTGACATAATAAATTTATGAGGAAATTCCAATGGAAAAATCTCATCTTACTTAAACAATGAATCATCTTATGTGGATAAAAAGGAGAAATTGATCACCTTATCTTAGTACAAACAAAGGAATCATCATATGGTTTGTCTTGGGATTGGAGAGTGGAGCAATCCCATGTTTGTAAAAGTATTAGAGGCCGTGTAGGAGGTGGAATGTGAGAGAGAGAGAGAGAAAGAGAGAGAGAGAGAGAGCTGGTGAGAGGGAAAGGGTGATAGGAGTACAAAGGCGAGAATGGCGACTGGATGAGAGAACGTGGTGATACCTAAACGAGCAAAGCATATGGCATCAAAGCGGTCAGAGAGAGTTGGAAAGCACTTTTGTGAGGAAGGGAAGGGAGCTGAGAGAGAATAGTTCAATCGATAGTGCATGTATTACTCCTCTTGATTTGACTTTACATGACTTTGCCGAGAAAGAGAGAGAGAGAGAGAGAGAGAGAGCAGTGCAAAGGAATTGTCTTTGGAATGCCCCGCCCTAAACATCTATGTAGAGTCCAGCTAGGGCGCAATCCTGCACTTACTTTTCTTGCTCCTTGGAAAAAGGAAGTAAAAAAGAGTCTGAGGAACCGTGAGAGGGACGGCCGAGTATCTTTATTTCATGTGAGCTTCCCCTCTGAAAGTATTAAGTGTAAGAAGCAAGCTGAGGATAAATCTCTCTTCACAGACGGTCCTAGTCAGCTTCATTCAGTTCCTGTGGACATGTATCATTCATATTAGTAGCTAGTAAAAACTTGCAGACGAGTAGCTATTTCCATTTTCGCAATCCAACTATGAATTTCTATGGTGGATAATCAAGTCCAATAAAAATGCTCCAGTCCCTTGAGCTGAGGAGCTGTAAGGGATTGTCGGCGAGGAGAGAGAGCTCTCGTCTCCATTTTCTCCTCTGAAATACCACTCCATGTCTACCGAAGGATCTACACCTATTTGCATTTATTACTCATAGATCCAGTCTCCCCACTCTCTCTCTCTCTCTTCCTCAGAATCCTTCCTCCCAGTCTCCACTACAACCTTTAATATTTTTAATTATTCCGAGTATATTCTTAAGTCCCAGTAATTACACAGGACAAATTGCATTTACAAATTATTTCTCAAATCTAGCTTCTTGGAGAAAGCTCCAACCTCCTCTCCCCACTACCAAAAGACACAACTTGGAGCCTATTTTTTTCTACTAGAGTATCATCATCTCCTAGAATTTTTCTCAGATCGAAAAAAATTGTCCTTGAACCTTTTTCGTTGACAGACATTCTTTCCGCGAAACATACCCTTCCAAGAAACTTGTCTCCTACAGTTCAGCATTAGGGAAGTTACAAATAGATAGATACATTTAGATATAAGACTCTAAAAAAAGAGGGACTGGATCCTAAAATCATGCTTTCTCTATAACATTAAATAATAATTGTTTTATATACACAATCCCTTGTTCCAGTGGGCATTCCTAGAGCTGTACGCACCCAATGGAAAGACTAAAAGAACAGAGCGACTAAATTACCAAATGTACTGTTCTTCCTGAAATCTTCCTTTTTACCCATCTCCTTACTTCTTGATCATAAAGATGGATAAAAAATTCAAGTTTTTCATCTGTAGCTCTGCGCAGTCAGCAAAGTGTTTGCCTCTGTGGGAATGAGATGTGAAATGCAATTCATAGTTGGTTGGAAAGGATGAAATTTGGAGAGTATCTACACGTGATCATGTAGACACATATAGACTATGTATGTACTCTTTATTTTCATACGCACATACGTGTGTTTGTACACTTACAGATACTTTCGTTGTTGCACACAAGGGGAAACCGGAGGAGCTAGAATTTCAGCTAATGCTATTGTTTTGCTTGTCTGACGATGTTCCAATAACATTGGGAGTTTTTTTCCAACATGAAATAGAAGAAGGATAAAATATTTGTAACTTTAAAATTAAACTAATTTGAAATTGCTCTTTTTTTGAAGAGGCAACGAAAATAAACAAACCTAAGCATAAATTTTAGCCCTATAAATTGTATCCTGCAAGATGGGTCTCCTCAAATTATTATTAAACGGATAAATTTCGTTCGTCATTTCCTAGAAGAAGGTTAAATAAATTACCTTGAAAAAATGTATTTGAAACGAGAGACGTTGTAATACAAACTTATAATTATACACTTTGCTATTACGTTCCCACCCTAAGTACAGATTATGTCAAAACTAGTAATTGAATAATGCTTTAGTTACTTGGAGCAGATTAGCAGCTCAATGCTCAGATTTCTAATCAGGTATAGGTCATGTTATAATTAAGTAATATAAAGTAGAAAATTCGGACGGGAATTTCTGACTTGGTTGAGTAGCCTAAAAAAATGTGTGTATTAAATAAGACGACGAGACTGCTCCAAGGTTGGCATTCAGCAGGAGAAAGTTGAGTGGAGTTGTTGCTTACTCTAAGAGCTATTTCTACTGAGACTGATGTGCTCGTACGTATCCGACCTTTTAATCCAATGGCTAAAAAGAAGGTTGACAATAAACATGAACCGATTACGTCCCTGTGCACTAATTCCCGGGGCTAAAGCTCTGCTGACAATTCAGTGTAGCTTGAAATACTTAAGCACATAATAAGTCCGTGTGCGTGTCTTATTATCAGAGTAATGTTTCTCTCGCTCTTCTCTCCAGCCCTCATTTACGGCCGGTTTTCACTTTGAAGTTACCCCATGCATCTCTCTGATGCTATTCCAACTCGACTATTGACTCACGTTCGCTCTCCTTTGAGTGTGGTCCGGTTCCCTTAATCTGTCTATTCCTAGTGGATGTATGTAACTGCTGCTTTAACAAACACATTTACCGTCTAGGATCCCAGCTCCTTCATTGTGAGTCTGAGTGTACTGTATATGGGACACTGTAAGCCCAAGCTCTAAGATACTTTGTCGTGTCGAATAAGGATATGCTGATGTCACATGTCCCATCCCCTTTTCCCTATAGCTGGAACACATGTGATATAAAAATTATAGTGTCTACACCTTTCCTGTATTTATTTTTTACTTCAACTGTCGATTCCAAGGAACGAGATAACCCAAGTTATTTTTATAGCAGACTACTCCCTAACATTTCCTGAATTTGTTTTGAGTCTGTGTTTTCCCTCCTTTGTAATTATTTGAAGTCCATGGATTTCGGTTCGACTTGAAGAATACCGGAACCAAAGGGCCTACTTAATAGTCAGCTCGTCTCAAGCTTGGTCAGCACTTACGAGCATTTACTCCCTACTTCTTATTTGGGTTTGTAATTGGTCAATTGTCTGAATTTGGCGGAGTATTCGTGTACAAATAGGATTGGTTTGATTGCATTCGACGGCTCGAGGTTTGGTTACAGGAGACAAGGTAATGATAAAATTTGATTAGGCCTTACCCCTCTCCTCTGGCTGATTGTGAGCCCCGGTACTCGATTAATTGTAGATAGAGGATCGGGTATAAAGACCAGGAATAAAAGGTTTGGAAGTGGATAAAAAGGGAATTGTCACTAAGCAAGAGGCTCTTTGGCCAGGAGTGAGGATTCTTCCCTTTGAATGTGAAGTTGAGCCTTGTAATTCATACAAGTTGTTCTATTTATTCTCTCGGCTGAGAACCCAATCAATGTCTAACAGACAGGAGTGGAAGTGAGGCCGGTAGAACGGAACAGACTCCGGCTTGGAATGTTCACTGCTGTGCCATCGGATTGATTGCAAACTTGTTTCAAAAGACTCATCTTTAATTAAAATAGTTAAAAGAGGAGCATTGAGTCCACGTGATGGGAATAGAATACTATGGTTTGGAAATACTAGGTATCTATATAATAGTACTGGTAGTATAAGTAACTACTTACTTCATGTTCCCAGACTTTAGTCACAGAGGTTTTTTTTTTCTCCCAATTTCATAATAATGGGAATGGGTAGGGAATCCGCACAAGAATCCCTCGACTCGGTGAAATACGAAAGTAGCAATGGTTTGGAGCATCTGGAAGGTTGGTGTTGTGACAGAGCTTGGATGAAAGTGTGAGCCGGGTTGGATGTTTGTATGGTGGGAAGTCTATAGCATTGGATGACTCCCGTATGCTCCTGTGTAGGTTAACTTGGTTGAGTAGCGCTTCGACAAGGCAATATGATGACGAGTTGTGTTTCTGCAAATCAGTGGAAATCTTGGCGTTCAGCAATCTTCCGCGAGTCATCATCAGATGGTCGGTTTTTGAGCTGAAACTCTCCCCGTCTTTTTAGTTAGTTCTTTGTCTTGGTTTTAACCCGTACTCACTCATACTCATCTCCCTCTCACTCTTCCCTCTGTGTCTGCCTAAGCTGACGCATCTCTTGCTTCAGTGAACTTCCACTTGGTAAAAAGAGTGTAAAATTTCCATAATTACATATCTGCAATAAGTAGTAAGAAACGTGCACGCGGAGAGAGAGAGAGAGAGAGAAACAAACACACACACACACAAACACGTCCTACCCAGCCCCTACTTTCTCAAATTTTCCCTTCCATTATTTTTCCTTGTCGGTAGACATTACAGCTCTTCAAGGGATTTACATAATTACGCCAAGGAAACATACACTACATTGGAGTTGGACGGTTATTTCCATAGTATTTCCATTATTTCACTTCATATATGTGTTTTCTCCAAATAGCTACCTACGACGCTCTGTCTTGAGGAACCCAACTCTGTTAAAGTTACGGACTCTGTAACTGCTCCGTACTTCGTTACGTACTTCCCTTCAGTGTTATTTTACGTTTAGTATCACTCACGTTAAAAAACAGTTCCATCGGAAGTGATCATAAGTGAACTGTGAGTTGTAAGTTTTTATATCATTTCTTTCCTCCTCCTCCTCTCATTTGCAAAACCTTCTCCGCGGGGTTCCTCTCTTCGGTTTCCTTCATCTCCACACACAGACACACACACACAATCACA